>JAAKFY010000023.1:21907141-22339641 GCA_011823955.1 Dissostichus mawsoni | reverse complement strand
ACTTACACACCTAACATATGGTAGGTGTTAAAAGCAAAACACATTTTGAAATCAGATGCAGAGGAAGGATGTAACTTGTGTTATAGTCAATGTTTTAACACACTTAAATTCACACTTTTCATTAAAACACAAAATGAAAGTAGACGGTAATAATCGCATCGTTCCATTTCTGTCCCATTTGAACAAATGATTATATAAGAAAATCCACAGATATGTAATAGATGAATTGATATCACCCTAGTGACTTTAATGTAAATTGAATTGTTTTTAAAGATTGATGAACATTTGTTTATGTTTGTTTTTGATTTTCAGGGCGACGGGACAGGAGTACGCTCTGAAGATCATCGATAAAGCTCGCTGCTGTGGGAAGGTAACGCTCATTTATATTAATATGTTTTTATCTTTTATTGTATTTCAATAAGACAAAGTAAATGTCACTATAACTGTGTGTGTGTGTGTGTGTGTGTGTGTGTGTGTGTGTGTGTGTGTGTGTGTGTGTGTGTGTGTGTGTGTGTGTTCAGGAGCACCTGATAGAAAACGAGGTGTCTGTGTTGCGGCGAGTTCGCCATCCGAGCATCATCGAGTTAATCGAGGTGGACGAAACACCGAGTCAGCTGTTCCTCGTCATGGAGCTCGTTAAGGTGCGTCCTCTTCTACTTCCTGTTTACCTTTAGAGAATAGAGTGGTGCAGGAATGAGTCCTAAAACGAGGGGAATGAGTCCCTAAATGTCATCACTCCCAACATTAGCCACCTTTAGCTTAGCGGTGGTGACGTGAAGTCATGTGACCATGCTGTAGTTCCTTTATTGCCCAACATTAGCCTCCTTTAGCTTAGCGGTTGTGACGTGAAGTCATGTGACCGTGCTGTAGTTCGTTTATAGCCCAACATTAGCCTCCTTTAGCTTAGCGGTGGTGACGTGAAGTCATGTGACCGTGCTGTAGTTCCTTTATAGCCCAACATTAGCCACCTTTAGCTTAGCGGTGGTGACGTGAAGTCATGTGACCGTGCTGTAGTTCCTTTATTGCCCAACATTAGCCTCCTTTAGCTTAGCGGTGGTGACGTGAAGTCATGTGACCGTGCTGTAGTTCCTTTATAGCCCAACATTAGCCACCTTTAGCTTAGCGGTGGTGACGTGAAGTCATGTGACCGTGCTGTAGTTCCTTTATAGCCCAACATTAGCCGCCTTTAGCTTAGCGGTGGTGACGTGAAGTCATGTGACCGTGCTTTAGTTCCTTTATAGCCCAACATTAGCCTCCTTTAGCTTAGCGGTGGTGACGTGAAGTCATGTGACCGTGCTTTAGTTCCTTTATAGCCCAACATTAGCCTCCTTTAGCTTAGCGGTGGTGACGTGAAGTCATGTGACCGTGCTGTAGTTCCTTTATAGCCCAACGTTAGCATTAAATCATTTAAATGATGATACCTCCACCTCTCTCTCAGGGCGGGGATCTGTTCGACGCCATCACTTCCTCCACTAAGTACAGCGAGAGGGATTCCAGTGCGATGGTGTTCAATCTCTCAGGAGCCGTGAAGTACCTGCACCGCATGAACATCGTGCACCGAGACATCAAGCCAGAGAACCTGCTGGTACACACACACACACACACACACACACACACACACACACACACACACACACACACACACACCACACACACACACACACACACACACACACACACACACACACACACACACACACACACACACCACACCACACACACACACACACACACACACACACACACACACACACACACACACACACACACACACACACACACACACACACACACACACAATCTTTGAGCATTAGCGAAAGTAAATCCTGTTTAGCTTTTTCTTTGACGTTGTTTATCTGCTTCAAAGTGTTAGTGTGTGGGTATTTAGTGTGTGTGTGTGGTGTGTGTGTGTGTGTGTGTTGTGTGTGTGTGTGTTGTGTGTGTGTGCCTCAGGTGTGTGAGTACCCAGACGGCACTAAGTCTCTGAAGCTCGGGGACTTCGGGTTAGCGACGGTCCTGGAGGGGCCGCTCTTCACGGTGTGCGGGACGCCAACGTACGTCGCTCCAGAGATCATCGCAGAGACCGGGTGAGACGGAGACAGATGTTAGTGTTTGTTTAGTGTGTGGAAATAAAGGTTTGTATATTAAATATCACATCTGTGTGTGTGTGTGTGTGTGTGTGTGTGTTGTGTGTGTGTGTGTAGTTATGGTCTGAAGGTGGATATCTGGGCGGCGGGGGTCATCACCTACATCCTGCTGTGTGGATTCCCTCCTTTCAGAAGGTCAGTTTGAATAAAGTCTTAGAGATGTCCCGCCCCTATCACGTACAATATGTTGGAGCGCTAGCCAATAGGAGCACGAGTTTTACAAAGTGGACAATATATATCATAAGTGTTGTCTTTTCCTTGTTTTTAAAGCTGAATTACAGTAAAATGTCATTTTCTTATATTTATTGTCATTTCTTCCACGTTACTGATGACGATTGATCAAAATTCTCTGGGTCTAAATATTTTATAAAAGCACTTATAGTCAACCCTATAATATCTTTACAAAAATGTAGTTAAAAATGTTGTGATAATTGACATAATCCATATTGTCTAGCCATAATAGATCTTGATAATTTACAGTTATTTTGTAGAAATGGGTACAGCTCTGGTTTGCTTTCCCCCAATGATGTGTTTCTAATGCTGATGACTAATTCTTTTGTTGGCATTTTTCCACGTCCGCTCCTCAGTGAGAACAACGTGCAGGAGGAGTTGTTTGATCAGATCCTCCGAGGGAAGCTGGAGTTTCCGTCTCCGGACTGGGACGACATCAGCCTCCCAGCCAAGGTACAGATCACTCAAACGGATAGAAAATGAAATAAAGTCAACGTTTATGTTAATAAATAATGCTGTTGGTTGGTCTGGTTGACTAAAAACCCTGAGTAATAAAGGTTGAATGGTGTTTTTTGAGTAATAAATGAGTCGCTTCAACATTTACTGCTTCCTGGTAACAGTCACATGACCTGTTCCTCAGATGCTGATTAGTCAGATGCTGCAGGTGAACGTTGACACTCGATTCACCGCAGAGGAAGTCCTCTCTCACCCCTGGGTGACGGTAAGACACACACACACACATTTTACACACACAAACTACAAGAGGGGAACTAACATGTTGTGAAAATCCCGTTGATTTCAGACATTAACGCGTTTATCTGTCAGAAATCAATACATCTAAAAGCTCTGGGTGATTTAAATAAAAGCCGAAGTTAACTTTACATCCTCCTGATTATAAAGAAGCTGTGAAATCATTTTAATCGCGAGTTTATTTCTGTGTATTTGATGTTAAATATCGGGATTAAAACGACTCATTTTATGAACGGACTCTGGTTTAACGGCTGTTTCTCTCAGTTAGACAACAGAGCTTAATACTACAGGTACAATGACTTATTGAAGAGCAGCACATGATGTTAAACACGTTCAATTCAGCCTTTAAAGTTGAGTTTCAAGGGAGTTTTTCTGAATGAATGTCAGAAAATTCTGTTCCTAAAAAAAGCTGGAGCTTATTTTGAAAGCAAGCTACATTTGTGGAAACCGAAACCATTGTAGGAGATATCAATCCGTGCCATAATATGCAACCAAGGGCTAAAACCATCAGAAATACAGGATAGTAAAACTAAAACTGACATGTGGACAAAATGCTTGCTGCACTTTTGTCTACTTGTCTGTCAGTCATTCATTTCGGCAGCTTATAAAAACTGACGAAAATAATGTATAAATAATAAAAAAAGGTTCAAGATATAAAAATAATAATTCTCAAATAGTTTCTGTCATGTTCAAAAGGGGCAAGAAGAAGCTTAAAAACGTTTCTGGTCCGACCCCCTCTAGCGTACATTGTTCAAATGTAAAGTCAACAGCAAAAAAGTAATCCGAGTACTCACTCTTGTTCCTTGTGATTGGTGTGTTTGTTCAGGATGATCCTCACACTGTAAGCAGCGCTGAAGAACAAGCCAGTGGAGATGCTCTGGAACCACTGGAACCACTGGAACCACTGGAACCACTGGAACCAGAGCAGGAATCCCCCGCACTGGAAACCAAACAGGTTCCCTCCCCTCTGGTCTGAAAACTCACCACATCTCATCGACTGGAAACCACAGGAAACACTACTTGTTGGGTCTACTGGAAACCCACAAGATTCCCACTTCTGGTCAAGACTCGTCCAGGAAACCAGAGGATTCCCAACAATTTGGTGTAGAAATCGTCCCGTTTTGGAAAATAAAGGAGTTGTATGTTCTGCAAGACTCACAAGTCCATTATTGGTCTAGGATAGGACCAGTTTACCCCAATTCGAAACCCAATGAGTTCTCCTTAATCTGAACTAGAACAAGTCCCTGATTCTACTGGAAACCCCCAAAAAGATTCCCACTTCTGGTCAAGACTCGTCCAGGAAACCAGAGGATTTCCATCAAATCTGGTTTAGAAATCGTCCTGTTTTGGAAACTAAAGGAGTTTTATGGAAGACTCATAAGTCCGTCATCGGTCTAGGAAAGGACCAGTTTACCCACAATGGAAACCCAATGATTGCTATTCTATCTCAACTAGAACAAGTCCCTGTTTTCTCTCTACTTGAAACCCAAAAAGATTCCCACTTCTGGTCAAGACTCGTCCAGGAAACCAGAGGATTTCCATCAAATCTGGTTTAGAAATCGTCCTGTTTTGGAAACTAAAGGAGTTTTATGTTCTGGAAGACTTATAAGTCCGCCATCGGTCTAGGAAAGGACCAGTTTACCCACAATGGAAACCCAATGATTGCTATTCTATCTCAACTAGAACAAGTCCCTGTTTTTCTCTACTTGAAACCCAAAAAGATTCCCAGTTCTGGTTAAGACTAGTCCAGGAAACCAGAGGATTTCCAAAACAATCTTGTCCTGTTTTGGAAACTAAATAAGTGTTTCTTCTGGAACCCAAACAATCCCACTACCACCTTTCTTAGGATATGTCTTTACCCCAATGACTTCTCTTGAATCTGAACTAGAAAGCCCCAAATCCTCCCCATTTCTAGTTATGAATGTTCCAGAAAACCAGAGAAATGTAAACAAATAAGGTCTAGAACTTGTCCCATTACCCTTAAATCTGAACTAGAACATCTTCCCGTTACTTATACTGGGAAACATATTCCAACATTCCTCTATAAATGTAATAAATAGCAAGTTTCCCCAATTCTGCTGTTGTAATCCATACAGTTTTAGGTCATGGAAACCAATCGAACTCCTGAACCCTCCATGATTTTGGTCAGGAAAAATTCCCGTTTCATCTCCTGGACACTGAGCAAATTTGGTCTACAACTGATCCTGTTCATTCACCTTAAACCAAACTCAAGTATCTCTAAAGACGTTCCACTATCAACAGGTTTCTTCACCTCTCGTCTAGGACGCATTGTTTGCTCAACTGGAAACAAAACCAAGGTCTCAGTTGCTATTTCCAGGTCTTCTTGTGAAAACTGCCTCTGGTGTAGACTCTCTTTTAATCTACAGAAGACTTCAACAAGTCCCGTCTCTGCTGCTGTACTGGAAAGTATTTATTTGAATCACTTCTCTATCAAGGAATAGGGGCCTATTTTCTTCTGTCTGGACACTAACGGGTACTTGAAGGATAACTCCATATTAACTTTGGGACACCATGAAGGTGCTTTTGGACACTTCCTGTTTCAATACCCAGTGTCTCTTGGGACTGGACCCATTTCCTGAAAAAATGGCCCTTACTTCTGGGATATGAACCACTGATTCACTGACAAACGTTCCCTCTGGTTTAGGGATCACATTCCCAGTATGACCAGGATGTCTTCCATTTGTTCTGGGAAACGTCCCATTTATCCTGCCTTTACCCGAGGAGATTTCTGAGTACTGTGCCTGTTTACGCTGCTGATAAACTCCTCTGAATATCCTAAATCTCAGCCCTTACCTTCCATAAGTTCCACCATTCAGACCCTAGCATTCGTCATTGGCTGTATAGACAGATAAGGATCATTGTCTTTATGGATTTTTCATAATTTTGCTGTCTTTTGAAAAGGTAAACC
Source organism: Dissostichus mawsoni (assembly GCA_011823955.1). Lineage (NCBI taxonomy): Eukaryota > Metazoa > Chordata > Actinopteri > Perciformes > Nototheniidae > Dissostichus > Dissostichus mawsoni. Next base: position 22,333,584 of record JAAKFY010000023.1, on the reverse strand, counting down.
ATTGGTCTAATAGGATCGTTTTGGGATATTTGCCATTTGTAAAGAGTTATATAGGAAAATATCAGCCAAAAGACTAAAGAAGACTATATCCAAAGCTCCGGAAATGTCTAAGGGTCACAATTAAGGTTAATTGGTTTAATGAAAAGACTTCAAGGCATTAAAAAATTAGTAAATTGTGCTGTATTTCCCCAAAACATGTGCCCAACATTTAACAAAAAAAGGGTTTTTACAGACAAATTTACACTTGGTTTATGGTTGTAAAGATTCGTCCAAAAACTGATATTTAAAGGATGACATTTGGGGGAAATAACAACAGAAAAAACCCTAAAAATAATGAGCCTCCTCTACATAGACTCCACTCTTATCACCTGTCCTCGTACTGTAACTCAGATTAATGAGTGACTTCTAAACCTCACACTTTAAAAAAAAAAAAAAAACACACCAACCTTTTAAAGGTTTTTAGCTGCAGTCTGACGGCTTGTCCCTCCTGCAGCGTGCGGGGGATAACACATGTTGTAAATACTGTAAATATCTCTCTGTCTGTTGGTGTCTGTCTGTGTGAGTCCGTGTTGAAGTAGGGAAACAGTAGCAGTTCTGAAAACAAAAAATACTACAATGAAAATAAAAAATCTCATCATAAACGTGTGTCAGCAACCTGAAGAAAACCTTGTTTATACCCCCAAGAAACTCACATTTATAGCGTTTTAAAATGTACATATTAGTGTTCTCACGATACCAACATTTTGGTTTCGATACCTATACCAAGTCAAGAATTGCGATTCCGATTCTTTTTCGATACTTTTCTTAAAAAAAGGGAAACAGTCTTAAATGTAATTATTGTGCTTTATTTCACACCAGAACCAGAACACAAACTTTTAAACAATGAGAACAATAAATAAAATAAATGACAATAATTCGTATTAAATAAAATTAAGCATCATCTCAAACAACTTTTTTGTCAAAATAGATTTGTATAACAGAAATGACATTCAACACAATGAGGTCTCCGACAAAAAATAGAACATAGCCCTACTGTTTAGCAGCATAACTGGCTTGGTTATGTCCCTACTCAGACTAAACCTTAGTCCTAGGGTGGCAGGCTGGTTTTCATTTTTTTCATTTTTTATTCAGTTCCTTTGCCTTGTTAAGATTTTTGGCCAAGAAAACAAGGGTTTCTAAGTGTTCCTCAGACAGGCCTCGTGGTGTCCGTAGGCTTGCCCTCACTGTCAGAGATATAGCTAAAATACTTCCAAATTTCGCTTCTGGCGTCTTTTTTGTCAACAAGCCGAGGCGCAGCGGCAGTTGCACTCCCACTTGCAGCCATGCTTCTCGTTTTCTCACATGCTCTGGCAGCTAGCGCGTGCACGAGAGAGGGGAGGCACTTAGAGCGTGCTTGAGAGGGGAGGGACTGCAGGCACGGCTGCAGTGCAGGGAGTGGAAGCAGAGCGCTGAACACACACGGCTCTTATTAAAACGGCGCTTTCTCACCGGAGTACTTTCCCCCGTCATTCTTAAAGTACCGATACTAATGAAACGGAGGAATCGTAACGTTTTTAACGGCAGGGTATCGCGGTACCTTTCAAGTATCGGTACACCGTGCAAATTTTCTGCCAAATATTTACTGATATCAGCTTTAAAAAAGTGACAATTTGCTGCTTTTCTTTGTCTTAAATGACAGAAACCTAAACAAATTTGAAGTTTTGAGTGTTTGACAGTAGTATATATATTAAATGACATAATAGCATATAATTAAATATACTATATTAACTCACAGGGAACAATTTACTGCTTTAAGTACTTCCTAAATACACTTACTTCCTAAACTAACATCATCAATGGAGCAAATTAACTTGTAATGGAGTATTTTTTATTATTTCTATGAATATTTTTACTGTTGTAAGAGTGTCGGAATACTTGACATGTGGAAAAAGTACTTTATCTCCTAATTTAAATTAAAAAATCAAGGTTTCTGAGGGGACGCTGACCAGCCGTGATGAAAGAGTTCTTACCTGTGAAGTCCATCTCGTAGCAACCGTTGCCCGGCAACAAAGGAATGTTATGGCGTTATGGGATGGATCTCTTTCCTTATATGGTCACAATGTCAATCATCCATCCACACATCCGTCATGCTGTCTGTTGGAGGAGAGAAAGGTGTGTGTGTGTGTGTGTAAATAAGTGTGTGAATTAATTAACTTGTATGAGTTTGAATGTTACTTCTGCATCAAAGACTTGAAAAGATTTGTCTTTTTTTGGGATAAATGCGTTCACTTGATGCAGTGCTGTGACCTTACCGTAACCTTTGACCTTAGCACGACCTTTCCATGGCCTTGACCTTATGGCCACAGCCGCTGATTAAGAGTTTTCAAAGGAATTCTGTCACTTAAATCCACAAAATATAACAAATCTTTAAAAAACAAAACAAGATTAGCATCACAAATATTCTTTTCGGTCAAATTGTTATCAAAAAAGTTCAAATTCATGCAATTTAAATATGTATTAAACACCGAATCACAGAAGGGAGTGTTATACTTATGATATATAATAATGAGCTTATTTTTGGGATGGTAGCGAGGTAAACAGTCAAAATTCAAACACATTGTAGGTCAGGTGATAAGGGGGTGGGACATCTCTAAGCGGTTGACCAATCACAACAGAGCACTGGGCTTGTGTATATATATATGATTAGTTTGAATAAAAAAAACACTTAATGTTCCAAAATATTCCGGTAAAGCTCTGTTAATCAGCGGCTCGGCCTCCACCTTCTTGCCTGTGATGAACCCTTTAGTCTTAATTAATTTCTCTTTGCTTTAAACCAAACCATGAGGAGCCTTCTGTTGATGCACTGCAACACCCGGGTCGACACACAGCTGAAATATCTCTGTTCTGTACTTCTAAAAATATGTTTTAGAGAGATAGAAGTGGCAGTAATACTAAAAACACGTCAAAATGTTTTTAAACTGGCTTTGGACATATCATTTGGTTGATTTCTGGCAAAAATGTTTGTAAAAACATCACTTTACGTCAATTAAATCCTGCTAAATATGCAAGAAACGGTTCCTTTTCTTACATGCAGGGTTTGTATCCAAGAAAATACAAAGATTTAGCAAAGTGTTTCCAAAATCCCTTTTAAGCATAAACTTGCATTATAGGGTGTATTTCAGGGTGTTTTGACCCGGGGGGGGGGGGGGCTGCAGTTATTTGGTCCTTTGTGTGTGTTTTTATCAAATGCAGAATGTGTGTGTGTGCGATCATTTCACATCATGCCTCATTTTAGACGAGAACTGATTTTTTTTAATCAATTGCAGTAGACGAGATAGGATTTCAAACCTAAACGGGGCTGGTTTTCCTAAATGGATTCTCAATATGATCAAAATATAATAAATGTGAACTTTTAAAGACTGAAGTGTTGCTGCTTTAAAAAGTGTTATTTCATCTGGAAAATGAAGCAAAGATGCTCCGAGTATTTAACATTTAAATTGAGTGTTTTCTTGTGAGATATTTTTAGGAAAACTAGTCCCGTGTTGGAGTGGAAGGAAATGTTTTAACGATGATGTGTAACGTGTGTTGATATGAAACGTGTGTTTGTGGGATCAGGGTGACGGCATTCACAGAAAATAAAAACCCTGATGTGGAGAAACGATGAATTCAACTGTGAAAATAAAAACTGGTGCAGAGGCATCATGTTATCCTCAAGTGTGTGTGTGTCTGTGTGTGTGTCTGTCCTTAGTAAATCTTAAAGTGTCTCTACTTTAAAGAGTCCTCTCCTGCTGATGTTCAGGTGTATATCAGTATGCAGTGTCTACTTTAAAGAGTCCTCTCCTGCTGATGTTCAGGTGTATATCAGTATGTAGTGTCTCTACTTTAAAGAGTCCTCTCCTGCTGATGTTCAGGTGTATATCAGTATGTAGTGTCTCTACTTTAAAGAGTCCTCTCCTGCTGATGTTCAGGTGTATATCAGTATGTAGTGTCTCTACTTTAAAGAGTCCTCTCCTGCTGATGTTCAGGTGTATATCAGTATGTAGTGTCTCTACTTTAAAGAGTCCTCTCCTGCTGATGTTCAGGTGTATATCAGCATGTAGTGTCTCTACTTTAAAGAGTCCTCTCCTGCTGATGTTCAGGTGTATATCAGTATGTAGTGTCTCTACTTTAAAGAGTCCTCTCCTGCTGATGTTCAGGTGTATATCAGTATGTAGTGTCTCTACTTTAAAGAGTCCTCTCCTGCTGATGTTCAGGTGTATATCAGTATGTAGTGTCTCTACTTTAAAGAGTCCTCTCCTGCTGATGTTCAGGTGTTATCAGTATGTAGTGTCTCTACTTTAAAGAGTCCTCTCCTGCTGATGTTCAGGTGTATATCAGTATGTAGTGTCTCTACTTTAAAGAGTCCTCTCCTGCTGATGTTCAGGTGTATATCAGTATGTAGTGTCTCTACTTTAAAGAGTCCTCTCCTGCTGATGTTCAGGTGTATATCAGTATGTAGTGTCTCTACTTTAAAGAGTCCTCTCCTGCTGATGTTCAGGTGTATATCAGCATGTAGTGTCTCTACTTTAAAGAGTCCTCTCCTGCTGATGTTCAGGTGTAAATCAGTATGTAGTGTCTCTACTTTAAAGAGTCCTCTCCTGCTGATGTTCAGGTGTATATCAGTATGTAGTGTCTCTACTTTAAAGAGTCCTCTCCTGCTGATGTTCAGGTGTATATCAGAGCAACAATTAAAAGAAAAAAAGAATACAAATTAAAATATTATTGAAATGTCTGACAGTTTTATTTGTAATAAAAAGCTGGAATGTTTAGTTGAACAAAGTGTTTCTTACAAAGCGATTCCTAAATATTTCAGTGTGTGTGTGTCTCATTTAAAACACACAAATTAGTGTTACACATTTTAAAGCACTTTATAATAACATATAAGGTCAAATATCATATAACGTTATATTTACCGGTCACTCCCGGTCATTTTTTGCAGAGATCATTGTGAATTTAAATTGTTATAGTTACATTTAATATTTTATAATGCATTTTAACGTGTTTATTCAAAATATGAGTGAAAATTATAATTAAATCCCTACAAAAACACACAACATTTCTTAATAACAGCACCCAGTGACCAATTCACCAAAAAATATTGCATTAAAACAGATTTTAATGCAATATAATGTGATTAAAATGCATTTAAACGATGATACTCGCAGTGATTATTAAGCGTTATGATAACTGACCTTATAGGTATGATCAAAAAGGCTCTATGAATATTTAAGAGTGCTTATAACTAATATTATACAGTGATAAAGCAGATTATAACACATTATAGGTATTTTTATAATGCATTTAAGGCATGTGATAGTGTTACAAAGCTTTCAAGAATCTACCAGTGGAAACGTGTGCAACAAAAGAAACATTTATAAATAACTAAAAGGTACCTACCGTTATGAAATAAAACTCATCGTTATTTCCTCACTAAAGTGGCAACGAGCGCTACGAGTTAAAAACGTTCATGAGGACAAAAAAAACAAAATGGGCTGCTGCCTACAATTTGACTCGCCTCTTCGTAAAGCTCCACATTATTCCGTTTTTAATACACTTTTAATCCGTTTTTTATTCCATTTTTATCCAGTTTTCTCGTCGTCATGATGAGTAGATTTAAATACAAGTTTAAACTGAGTTAGTTAAAGTGAATTAATCTTCCAGTAAGGCTGCACTATTGGGAAAAAATAACTAAATTGTGAATATTTTGACTATGATTTGACGCATGATATAAAAAGGGAATTATTTTAATTAAATCATCATCTCAATTATATATTAAAAAGGATAATAGTGTGATTTTTTTAAGTGGATCTGAACCAAACAAGGGTTTTAATTAAGTCTGTAAAATACTGTTTATCTCTTACTTCATTCAGATAGTTTCAAATAAGCCATTTGGATACTACAGTAGTCTCTTTAGTATTTTTGATTAATTTCGCAGCCCTACTTTCCCGTTTTAATACTGCAGGTTGAAAATGTATCTCGATGCAGATACAAAGGAGGAAATGTAATCTAATGGCTGTTCTTAGAAGCAGAAGTCCCACAGAGATCATATTCCCGATATGCAGATCGATTTGAAGCTTTGAAACGGATGCAGGGAGATGCGTTTTGAAGCCGTAGGAGCTTTAAAAGTTTTTTTTTTGCAGGAATATTGGACAAAAGTCAGTGAGAGGAATAAAAAGTCAAATCCAGTCCAGGTGGGAAATAGTCCACGGAGTCAAACATTTGAAAACACAAAGCGTTAAATCAGATTTACTCCGGCGGCAAAAGTCCATCCTGTTAACGTGAGGATATCCACTTTCCAAAAATGGCAATAAAAACTGAGCAGGCGGCTTTTTTTTTTAATTCAAAACCGCCTGAAAAGTTTTTGGTAAAATTGTTGAAACGCTGGAACAGAATTCCAAAAAAATTCAAGAAAAAAAAAAAGTATTCCTAGTTTTCAGGATTTCCCTTTTTCCTCATCAGAGAAGGGAAATGTAGTTTTTAGGAACAATCCCACGCTTCCCGCCCACATCTCCCAGAATCCACTGCTCATCCACAAACTCCACCTGCGTTATGACGTCACCGACCTGCAGGGGGGGAGACACAAAGAGAGCACATTATTGAGTAAACAAAACAAAAATATGAGGTTGTTTTTGTTTTAATTTTGGTGAGAAATAAAGTTATTGTTAAACGCAACGAACATTTTAATCAAAACCCAATAAACACAAATGTATTTTTTTAACTGATCAATTCGCCTAAAATAATAGACAATAATAATAATAATAGACAAGCGCACACAGTCACAGACACACACACAGTCCAAATGCACAGACACACACAGTCACACACACACACACAGTCACAAATGTACACAGTCAGTCACACACCTTTAACAAGAGCTCGCCCTCGCCCTCTGCTGTGAAGTCGAACTTGGCCACGCCTCTAACCTCTGCCTGCTGGCCTGTGATTGGCTGAGCTGGAAAAAGAAAGCCTTAAACATTTGAATATATTATTTCTATTGAGGGGAACGTGTGTGTGTGTCTGTGTGTTATGAGGATGTTTTTAGTGTTGATTCTCTGCTCAGGATAGATGCATTTTTTTATTCATTTGTCTATTAATTTAGTCATGTATTAATTCTATTGATGGGAACGTGTGTGTTGTGTGTGTGTGTTACCATTGCAGGGCTGTGTGAAGGCAGCAGGGTAGACCCCCTCCTTCCCCCCCAGCTTCCCTCTCCTCCAGTCAGCATCAATGTGCTCCATCACCAGGATGAGCGCCCCCTGCTGGAAGGATAGGTCCTCTGCAGTCTGACCGGGGAAATCAAACAGAGCCTCGACCCACTCCACCTCCACACACACACACCACACACACACACACACACACACACACACACACACAACACCACACACACACACACACACACACACACCACCACACCACACACACACACACACACACACACACACACAACACACACACACACACACACACACACCACACACACACACACACACCACACACACACACACACACACACACACACACACACACACACACACACACACACACACACACACACACACACACACACACACACCACACACACACACACACACACACACACACACACACACAGGATCTATTAGTGACATTTGGACAGGAAACATGTGAAAATCGACATAAAATCTATTTATTACAAATTACAACATTGTGATAATGTGTAATATTTAAAACATAAATGATCACTAGTCCTAAATAAAAACAACTTTTGAACAGAAGGGATCGTTCTTACTGCGGTCTGAGCGTCTGGATCCAGGGAGGTCTCTGGTGCTGCTGAGGACACAGTAAATAATAAATAAAACTACTATTTACAGAGTACTTTAACCATGAAATATATGGTGGTGCAGGGATGACGTATTTCTGTGTTGGACCCTAAAAATATAGCAGAAAATAAGCTCTATTCAAACGTTTATGATACTTATAGGTTTAGTTCAGCAGGATCATCTCCACATATTAACACATTAAAGCTAATGTTGGGCTATAAAGGAACTACAGCACGGTCACATGACTTCACGTCACCACCGCTAAGCTAAAGGTGGCTAATGTTGGGCTATAAAGGAACTACAGCACGGTCACATAACTTCACGTCACCACCGCTAAGCTAAAGGTGGCTAATGTTGGGCTATAAAGGAACTAAGCTAAAGGTGGCTAATGTTGGGCTATAAAGGAACTACAGCACGGTCACATGACTTCACGTCACCACCGCTAAGCTAAAGGTGGCTAATGTTGGGCTATAAAGGAACTAAGCTAAAGAAGGCTAATGTTGGGCTATAAAAGGAACAACAGCGCGGTCACATGACTTCACGTCACCACCGCTAAGCTAAAGGTGGCTAATGTTGGGCTATAAAGGAACTAAGCTAAAGAAGGCTAATGTTGGGCTATAAAGGAACTACAGCACGGTCACATGACTTCACGTCACCACCGCTAAGCTAAAGGTGGCTAATGTTGGGCTATAAAGGAACTACAGCACGGTCACATAACTTCACGTCACCACCGCTAAGCTAAGGTGGCTAATGTTGGGCTATAAAGGCTCACCAGTACTTCCTGTCACGGTGCTCTCTGTTGTCGTCGGTTTCTCCTCTGGAGGCTCCACCACCTCGGCGAAGTTCAGCGGGAAGATTCCAATTCGTCCGTGGATCTGGCCCCGCCCCCAGTCCTGACCAATCAGCTCCAAGAGGGCGATGACATCACCCTGAGAGAAGGTGAGTTCGTCCTCCTCCTCTCCCTCGTAGTCAAACAGGGCGACGCACCGAGGACCGCTGCACAGAGAGAGGAATATAAACACAAAATTAGATTAAAATAGTTCGTATTTAGTTATAAATTAGTATTTTCCTTTATTTATGATATAGTATTGTTTCAATATTGTGTGTTACCTGACAGGAGGAGGGTTGAGTTGTTCTTTCTGCTCCGAAGACTCCACAGGAAGAATGGACTATCGGACAAAGGAAAATTAAGTCTTGTAAAATAATTGTGAAAAACACAAATTATTTTTCTATATTATTGCTAATTAGGTTGGAAAGTACATGCATTCAAGTAGTGTATACATTTTAAACAACTTGTTTTGTACATGTATCTCTATTCAATGCTATTTTATACTTACAACACATTAATACGATTTTATTTATTATTAAACCAGCTTTTTGAGGTAAATTTAATCACTATATATTTAAAAAAGGCAAAAAAAATTGAATGAAAAAGGCTTTATAAAAAGTGTCTTCCTGTACCTGTGAGTCTGATAGGCTGAGGCCCTCCAGGTCGGATTTTGATTGGCTCTCCTGATCCGGCGCAGGCTCTGGTTGGCTGTCCAGGTCCAGGAGACTCTGTGATTGGTCGATGACGGCGGTTTGACTCTTGCCCTCATCTGATTGGTCCTCTGAGGGGCTCGGGTCATCCAGGACGATCAGCACTTCCTGTTTCTGAAAATGAAGACGTTATAACTAAGATCTATTATGGTGTTGTTGTATGTGGTGTGTGAGTGAGTGTGTGTGGTGTGTGTTTGTGTGAGTGTGTGAGTGTGTGAGTGTGTGAGTGGTGAGTGTGTGAGTGTGTGAGTGTAGTGAGGTGAGTGTGTGAGTGTGTGTGAGTGTGTGTGAGTGTGTAGGTGAGTGAGTGTGTGAGAGTGTGTGTGTGTGTGTGTGTGTGTGTGTGTGTGTTTGTTTGAGTGTGTGTGTGTGTGTCAGTCAGTCAGTCGTGGAGTGTGTGTGTGTGTGTGTGTGTGTGTGTGTGTGTGTGGGTGAGTGAGTGTGTGTGAGTGTGTAGGTGAGTGAGTGTGTGAGAGAGTGTGTGAGAGTGTGTGAGAGTGTGTGTGTGTGTGTGTGTGTGTGGTGTGTGTTTGAGTGTGTGTGTGTGTGTGTGTGTGTGTCAGTCAGTCAGTGTGAGTGTGAGTGTGTGTGTGTGAGTGAGTCAGTGAGTGAGTGAGTGTGTGTGTGTGTGTGTGTGAGTGTGATTGAGTGTGTGAGTGAGTGAGAGAGTGTGAGTGTGTGAGTGAGTGAGAGAGTGTGAGAGTGTGAGTGAGTGTGAGTGAGAATGAGTGAGTGTGAGTGAGTCAGTGAGTGAGTGTGATTGAGTGACTGTGAGTGAGTGAGTGAGTCAGTCAGTCAGTCAGTCAGTGAGTGAGTGAGTGAGTGAGTGTGAGTGAGTCAGTGAGTCAGTGAGTCAGTGAGTCAGTGTGTGTGTGTGTGTGTGTGTGTGTGTGTGTTTGTGTGTGTGTGAGTGTGTGTATACCTCGTAGCTGTTATATAGCGGGTGTCCAGGTTTAGGGCGGGGGGGAAGAGGCGGTCCTCTCTTTGACGCTCGTTGAGGCGGCACCTGATTGGTTGACTGGTTGGCGGTGGAAACAGAGGGGGCGGGACTAGTTTTGGACGCGGGAGGAGTCTGATTGGCCGAGGAGCTGACGGCTGGAGGCGGCGGACGCCCGGGGGTGGATTTGATTGGTGGAGGACGAAGGGGGAGGAGCTTCACACCAGAAGGCCTGGAGGGAAAGAGTGGAGAATTATTATTATGCTCCATAGCTTCTCTTGGACACTTTTATATTCAATCTAATATTCCATTCCTCAAATACTTATGGTTATATAATATCCTGCTTTATATTTTGTTACTGTACATTTGTAATTCCACATGTATATTTTCTACTTTCTTTAATGCCATTTTATTTTCTATTGAGATGTTTTTTCTATTTCTAGTCTTTTAATTTTTATTGTACAAAGCCATGTTTTTTTATGCTGCTGCAACGCAAACATCACCCAATTTGGGATCAATAAAGTACATCTTATCTAATCTTAAATAAACAATATAAAGAAAACTTCATTTCACTTGTATCTGTACTGTGGAGTTCAGTTTGACTGTTGATCACAAATCTGCTTCTTACCGTGGAGGAAGAGGGGGGTCAGACGTTGCAGTAACGCTGGTTTCTGTTTGGTTTGGAACACGGGGCCTTTCCTCAGAGCGGGAGCGGGAGTTGGAGGTTTTATAGCGGGAGTTGGAGGTTTTATAGCGGGAGTTGGAGGTTTTATAGCGGGAGTTGGAGGTTTTATAGCGGGAGTTGGAACCGGTGAAGGTCCTGAAGGTTTGGGGCCAGAGAAGCAGCTGAGGGTCTCCGGGCCAGATTTGGAGCTAGAGGTGGAGAGCAAATACCAGAATATATTGTTATTTCTTACTTATTCATATCAGAAGCTAAAGGTAGACAATAACAATGACAGAAAGGCACGTTTCATATCGTACTTCTCCACTTTAAAATATAATACACTGTAGTTTGCCGTTACTGTACATTTGTATTTCCACATGTACTTCCACATTACTTTTTTTTTTGAAATGCTATTTTATTTCTATTCGAGATGTTTACATTTTGGATTGTTTATTTCTAGTCTTTTAATTTCTCTATTGTACAATGCCATGTTTTTTGATGCTGCTGCAACGCAAACATATCATCAATACTTCTTATCTTATCTACTCATTGTCCTAAGGGTTTTTGTTTTTTAGCTTTTAAGGTTATTTGTATAGTTACATTTACATTTGGTGTAAATACTGGTCTTTAGCATCTTTTTTTAATGCTAAGTTGTTTCTTAAAAATACTTTGTTTACCTACTTTGCTGTTGTTTATGTTCGCGCCACCGACACCAAAGCAAATTCATCGTATGTGTAAATGTACCTGGCAATACACTTGATTCTGATATGTAGTTATCGTCTCTTTTTCTTTGTTGGTGTCAACATGTACAAGTCAGATGTACTTAAAGGCACCCAGCTTAAAAACATTACGGGTACAGCAGGGTAACTGCACACAGCCTGCAGATTTTCTTTCTTTGCGACAAAGTATTACAAAAAATTGGCTGATTTTGTAAACTCTTGCACAACCAAGAGCTGTGACGAACATAAATCAAATTAAAAAACAACTGAACAAGCTCCCTGGTTCCCAAATGTTCATAAAGCAGCCAAAATAAGCCTGGATAGTTGCATAATGGGAATTCTCTCTGAAGAAGTCGACCAATCACATGGCTAGGCTGAACACACACAAACAAACACACACACATTAAGCAACAGCTGAGAGCACACAACAGTGGAGCCTTTTTTCTTCTGGCACAATCACTGCATTTTTCTTTCACATGGTCTGGATTGACTAATATAACCCCCCCCTCTCTCTCTCTTTGACACACACACACACACACACACACACACACACACACACACACACACACACACACACACACACACACACACACACACACACACACACACACACACACACACACACACACACACACACACACACACACACACACACACACACACACACACACACACACACACACACACACACACACACACACACACACACACACACACACACACACACACACACACACACACACACACACACACACACACACACACACACACACACACACACACACACACACAACAACACACACACAGCCACACTTCACACACACACCCCCTCTCTCCACACACACACACACACACACACACACACCACAAACTTACCGCTGGCTCTGCGTGGTGCGGTCAGAGCTGCTGGTTTGGTCGGGACGTCTGGACGGAGACTTCCTACTTTCACTAAAACAACAAAAATCAGAAGAAATTAAGATTATCATTTTTTTTTAGACTACTACTTACTACTATTTCATTAGTTTGTAGTATTTGTATTTTTTTTTATTAGACTTACTACCTTTACAGCACTCATTTTTGACAGCTTTAGTTGCTTATTTTCCACATGTTACTTCTAGCCTATTAAACCTGATTAAATCTGATCTGAATGTCAGTTTGATATCAGTAGCCGGTAAAGGAACTACAAAGCCTCCCATTGAGAAATCCATCAAACTAATCCGGCTTATCAGCTGTGAACAAGTCTGAAGTTCAGTCAATGACTCCAAACTAAACAGAGAGCTTATCTTTATTATCTGGGAGATAAGCAGCACGTTTCCCCCTGCCTCGAGTAAATATTTGTAAAATGACCCGCTGTGACGACCCCCGTGTCCCTGCTGTCCCTGTTATGTGTATGTCCCTTTAATGATTCTCCCTTCCTCCCTATCAGCACTGACTGATGGCACCTGGCCAGAGGTAACTGAAGAGTGACAGTCTCCAGCCAGAGTCGTGCTCGCTCTCTCAGTTGGAGGGTCTGTTTTTGAGAGCAGCTAGCTACCTGACTTATATGCTTTTGTTTCCCTCCTCTTATGGCGCATTTCCACTGCAGGGCCTCGCACGGCTTAATACGGTATAGTTAGGCCTTGGTAGGCCAGGCTCACTTCATGCTGCGTTTCCATCCAGTTTAGTAGCTGGGGCAGTAACTATAGTAACGCAGTGTAGGCGGAGCCATGACATCATCTTCAATGCGAAACACAAAACCAACATCAGCCGTTAGCTGTTAGCACTCAGAGCTCACAGCTCCTCATATCTGTTCAGAAACTAGACACAAGTTAAACAAGTACAAACCACAGACTGTCTGTGTCATGGCGAATACAGTCGCTGGTTTATTTATGTCTGTAGGCCGTTGTTGTGAGTGTGGACGGTCGGAGCATATACTGCGTTAGCTTAGCCTATCTCCATTCAGAAAACATGCATTTTAGCCAGAAAAACTGTGAAACGGTACACGTTAGCCGGAACTACGCCTAGTGGAAACGCAACCAAAAACGGGCCGGGTTTGCACGGCACGCTTAAACCGTGCTACGCGCTGCAGTGGAAATGCGCCATTAGTTTGGCCATCAACAGCTCGCACCACACCACGTTGGCGCACCCACACCTACACTACTGATCTTACTGACTAACACATCCCATCGTGGTAGCTCTTTAGTTTAGTCGTTTGGTTTACAATAAATATCTTCTTTATATCATGTCCGTTCCACGTTTTTGTCATGGCCAAGAGCCAGGCCATGACACCCGCACACTGTCAGAAACAAAAGAACAGCTCACCGGGATACACTTGAAATGTTGAAAGGGCCACATTTAAATTGAACTTGCAATTAAATCAATAAAAGTATGGTAAAGTAAATTGCAATAATACCTTTTTGGTAATGATTTGCAGTTTGTTTTTTGTAGCTCCTCCTACCTGAAGAGTAGAGTTGTAACCTTCCTAAACGTAATTTCGTTTTTCTGTTATACAATTCAGATATCTAGTCTCATATGAAATCGATGAAAAATCCGATAAATATTTGTAAAATGACTCGGACACGATCAGAAGAGAAGTGAAATGTTTTAAAAGGGGCCAAATTCAAAGACTTGAACTTGCAATTAAATATATAAAACCATAGCAAACTAAAAAACATTATTGCTGTACCTGTAACTATATCAACTGTTAATGTTTTTTTAGTTTTCTTTGAACTGTTTCTGTTTCTGATTTTATGTAAAACGTCTTTGAGCATTAGGAAAAGCGCTATAAAAATCCAATGTATTATTATTATAAGTGGCTGTTATTTTGTATATATTGATTGTTGTGCTTTTATGTATGTCTTAATGTGTGCATATGTATAAATGTGTCTGTTGATTGTGTATATATTCATCTTTTTATACATATTTTGATATATATATTTGTATTTTTTGTATTGGGGATTGTGGAAAACTGTATTTTGATCTCTGTCTGTACACACAAACGTAAAGATTGACAATAAAGTTGACTTTAACTTTGAAGTTAATAACCCTCACCAGTTTGTTTCACAGCGTCCTGCGTCTCCTCACTTCTGTCTCAGAGTGAGATCCACTGCTGAGCTCCACAGAGGGTCTGGGGGTAAAGTCGGGGTTCTTTGCCCAGCCGAGGAGCTCTTTTCCTGGGGAGGAGCTCCGACGCTGGCCCTGGGGGCGACTGGAGGTCTGGGTGGAGGTTTAGCTTGAGTCTCACTGACAGAAGGGGTGAGTTTGGGGTGAGGAGGAGGTCTAGGGGCGGGAACAGGACCAGCAGAAGGTGGAGGGGGGTCCGTAGTGGTCTGAGGTTTTGGGGAAATGGAAGGTTTCTCCGTGTTTTTCACAGGAACCACAACAGGTTCAGATTTCAGGACACAGGAATCAGGTTCAGGGGTTAAATCTGTCTCGGCAACCTCCTCCCAGAATCGCTTGCAGGACGGTTTGGCTGCTTGTGCAACATTTTTGGGTTTCGGGGCGACAGTAGGGGGCGCGGATTTGTTTTTTTCGAGACGAGGACGTGGTTTGGGTTCAGGTCGGGTTTCGGGTCTTTTTGTGGGGGAAAATCTCCACAGCTCCCATCAGCCACCTGTTGTTGCTGCTCAAAGGCTTGTATCCTCGCTTTTAGCGCCGCCATGTCGTCTTCTCCCTCCTCCTCTTCCTCCTCGCTCTCCGATTGGCTGCCGCTGTTGCTACGGCGATCGGGGAAACCCCAATCGTCGGAGCTGAACGCCTCGAGAAGCTCCTGAAGGTATTTCCCTTGACTCACTTCCTGTTTAGCCGGGTCACTTCCTGTGCGAGCAGCTAGCGTAGCCGCGCCGTCGTCTCGTAGCTTCACCAGAGTCTGAACTCTGACCTCACTGCTGATTGGAGGAGGAGCGCTGAGCCTGGAGCGGGGCTTAGGACGCTCCAATGGGACGTGAGAAGAAGAAGAAGAAGAAGAAGTGAAGGAGGAGGAGCTTCTACTTCAAAAGGCCGATCCCATTGGTCCGTTTGAGAATCAGAAGTGGAGGGAAGGTGTGTGTTTGGTGCCACGCTGAGTGCTGATTGGCTGGCTGAGATGGTGATGTCATCAATGTGAGACTGTTTGGGAGGGCTGGGGAAAGGCGGTCGTTGTGGTCTTACTGGTCGTCTCACTGTAGACACATTATTATTTATAATTGTTAGTGTACAGTTTTATTATTACGCTGCTGTGTTTATTGGATTTTTGTAACTCTGGCACAACAATTTCCTTCGGGATAAATAAAGTCCTATCTTATCTTTTGCATTTTAAGAAACTGGCATACACATCAAATGCGATACAGTTAAATCTACAAGAATATATATAATTACTATTTGCTTTACTATTCTGAGGGTGATTAATGTTATGTGTTGTTTACCTAACTGATTTTTCAGGTCTCAGGCTCGAAAATGACATTCCCAGAACAAATGACTAACACTTCACTTCTAAAAGGGCTAAATTAATAATGTTTTTTCTCAAAGCAATGATAAACCTGTGAGTTGGATGTAGAAGAGTCAGAATCAATATAGATGTTTTTATTTTAAAGGGGACCTATCATGCAAAATGCACTTCGTGATGTCTTTTATACATACATACGTGTCCCCGGTGTTCCAGGGAACTCACAAAGTGTCAGAAAACACAACCCTCTCTCTTTTCCTCCATACCCAAATCTCTAAAAACGGGGCTGCAACGGATTTGATACGGGTGGATTTATTATTTGCACCTTTTTGACGTAATGTAGGTGCACTCCGCCTGATTGGTCAACTCTCCACCAATCAGGGGAATGAGAGGTTGGGCCATGTTGACTCTCCACTCGTAATCACAGCAAGCATGATAACATGACGCTCGTGCCGGGGCCGTGTCACGCCCCCCTCTTCCGCATGGGGGCGTGGTCAGCTGAATCAGACCTTGCAAAGACAGAGCTGGAGTGAGGCAAAATGAGGCATGGCTAAAATGCATGATCTGTTTCGTATTTTGAAAATTAAAACGTATTAATATACCTTATATATATATATATATATATATATATATATACCTTATATATTATTTAAATATAGCATGATAGGTCCCCTTTAAAGTAAATTCAGATTGAACATAGTAAAGAAATGTAAATTATAGTGTCCGTCCAAAGAAAATACATTACTTATAGTGAAAATCACCCTTGAATGATGGGATCGGAGACTAAAAGCTTTAGGAATCCAAACTATAACATAATAAGTACCCTGTATCAAGATTGATGCAAAAAAGTGACATTTGACCTTTTTAGAGAGGTTAGCAAAAAACAACAACTCTGGGGTCATTTGGGTGCATTTGCCGTTTCTCTGGAACCCATTGGTCGATTTTGGTGATTGACACCACTTTTGAACCGTTAGAGCCAATAGAATCGAAGGGAAAGTTCCTAAATCCACCTACACGTTACCAAATAAGGAGTGAGAGTGATGCAAACGCAGTTTGCCCAAACCGAAAGCTATGTTACGCTCTGAAATCTGAAATCTGAAAACTAGTAAATATGATGGATTATCAGTAATCATTTCAAAGTGACACAGACACATTGGATTAACCTATGGATTAACCTTCAGCAGCGTTTTTATCGTTTTAATGCCATTGAACACAACTTTTGATCAGAAAAACAGCAAAGGTATGACATTTGTCGTGTTGGCTACCTAAAGCTACGTTGTGTGTCGTCTTTGCTGGCTTTCGCTGCGGTGAGTTTTGATCGCACAGTGATGATACTTATACCTGTAGAATCTGTGGAATATCAGCTTTAATATGATATCTTGTATGTGCCGTTACGATAAGTAATAAAGTATTTATGCCGTGAGTGCTGTGCTAAGTGCGTTAGCATTTTCTCGCTCAGGGCTCATTTAGATGCTTCTTGTGAGACTTGTGTTTTGTTTCGGTAAAAATGGTTCATATCATCAGTTAGCTGAGTTTCTTCCCGTTAGGTGGGTATGACACATTCATAGTTGTTCAATGTTAAGAAGCCCTGAGACACAGTTTTGTGAAAAAAAAGCCCGTAGCTATTACTAGTAATAATCTTTCTTCTTGATCTCTTAAAGTGTTCAATGAACTTTACTTGTATATATTTACTAGAAAATAATTGAACTTCCTCTCACCCTGGGGGTCGGGGGCAGATCCTGGGTCAGTCTGCGTGGCGATGGTTATTGTAGAAGCTAGACGTGATGATAATGATGATAATGATGATAATGATGATGATGAAGAGCTGGAGGGAAGAGGAGGAAGAGGAAGAGGAAGAGTCTGCTCCTGTGTCTTCTCCCTGATCACCTCCTCATAGGATGGAGGAGGCTGAGGAGGAGAAATGCATGTGTTCAATAGGTTGTAGTGCATGGTCTGCAAAGGCAATAATCTCTGTCTGAAACGCCTCCTTTGGACTTCTTTGTTTACTTCCAGATCACAGACTCACCTGAATGGACGGAGGGATGGTGGGACCCCAGATCTGAGCGGCAGGAGGGGGGGGCGGGGGGAATCCTGCGGAGGCCCCTGGGAACCAGGAAGTGGAGGAAAGCGGCTCCGCACACAGGATGGTGATCTCCGGGCGTCTAGAAACAAGCACCAACAACAACAGGAAGTCAGCGACTGAGAAATATATCATAAGTCTAATTGAATTATATAATATGTCACTGTCAGTTTAAATTCACGCCTAGCTACAACATATTTCTATTCTATTTTATTTGTATTTACTTGCACTATTTTATCTGTTTTATTGTGTTGCACTGTTGGAGGAGCCTGTGACCTCAGATTTTCATTGATATAACTACAAATGACAATAAAAGCGACTGAGAAATCCACGACATGACACATTTCATCATTCCTAAACATAATTAGTAGATATTTTCTGAATTTGAATCCTTTAGATGTTAGCTTATAACCACCCAAAACGTTTTATTTTCTGTATACTTTAATGCGAAAAGGGATATAAGTCAATGAGAATCAACATTTATTTTGATGCATTGTGATTTCTTTGTGCAGGAAACCAGGAAAATAACATTTTTCTTTGCCCAATGTTTTTGTACTTTATGTTTTTTGCCTGCACACTAGGGCTGCAACAAACGACTAATTTAATAATCGATTAATGAAACGATTAATTGACTATTCGGATTATTATGCCTTGCACAATTTCTCAAACGCTCTTATTTAGCCATCAACTTTTAGATGTAGCTTGAGGTTGTTTTAGGCATGTGGAAACTAACAATGAAGACAATAAAGATGAATACTTGATTCAAAAATACATATATTATTAAATTAACTAAACAAATTGCGAACAAAACTAACATTGCTTTTTATTTAAATTAAATACATACTATTTCACATCAAAAGAAACAACAATGTTTTAACAAATGGTATTAAATAATGTGATGACAGAACTGCAAACAGAATAGCTGAAACTTTAACAAAATAAATGACTCAGTTACCTCTAATCATTAACCCATGTTTGTATCATTGAGTTAACTCCGTGTGTTGCTGCTAGCATACATAACACCTGACGTGGAAACGTTACTCGTGGATGGGGCTACAGAGCTACTAGAAAGACAGTCGAACCCGGTGCATTTCTCCGTCTGAATGTGGTGCACTTTTGCAAGATGTTTAGACAAATTGCTCGTGTTACCGCCCTTAGATACTAAACTCTTATTGCACTTTAGGTAACGAGCATTTTCCACCTCAAAACATTTAACCACACCTCGGAGCGCTTCTCTCCGCCATCCCCGCCGCGCGTGTGTTGCATGCATGTAGCAGCCGCGTGTGTGATGCATGTAGCAGCCGTGTGTGTGTGTTGCATGCATGTAGCCGCGTGTGTGATGCAGTAGCAGCCGTGTGTGTGTGTGCATGCATGTAGCAGCCGCGTGTGTGATGCATGTAGCAGCCGCGTGTGTGTTGCATGCATGTAGCAGCCGCGTGTGTGATGCATGTAGCAGCCGCGTGTGTGTTGCATGCATGTAGCAGCCACGTGTGTGATGCATGTAGCAGCCGCGTGTGTGATGCATGCATGTAGCAGCTGCGTGTGTGTAAACTGCCCCGCCCCCTCGCCCACAGACGGGAGAGAGAGATCTCTCGTCTGGATTGGAAAGATCGAAAGACGCATTTTCTTGTCTTTTTGCATGTTAGAAATGGAGTTGGCGACACTAAGACTGCGATATAATGTTTATGTAGCAATAATACACATGACATATCTTTTTTAAATGTCTCCAGTACCGATAAAAACACAGATAACGTTGGAGCTTAACGGCGCGTAAAACACACGTGATGACGTCACCAACGAATCGACGACTGAATTAGCTGGCAACTAATTTGGTTATCGATTTGAATCGATTAAGTCGATTAGTTGTTGCACCCCTATAGGACACTTTATTATAGGATCTGATGCAGCTAAAATGATGAAACGATTAAAACAAAAAGCCCAACTCTGCCCTAAGTGATGCACAAGGGTAGTTTATGAAAAGGAAATTTAGTTCAGACTTTGTAAAACTATTTATAAATAAGTTTATAAAAGCTTCCAAATCCAGCAGGAAGAGGAGGTGGTTGATTTGTAATCCATTAAAACTCCTCACATGAAGATATGGACTGTAAACACCAAATGTGACGCTTGCTTGTTTACTAAAATTAAAAATGTTCCTGACTTGACAAATTCCTTAAAGAGCATCAACATAAAACAGTGCGACAGAGGAAACAAGATATCTGTGCTGTTATTTAAAAAGCAAAGATACAAAATAAACGCTGCTGTTCAAAAGATAATCTTATACGATTCTTAGGGAAAATGCTCCCATATGGACAGCACACTTTGCACACTGGTTTAGCTTCAGTAAACGGGAATGTTTGTGCAGGAATATGTGTGTGTGTGTGTGTGTGTGTGTGTGTGTGTGTGTGTGTCACCTCCTGTCTCCTCTCTCTCTCTCTCTGTCTCTGTCTCTCTCCCTCTCTCTGTCTCTGTCTCTGGATGACTCAGAGAGAGACGTCGTCCTGGTGGAGGCTGACAGACACACAGGAAACAGTTCATATAATACAATATAATACTGACAAACAAATACTTACAGATAAAGCCTTTAATAAGTTAATAAAAAGTGCCGCTATCAGTTTCTTTCCTGTGTTTCCGCAGTGCATGTTCTTGTAATATTTTACATTTGGTACAGAAAGAGTATGACGCTCATCAGGGGCCTTTAATAGAAAGATATAGTATGAGTACTGTGGCGCTGATCTTGTTTATAAGATGTAGAAATTCTCTCGAGATACAAGATGGCGGCGCGGACGTAAACAACAACGTGACGCCCGTAAAAACAAAGCTGTCTCTGCCGTCTGACGCTCTGTTTGACACTCAGATTTCTGGAGTCATTATACAGTTTTTTGAGGAATAGAAATATTGTTTTCTGGCATCACTTGATCACAGAAATCGGCCTTTTTGGTTTGAGTAAGAGGGCGCAGCGTCCCTGTTTGAACCCCGATGCCATCATAGTTTCCGTTTAGTTTCCCAGATTGTCTTTATGTACTTGTAAACCCCTAAAATAATCTGCACCGTGATTACAGTATGATTTGCAGCAACATGGTTTCTCTTTGTGTTTAAATGGAGCGTATCTGCACTAAAGCACACAAAGAACAAGATAAAGAACAAGATAAAGAAAAGATAAAGAACAAGATGAGAAACTCAAAACGCATATACTCACTTCTCTTGATGGCCGCTCTGATGGACGACAGAGGACCCTGACTGCAGAGAAAGCAAAAGAGAAAGAGGGAAAACATGAGTCACGTTGTTTAACCTCAGCCGACCCGACTTATCCTGCAGTTTAATGAAACCCAATATGTTTATTTCTAGCTCTCTTGGAAAAAGGACCGATCTTCTGCACAAACAACTGCTGTGAACATCCTTTTCCATCCCAGAGGAGACACACTCAGACAGTATCATTACAAATAATATTAATAGAGTGGTACAGAAGCCACCTTAATACCTTTATATATATATATATATATAAAATCTGATAAAAAAAAATGTACATGTTGAGACCAAAGAGACAATCATATGTCCAGAAATAAAGGTTGTTGACGTACAAGAGAGCACTTCTTAAGACAAATATATAGTGGGCTAATGAAGAGAAATACCAAGCTTTGAAAGATGTTAACTGTTCGAAGATAAGCACATCTCATGGCCTTTTTGTAAGAGATATTATGAATGGTTTAACTGTTAGGATCATAGCTTTTATCGCTTGCTACATGCAGTTTTAACCCCCTTACAATCTCCTGGATAGCATCTGTTGTTAGCATCTTTAGCTGAATCCTCAGAGAGATTTTTTGAAAAACTGCCCTGAAATTCCCAACCGTCTACTACCTTAACGTGTTCAGTAGTTGCTAGGCAGGATAGGAATCAACGACTCACCCAGAAGACAGAAGGAGGTCAGACGGCTTTGACTTTCTGTCTTTTAAATCGTCTCTCTGTCTCTTTTCTTTGTCTCTGACTCTCTTTTACTCTTCCTTCCAGAGCTGTTAACCATGAACACACACACACATGACTCACCCCTCACACACACACACACAGAAACTCACTGCTTTACTTTAAACAGCGATGGAAACCTTTCATCCCCCTTTTTCCATTTCAGGCCGTCCACAGGAAAAGGGTTGGACAAAAACATTTGAAAAACAGTTAACAGCAGTTAAGACTTTCTTGGTCATTTTTGATGCTGTAGTTTCTATGTTTTTGAGTGTCTACTTTTCCTTTTTGCTGATGTAGTTTTTTTGTGTTGTTTGGCAGATGTTTGAGCCCTTTCCTTTTCCCCCCTTGACGTCACTTTTAGGGAGTGTGTGTCAGATTACAGCTACAAAAGGCAGCAGGAATAAAAGGCTTGTTGTCTTTTGAACAAGCTTTTCTTGAAGGTTTGCATACAGAAAGTGACAGAAGTAGTTGTGTGAAGAATATGAGAAGATGCCTAAAGGAAGGGAGGAGTTTCTGACCATTAGGAGTGCAACTATGGAGCATTTTCTGACTTTTACCCTGTTTAACATTAACATTAAATTGTTATATTTACCCCTATTTTGTTTGTAATGTGCAGAAGCATGCAGAAAGTTGTATTCAAACAAGCCAATGTGAAAGTAAACGGCTTGCTGGATGTTAAATATATTTTATTTGAAGTTTCATGAGGAAAATTGACACCATTTGTTGATTTTATGCATGCACAATTATGCTTTTTTAGTGGTTTCCCTCTCCTGTAGTGTGTTATATAGGTTTGTGTGCATGTAAAGGGTCTACAAAGGCTTAACCCCCCCCTCAATAATGTGGTTTTAACAGCTAAAACAGTCAGAATATACCACTTATTTTACTGTAAGTCAAACTTTAAAACCAGGAAAAGACAACATTCACAAGTGTTTTATTTATATATTTTTTACACACACACACACACACACACACACACACACACCACACACACACACACACACACACACACACACACACACACACACACACACACACACACACCACACACACACACACACACACACCACACACACACACACACACACCACACACACACACACACACACACACACACACACACACACACACACACACACACACACACACACACACACACACACACACACCACACACACACCACACACACACACACACACACACACACACACACACACACACACACACACACACACACACACACACACACACACACACACACACACACACACACACACACACACACACACACACACACACACACACACACACACACACACACACCTTTAAGAGCCGAACAAGTCTCCTACTTTGTGTTCTTTCATTTCACATGTTTAACATTGTCTAACAGAACAGCTGATTTATCCGTCAGTAAACCTGCTTCAAAGGGCTTTCTGAATCACGAGGAGTTTCAACATCAAACGCATCTCGTTGGCTAAACCTCGCTCTGTCCATGTGCGTCAAATTAAACTCACATTTAGTGCCAGGTGAGTCAGAGGCGAGGAGAAAAGATGAAAAACGTACCTGAGACGATGCTCTGGTTTACGTCGACCTGGGAACAGAAAGAGATTGTTAATAAAAGGCATGAACATTTTTTTTTTAAATGTGCGTTTTTTTAGTGTAAAAAAGCTTTAAGGACTTAAAAATGGGCATAAATGCAATTTTCTGACTTTTTTACTTGTATTTTGATCACATCCATCTTGTTTTCCAACTATATTTAACATATTTTCTGTACTATGCACAAGAGATGGTTACACAGATCAAATACTTATTAAATCAGAATAAAATAGGGGATAGTGCAACCAGAAGAGGCACCAGTACAAATAAAAGCAAGACATAATAAAGAATAAATAAATAAATAAATAATAATAAATAAATAATAATAAATAAAGCGCTTTGAGCACCAGGAAAAGCGCTATACAAATTAAATGTATTATTATTATAATAAATAAGTAAACAACACATAAGTCAAATCTATATAGTATACAATTTAAATGACATAATACACATAATAAAATGAGAATTTGTCTTTAAATTGTTGTTTGAAGGAAGGTTTGTAAGCAACGTGTGCCTTCAGTTGTTTGTCGTTTTAATTAAAAACAGTCCTCTGCCGACAGGAAGTGATGCGTCTCGTGTTTCCAGTTTGCTCCTAATTTACAGTAAGAGTCGTGTGCAAAATAGCGCCACCTACAATCCAAAAATAATCCCAGGAGAGAAAGATGCCACTGTCCATGTTGGCACTGAATCACAGGTGACTTCTGGGAAGTGTAGTTTAACAGTATCGTTAAGAAGCGACAATCAAAAAGTCAAAGGTAAATTACTATGTCTTCAACCTAACCTCATAGTGAGAAAATAGATGGATAAGTAAATAGTTTAAGATGTTTTTCTGCATCTGTGTGCATTTAATCATCTCCTACCTCCTTTCTTTTAGTGATAATCAGGTGGGCTTTACGTCCTGTAGTCTCCAGAGAAACAAAATACTAACGGTTTTGTAAAATAACACGTCTTTCTGTTAAAAAACGCAAAAAAAAACCCTCTTTTCTGAGTCCTTCTTCTCTGCCTCCAGTCTCTCTCCGTCTCTATAAACTCTGACTGGACCTCCTGTGTTCCGTCCAGCCTCCCGATTGGCCAAGAGCACCCAGGAAGTGGCGCTGTGATTGGCTGCTGAGGGATTCTGCTGCAGTCATCAGGAGTTTTTAACACTTCCAGATGTTTGCTCTGCTGCAGGCTGGAGCAGCGTTCAAACACGCAAATGCACAGCGCAGCAGATTTTCCTTTAACGCTCAACGTCATCGGTTGGGTTTCTTTTTCAGCACTTTGTATGAATAATGGGTCCAAAGAGAACGCGGCTATCAACTCAAAAAGGGTTTAAATGTCTTTCAACTCCTCTTAATTTTACTTTTTTGACTGGTTTCCAGATGGTTACAAGAACAAAGCAGTACAAAGATGATGAAATTGGACATTTAGCAGCTAAAGAGACGTTTATGGATGTAGGAAGGGACTAAAACGGAGAAAAAGAGCGTGAATATGGAGTTAAGTATGTATCAGGTGGACAGGTACACTGCTCCGGCTTTATGGTTATTTTCATTACTGTTTTATCTGTAAAAAGGGTGGAAAATAATGAAAAACTGACCATCAAAATGTCCTAAATCCTAAGGAGAATTTTCCTTTCTTAACCCTACACTTCCTTACCCAAAGACACTGAGATAATTACGACTTACAAACAAGAAAAGCAGTGTTTTTACTTAAATAAATAACTTAATTATTATATATTCTAACCTTAATGTTTCAGCACTTAACGCCACTTCAAGTCAAGGCTAATATTTCTCTGCTTGTTCTGTCAATAAACAACTTTTGACATGACTATTTAAAACATAAATACAATTTTTTTGAGAAATGTAAGTTTGTTTTTGCCCGTTTTGGTGAAGAACACAACTCAAAAAGGGTTTAAACATTTTCAAATCTTCTTAACTTAACTGTTTATACTCATTTCAAGCCGTTTACAAGAACAAAGCTGTAGAAAGATGAAGAAATTGGACATTTACAGCTAAAGAGATGTTTATGGATGTAGGAAGGGACCAAAAACGGAGCAAAAAGAGTGTGTTTTGACTTAAATAAATAACTTGATTATGAATCATTAGATATTAAAAACCTTATTGTTTCAGCACTTAACGCCACTTCAAGTCAAGGCTAATATTTCTCTGCTTGTGCTGTCAATAAACAACTTTTGACATGACTATTTAAAACATAAATACTATTATTTTTTAAAGAGATTTAAGTGAGTTTTTGCCCGTTTTGGTGAAGAAATTAAAAGTTGATAAAAAAAGACAAAAACCGAGAAGTGTAAAAGTCCAAAAACATAAATGAAATAGAAGGAGATAACACCAAAAATAAGAATAAATACTATATAAAAAGGTGCTGTTATAATAAGAACTTTACATCTGTTTTGAAAATGAAAGCTGTATAATTTATTCAAAATGTCAACGAGCCAAAACATCTTTCTCCTTCCTTTAAACCGTTGTCTCATAAAAATGTAAATATTTAAATAACAACAAAGCTGAAATTGAACTTGACGTTTTGATTAAACTGCATTTCCCAACTCTAAAGGGAGGGGCGAACATATTAAGATGCCAGAGAAATTAATCACAGATTGCATTTAAGTCATGAACCACAGAGCTGGAGCGCTGCACAAAAACTAAATACTTTCCCATGTGAGGCTTCATTAAATGCTTCCAAATGGTTTCAATCAAAGACTATTGGATGTCCTATTTTTAAAGATGATCTGATGAAAACTCACTCCAAATGGCTTGTTTTTATCCCATCTATTACACAACCACAGCTGACAAATCAACACATGCTCCTAATCTTGACATGTGGCGCAGTGGACTAGTGCGTTGGTGTTCGGATCAGGGGGTCACAGGTTCAAACCCCACTGCAGTCAGCATGTCGTTGTGTCCCTGAGACACTTCACCCCAAATTGCTCCTTGTATTGAGTATGTAAGTCGCTTTGGATAAAAGCGTCTAACAAGTAACATGTAATGTAATGTTTTAACACTCTTTCTTTACGTATGAACATGTGTTTATTGTTTGCCACAGAGGAGGACAGATGTTATTCACTATTAGTTGTGATGTTGGATGTTTTTAAATGTGTTTCTGTAACGCACTTCCCCGTCAGATCAACCATTTGGAACAAAGGATCATTATAATGCATCGAATGCTATAAAAAAAAAAGGGTTGAATATTCAGAAACCAGTTAGATTTGGCTTGTAAAATAGATACTGAAATGTAGATTTTGTCTAATTATTTTGACTCTTAATTCAAGTTATTTTATGCTTTTATCACGAGGGTATTTGTGACAGTCACATCTTAAAAGCTAACACTACAAACAGCTAGAGTCTCACTGAAACCCCATTATTGGGTGATTTAAAGCAAATAATAACAGACGCTGCATGTCGAGCTATAATAAGGGGTGGATTCATTCATTTAAAAAAAACTAGGCGTGGTTTTTTTCATCCTAGTATCGCTTCAATAAAGAGGCCTGAACTTGTGTTGTAATCTTCTCAAAAGCCCAGAGATCATGGCATCATCTCTACACTTCTCTGACGGAGAACAACTAGATCAATATCCGTGAAGAGTCACTTTGAATGATAGCTTGTGTTTCTCTAATGGCTGTGAGTGTTGGCACAGGCCTGCACCTTTACAGTATACACACACACACACACACACACACACACACACACACACACACACCACACACACACACACACACACACACACACACACACCACACACACACACACACACACACACACACACACACACACACACACACACACACACACACACACCACACACACACACACACACACACACACACACACACACACACCACACACACACACACACACACACACACACACACACACACACACACACACACACACAACACACACACACACACACACACACACCACACACACACACACACACACACACACACACACACACAATCTCTTATCAGTTTTGTTTTAAAACACATCTGACTGTAAGTAAGTCATTTGTCAATTCTGGTACATGTCGTGTTAGAAGGAAGTCCAAAAAGTCCCATTACAGATGATTAAATTACAATTAATCATATTCAAACTACCGGTTTAGTCCAATTGAGAGCCCAAAACCTAGATATAAGGTTATCTATATATATCACAGAAAACTATCAAATAATCCAATTTGAGAAGATGGACGAGTGAATTTGTTAGCATTGTTGTTGTCAAATGTAAAATAAATATGAATCTATACTCAAAATAGTTAGAATAATCCACAAATCATTCAATCCCTGAGCACAAAAACACATTTCTCTCCAAATGACAACACTTTTAGAACATTAATGCAAACCTACTTTTACATGTCCTTACTGTACACACTCTAAAGCAGTGGTTCTCAACTGGTCAGGCCACTGTTTTCTTTGTCAATAAATCGCGACCCGAAATTTTGAACCACTCAAATCTATTCAACAAAAAATCGTGCTGTAATATACACGCTTTTCAGCATACAATATTAATTAAAGTGAAGTACAGTGCATACATCCCTTATATCCCTTCACAGAACTAAAGTATGCTTTAAAAAAAGGTTTAATGAGATGATGGAATCAAAGCTGAACTGTATAACATAAAAAGGCACACATGCTGAAAACCCAACCCCAGAAGGGGGGTCTGGGGGGGATTCTCCACAGGAGATTTTTAGAAATACTAACATATAAACTACTCTGAGAAGAAAATAAATACATCTATTACTACCCGACATTTTAATAATATTTTATGCCATTGTTTGTGTTTCACTTAGTTCTGACAGCTGAACTTGCTGCCCCTCACAGAGAGAAGAGCAAAGAGGAGAGAGTCTGTGTGAATTACTTTAAATTGTGGGTAAGGGTAGATAGCTCCCATTGTTCTGTGACCTGTCAATCATCAAACCGGGGGTCATATTTCATTAGGTGTTCATTTTTATCTGAAGTTGTACCCATGGATGTATAAAGAGTAGTTCTACCGCAAAGTTATTCTCCGTGGGGACTTGGCCAGAAGACTCGAAAAAACATCAGCAAAGATGTTTTATTGAGAAGATGATCACTACGTGATAGAAGTTTTCCAAACCGTTTATGGTCTCCGGTACTTCCAGTCCAACGCCTACTGCATGCACAGCGTTAGAAAATCGGGCCTTCAAAATAAAAGTTTGACTTTCTTCAAAGAAAAAAAAAAAGATATATTTTTTTTTCCAATTTTATTTTTTCTTCACTCACACATCTGCGACCCACTTTTGGGTCGCGACCCACCAGTTGAGAACCACTGCTCTAAAGGGTACAGACTGCTTTATATATTTGTTAAAAGTTCATATTTTGCATGTTTTACTAGTACTTTGCATGTCCTGCCAGTACAGTATTTACACTTGATCAAACAGCTGTATCAGTCCTATGAGAGATTTAACAGGGACACTGCAAATATCACAGAAGATCAAGACTCTGTAGAAGTATTATGGAGCTCAGCAAAAGTACTGCAATGCAACAGAAAGTATTACGAAAGCTAGCTGCATGTGTTTTGAGTTATCTTGTCAGAAATGGGTGCGGATATCTGACCATTTAGAGTCAGCTGGGATTATGTAACAGCTTGGGATAGTTTATCATTCCCACGGGTATTAAAATACTGAAGATATACAAGGTTGTGACCAAAAGTTAAAGAAGTACTCAGGTCTTGTACTTGAGTATAAGGAGAAGTACTCAGATCTTGTACTTGAGTAAAAGTAGAAGTACTCAGATCTTGTACTTGAGTAAAAGTAGAAGTTCCAGAGTGTAGGAATACTCTGTTACAGTAAAAGTCCTGCATTCAAAATGTTCCTCAAGTAAAAGTAGAAAAGTATTATCATCAAAATATAGTTAAAGTAGCGACAGTAAAAGTAGTGATTGTGCAGATTGGTCCATTTCAGAATAATATATATGATATGTTTTATAATGATTGATCATTAAAGTGTTCTCAAAGCTGGTAAAGGTGCAGCTAGTTTGAATGACTTTGTATACTGCAGGGTAGCTTGTGAATTTACTCCAAGTGGAACTAAAGTCTGATTTAACACTTGATTATATTTCACATCATTCATCCAGATCTGTAAAGTAACTAAAGGTATTAAATACATGTAGTGGAGTAAAGTACACCATTTACCTCTGAACTGTAGTGGAGTAGAAGTACAAAGTAGCAAAAAAGTGTGTAAATACTCAAGTAAAGTGCTCGTACTTCAGACGTGTACTTAAGTGAGTAAATCTACTTAGTTACTTTACACCACTGGGCAGCTAGATGCAGGTGTTTTGAGTTATCTCGTCAGAAATGGGTGCGGATATCTGGCCATTTAGAGTCCGTTTAAGGATTATATTTGCAGTAACATCTTATGACAGTTAATCATTCCCACATGTATTAATATAGTGAAGCTAAATCAAGTGGAAACAGTTAATAATACACACATTAAGTTGGTAATGTCGCTCTTTTACCTCCGGAGCTGTTGGGCTGCCGTCGGACCACTTGTTCCCGGTTTTCCCTCCTTGTGTTTTCCTCCTCTTCCTCTGACCTTGCTTCGGCCATTTCTCCTTGTTATTTACCTCCTTCTTTCTCCCCTAACTTTCCTTTCTCCTCCTGGTGGTTTGAGGAGAAAATGGAGCCGGGTCACAACAGAAACACCACCATTCCTCCTCCCGTTTCACCGTCTTTACCATCCAGTTCACCCCGACAAGGACAACTTTACAGCCCGAAAACACCTCCAGGGTTCAGTTAAACACTTCGGCTCGGTGTTTAATGAGCTGTCGATGCGTTAAATGGGTTATAAAGTCGCTGTTTTTAAGTTTAAATCCGTTTGTTTGGTTCGTCTGAAGAGTTTCTCCCACGAGCTTCAGCGGTTGGTTTGCCCCAGGGTCGCGAGCTCAAGATACGGAGCTCCGCCGCACGCGCTCCGGCCGTCTGACGTCACCAACTGAAAAAAAAAAACTAAAGCTAGCAAAACAATTAGCCTAGCTTACAAAATGATCGGATTTCTTGCACTAAACAACGCTTATTAAACACGTATTGAGATAGAAATACCATAAAACATTCCAGGATTTAAAAACCGTTCATTAAATTATTGATTAAGAGTAATTAAATAACAAAAAAGTCTTCAATTTCAAAATAAAAGTACTCGTAATACTGCAGGAGTGTCAAAAGGTCCTGGAAGCTGTATTTTTTAAGTCGTAAATACACCAGTTAATAATTGTGAAACAGAGTGGTAATATAAATGGTAAACCTTTAAACACCGTTTACTAAACAAGTACTGAGATATAAATACCTTAAGAAAAGTCCTGCAATGTAATTGTCATTAAATAAAAGCAAATTCAAACTGAATGATTTCAAAATAAAAGTACTCACAATGCAGTGTTATCACAAGGTCCTGGAAGAGGTGTATTATATTTAATCGTATGCACACCAGATAATTCATTGTGGAAAAACAAGACCTTTTCATACAAGCACAATTAGCAGAAGCACAAGATAATTCAAAATAATACTTCAGTAAAAGTTATTTTAACAGCAAAACAGACTTAAAGATTTCAAAATAAGAGAACTCGTCATAATGCAGGAGGACTATGCGGCACACAAGGTCCTGAAAGATATATACTAATTTAATGTTATGGGCACAAGATACTTCCTTGAAAAAAATAGTGATGGAATTCAATTTAGTTTATTTAAGTCGTGCAATGAGTTTACATGAGTTCAAAGTATTTTTACCTGCAATAAGTTTATAATGCAGGATTATGGCTTCAAACACTTCTAAAATGTGGAGTTTCCTTCAAAAAATGCGTTTTTTTACTGCTCAAAAACCACTATATTGACATTACACTAAGGGAAGTAATACGCCTCTGAAAGCCCTCAATCTGTAGTGTGTTTTAGTGAAGTTTCATGAGTCTGTGAATCTCCCAGATCAGTTTAAAAAAGGTCCTACTACAAATAAATGGCATCTATGGGGAGCCACATCACCACATCTGGCTCTTTAGGGACCTCAGCTTCCAAAAATACACATTATATTTTGTATTTTGCAGAAGAAGACGACTTAAACACTTAAAACAAATACATCATTTATGAGTTTAAATGGTTAGAACTCATCAGCGTTTACTATAACCAACATAAGAGTTAAATATTTGTCTAATTTTCTACATTAACTAAAAGTGAATATGAATATATAAGACACAGAAAATGAGATTGAGATCATTTAATTTTAATTAAATTTAATAAACTGAAACATTGTAAGCCCATAAATCTTATAGCAGTGAAATTCGTACAAGATGGGAATAATGTCAAAATATAAACAATTCCAAAAACAATTAATTTTCTTGAGTTTCACTACTGCTGACATCCAAAGGCTTGGTACTGGTCGGCCATATCCTCAATGCCCAAACAGGTAGGTCTGTGTTCATCAGCTTGACACTCAGCTTCTGTGGGCCAGTACTCGATCCAGGTTCTTTCTCCAAGTACATACTGATACCTAAGGAGAGCAGAGTGAAAAACACGTTAGGTCTTCATGTGAACAGCTATCTGTAACATTCAAACATAACATAAGAAAGCTTCCTTCCTCCTTCTGGATACTTTATTACTTCATCAATGGCAACGGTAAATGAGTACAACAAATATTGACTTGATTTAATATAAAAAGCAGTGAAACAGAAAGATCTTAAATTCCCACACCACACAATCAGATTCAAACAAACTTACGCTTGATGTGCATCATCTCTGTGAATATCATCTGATGTTCCCATGATAAGGTACGTTTTGCCAACAACCAAATCTAAAGACTGCCTGCAGTGCGGATAACTGAGGAATGTGCGAAGTTTATTCAGGGGACCCACATCAAACGTTCCTGTTATTTAAATTTAGGAGAACAAAGAAAAGGTGAGGATCAAATGGATAGCTAATCATTAATCACAAAACAAAAGTACTTTATTATTACATATTTCCAGTGGAATCATTCTGAAAGGAACAAACGTTTCTGAAACGCACTTATTTGCCTTCTTGCCAAAAGTGAAAGGGGCTGTATTCTGCTTTTGGGGTTTTCCCTCTCCTGTAGTTATATGGGTTTTAGTGCATGTAAATGGTCTGCAAAGGCTGAAATCCCTGTGTTCCCTCCAGAGGGAGTTCAGACACACACTCCCGCCCCCTGTTCGAAACTCTTCCATTGGACGGCTTGTTTTGCGACATAGTGACATCACTACATAACACTTGCGCTTCTATTGTCTAGCTCCCGATACATCTTACATGAGAGGCTAAGGGGCGGGACAACTCCAAGTGGTTGACCAATCACAACAGAGCCGGCCAGCTAACCAATCAGAGCAGACTGGGCTCTGGTTTCAGACAGAGGGTGAAAAGAGGTGCTGCAGCACAGACAGTATGAGTACATCAAAGAAAGCACTTTTTTACAACTGTATAATAATTATCCAGCCAACAAGCTGCTATCTGCTTTAATAAATTAAAAAACAAGTCGAACATCTTATTTTGCCTAGAAACATGAAAATGACCGGTGTTGACATCTAACTGCCTGACATAAATGCATTCACCAACATTTTAAATGTTGTATTTTTTGTCTGACAGGAGATTAAATGTGCACACAAAATTGTAAAAAGGAGGTAAACCAACTGTTAAGTCACCTACACCTTTACGGCACCCTAGAAACATCAGGGGCTACTCCATTTTAGGCAGTTAAACTATATACCCACCTTCTTTGATGACTTCCAGAACACGCATTGTGTAAATGTCTATGGGCAAACCATCTTCAAACACATCCAGTTTCATTTTGTACACTGAGGACAGACACATTGTAGATTGTTAGCTCATCTGCTTCATTGCTCACTTCTTCTCCCAACATCTTAGACACACACAATCAAACAAATACATTTTTGGCGTATAAAAGTACTATATTGAGTAAATTCAATCCATTTATGCTCTCTTACCAAAATCTATTTTGCTGGTTTGTGTACTCTCACAAGCCTTAGCTGTGCGCTGATCATTGCTGATTTTCTCCTTCTGCATACTGCAGTTCTCTGGAAATACACAATTGGCATAAAGTTATAACACATCCGATCAAATGTTTATATTAGTACATGAGCATGGATGATGGCAGCTGTATTTACGTCACAATTTAGATTTTGAGGTTTTTTTTAGACTTCAGGTGCTTATGTTTCAATCTGGTGATTTACTGCAAACTACATTTTACAGCATTCTCCTTTACCAGATGTGAAACTAAGTACTTTTCTCATAAGGAGTACAACTCCTTTATTTATGTTGTAAATCTGAGAGACAATTCCTGGTGATATCATTATGATTCGATGCACGCAGTGTGGTTTTCATGGGACAATGTCTGTCTGTCGTTTAGTGGCTTCAACACTTGGGTCAAGACTGAAATATCTCAACAACTATGATTGGGGAATAGCATTTAGTGCTGCTGTCCATAGGTAAGACTCTTAGAGCTACTAGCATTGCTGTATAGCCTCTGAGTCTTTGTTTTCAAAGTATAATAATACACTGCTGCAGTTTACAGACCTCAGATCTGCAGCTTACCTGTACAAAGCACAATTTAAGTGTTGTGTTATGTTAGAATAGAATGAACAAATAAACTTTACAGTGATGGATAAGGTTGTTTTGACCCGTTTACCTTCAGCACATGTGCACTCATCCTCTGCAGAGCCGCAGTAGCTGTCCACCTTTCCTCTCTGGATGGTAGAACTGCACACAATGTGTTTCTGCAATAGAAGAGAAAGATATTGAAACAGGTTTTACGGTACTTTATAAAATATATTAAATACTTGAACAAATAATAATGCCTGCTTATTGACAGGTTATATTCTCTGACATCTATTGGGAGCAAAACACATGGAGGTTTCTCTAAGACTCACGCTCATAGTATTCATAGACAGATACAGCGCTGGTTGTAAGACGCCCACTTTCATCTTCTGATGAACCCTAAAAATGATTTCTTCTGGTCGTGTGTGAGAAACCTGTAGATAAAGGTGAGATAGAGATAAATACACAAAGAGCAAGGCAGAGAGGAAAAGTATGGAGGAAGGAAACAGCGACGTCTTACCTTGTCCAGGTAGATGATGAGTGAGCCTCTGTCTGACAGGACTTTGTCCATCTCATATTTTGCAATGGAGCGGGCATGTCCTTTGGACAACACACACACACACACAATCAGACCCTAACCATAACACACATTTTTTTCTCTAACAACCGTGACAAGTGCAATTGTTGTGGGTTAATGTGTATCTGTAAAAGTTCTTACTAAGTCCAAGTCCTTTGTGTCAACGGTGAAGCCGGTTAGCAAGCCAATATCCAAAATTGACATTGCTGCATCTCTTTCCTTGTCCTTATACCTGTACACAGAATAGATTGAAGGAAATTAAAGTGTAAGAAGATAGGGAAAAGGGTAATGAACATAAGCAGAATATTTAATACAGATTGTGAAATATAATAATATTGTAAATAGCTGGTTAGAAAATGTTATGAATAAGGACATGTGCAGTGTGTTGCCTTGGTTGTACTTACAACACTTCTATCCTCAGCTTGTATATCTTCTCCTCATCCATTTTTTCTGCAGGAGTATAATATATATTTGTATTTAGTTAATTTGTTTCTCAAGAGTAAGGTACAACAAACGAAGAAGAGACAGAAGGCACTAAATCACCTGGGATGAGCTGCACTGACAGGTTAAACTTCTGACAATCACTTTCCTTTTGTTTAGGTAGAGCGTAGTACAGCGACACCATCTGTCACACAGAGAAGGTGCAATATTTGTTTAAGTCCTCACAAGGTTAAAAGGGTATTAGGTAAAATCTTAATTTAAAAAAGGACGGATCAGTTATTAACTGTTATTTAAACTCAGAGTATAAATATAAAATATATTTATACTCACTGTCACTGTTGCTTCTCCTGAACCCTTGGCAGTCACTTCACATTCTGGTTTATATCATTGATCTGTCAGAGTTTAAATATGAACACAAACACAAACAGTCAAGGATAAGCAGATATTAAAGTTTTATTATTTGTGTGACGAAATCAACAATCAGTGTGTAAATATGCAATCTGTACATTTCAAACTTTTTCAAAAAATCTGATTATCTGGCAAATCTCCATGGAAGAATTGAGATCCTCAAGAGGCGCATTCACACCGCAGAACTAAAGTGGGAAAAGTACTGCGGTGTGAACGCGGCTAAGGGACTTTAGAATTCAGTTCAAAAGTTAAATATGTTAGGAATATAGGTTTTCAAATGTGCTTCTTTATTATTTTTAGTAAAACTGAAATTAGTTTTTTTCTCTATTTTCAAATCACTTTTATAGTTCAATTTATTTTTTGAGAGTTTACAGATTTGTTTGTATTCCAGGAGACTACCCACAATATACACATGCATGATTTCAATCTGTTCACACAAACTGTGTTGAGACAAACATATGCCACCTTAATGAGCCACTGTTTGTGAGTTTGTGTGTGTGTCTGTGCTTACTTTAGATGTCCTTGTGGCATAGTGGTTATCCCTGTTGAAGTTGTACCTCTCAGGCTTTGCCCTGCCCGGCAACAAAATGTCCACGTTCAGATCGTACTCTGGTTCTTTAGCACTTGACCAGTACTCTGATATAGCCTGGTACACCATCATGGTGGCCTTAAGAGAGGGAGGTGGGGGAAAAATGAATCAGAACAAAATAAATGATAATCTAAAACAGGATGGAGGGATCAAGATGGAGAGAGGAGTCTCTTCTTACCTGAGTCCATCCATAGCCTCCGCCAACAAACTGCTGTTTGTTGAACCATCTCACAACAGGTCTGGCATCTTCAAAAGCCTTTATTCACAGAAGGAAGGTACATGGTTGAACTTTTTCTGTCATTCACTGCACATTGGAATGATACAAAAATTACAAATATTTAAAAAATCAAATCGGTTACTTAATAATTTAATATTTAAAATATTGGATACTTAAAAGGGTAACATTTCACTTATATTTAAAGGCTGTGACATTACTGACAGACACATTTCATTGAAAATTGAATACAAACCTTTATATTAAAGTAGCATGGATAAGGACTAAATTGTATGTTGCCTGTAGCATGAAAGGAACACACATAAATGCGACATGCTCACCTCGGCCTTGACCAGAGCGAGAAGAGCGTAAGCCGTAGCTTCCTGTGTGACGACTCTTCCCTGAGACGTCGGCCAGTGGTTCAACTCTAATGACGACAAAGAAATATCTTCCCATTACTTGCTATACATCAATCTATTTACTTATAAATCCAGGATATCTCATCTTAGAAAATAATGTATAAATAAAATACATTAGGAAATATTCAAATGTGCTCACTCTTAAGAATGTTAACAAATCCCCATATATCTGTTATTCAAAAAGTGTTAACAATATTTGTTACAGGACATCGTATGGCTGGAAGACTATTTATGTCCATTAGAGACTGTTTCTAAATTAGTTCAAACATTTGACATTTCTGTACTGAGCAAAAATCATCTCATAATACCAATGTGTTGGTCCGGCTCTTAGTAGTTGTGGATGAGAAATCGTTTTGAATCTAATCACCAAAACATAGACTATGTTTCCAAATAATAGTTTAAGAATAGTAACAGCACCTGGGGAAGCAAACTTGTAGAGGATCTCGCGGTTCATTTTGTTTTCATTGGCCATGGCATATGATGTTATGGCAACAGCATGGGTTGGTGAGGCTGGGCAGACGCCTTTCCAGATAGGCCACCGCTTTGTCTATACTGCCTGGTAGACTCTGTACAAAAAGTAAGGGAGGAAAGAGAATAAGGCGAGAACTAGTGATGTTACGTTCGCGAACGATCCGATTATTTTGAACGGCTCTTTGGTACGAATGAAGGGAACCGAGTCGTACTTGGTGAGAGCCGTTCTTTTTATCGTTGGTTCACTGCCTGCCATAAATCCACTCGCCTTTCCGGGAACTTGCTTTCCTGAATGCAAATTTGCCGTAGGTGAGGGCATAACGCATGCTGCTTGAGTAGTAGTTTGGCTGGCTGAGAGATGTAGCAAGTTATACATTTCTCTGTGAGTAAAAGTAGATTTCTGGCAATACAGTCAATCATTATCCTGGGGATTATTTCGCAGATAAACCTAGTAAAAACGGCTCTTTTGAACGGCTCTTTTGAACGGCTCTCGGAAAGGAACGGAGCCATAAAATCTGGCTCCCTTCAAAGAGCCGTAATTCCCATCACTAGTGAGAACTTTCAGATAGACATTTTTAGACAACCAAAAGGAAAAAATGACCTTTCATGAACTGAAAACACACTATTAGAGAGTCTAAAACTAAAACATGGACAACATCCCAACCGGATAAAACTACTTTAGCTACTATTCAATCTCATGGTGGCCACGCCATAAAGCATACGCTGATTAATAGTCTATTTACTCTAAATAGGACCATCATTTACCAAATGAACATCATGCTTCAATAAAGAAGACTAAAATCTAGTGATTGTGACCATAAACTAATTTGGAAAATAGTTGGTTTATTTTCTCTTAGACTTTTATACAATCTGACTTGATTCTGCCACCAGTGGAGTCGCCCCCTGCTGGATATTAGATGCAGCTTAAAGGCACATCCGGATTGGCTTCACTTTTTAGACCCGGAGCATGTTGGACAGACGGTAAATAAAGAAATGAAACAGATGAGGGAAAAAGAGAAAACATTGTGGAGGTGAAGTACTCACATCAACACTGGCAGCACATAGCGTTCGTGACTCCTGCATAGCAATGAGGCAGAAGGCCGTCATGGAGGCATCTGAATCTGAGCCACGCACACCACCCTAGACACACACACACACACACACACACACACACACACACACACACACACACACACACACACACACACACACACACACACACACACACACACACACACACACACACTTATTTTTCGAATAAGGGTCAATAACATGTTATTGTTTTCAAACTTATTAGCTATTTTTGTAGCACATAGATGAAAAACAGATTTCTATGAAACCAGTGAACGCACCATCATCTCTCCATGGAACACCTTTCCAACTTCTCCAAATAAGCCACCAGGTTGCTGTGCTCTGAGAATCAGAAACTTGATGGCCTCACAGATGTGTGGCTTTGCACTGCCACCAGATTGTTTGCCATGGCAAACACCTTGGCAACATAGGCTGTCAACCTTATAGGAGAGAAGAAGGTGTAATAGTTTAGTTTTATTCATATGTGACACAGATTATTGTGAGAGTTCAAGGATGTTTGAATGCCTCACCAGGAGCTACTTGGGTATTTGGAAATAGCAAAAGACCCATCTTTTCCGGTAGGTAAGCTCTGTGATGTAGCCTGTACACAAACAAATACATACAACCGTTTTAAAAAGTGCCATTCATTGCTCTACTTAATCTTATTGATTAGAAGCCAGTTTAAGGAGTCCTGTTAGATTTTTTCAGTCATGAGAGCTTCTTTCAAATGATTCTGCTGGCATAGGCTTTTGTTTTAAAAAGGGAAACCCAAATAAGGGCTGGACAGGGGTGGTGTGGATTGATTTTCTTTTTCAAACCTTTTACAATGTCAGACAATTTAAAATCACACTCACAGTGGCATTAATAAGATTCTGCTATCTGTACTAAAAATACATCAGTGAGCCTACCAGTCTTGATGTGTTGGAGGGCTTCTGCACGTTTCTGAAAGCCCACAGTTTCCCACTGGTTGGTTTTGTCTAAATATGTGGCTGCAATGAGAGGTAGGGTCATGTGGTACATGTTCTGCTCTCCACAGCCAGGGCTGTTGATCAGAGTAACCCATAGAGTTCCCGCTAACAGCTTTCTCCACGAGGGCAGAAACTTGTTCTCTCCCTGAATGAACACAGACAGACAGAAAAGAAACACAACACGTTATAAATCAACAAGAAGAAACCACTAAGCAAACAACAAAGTGCCCCAACGACCAGTGAGGTAGATTTTTCCAATAAGAAAATACAAATGTATACCAATTGTATAATCGTTTCCATTGTACATGCACTGACATGGCATCATGTCCCACCTGTCACAGAGATCTGTGTGCTTGTTGGTGTGTTTGGAACCCAATCTTTTTTGACAATTCCACTGTTGAGAATGACTACTTGTTCACCATCTAAAGGGAGAAACAGTGGGCAAGTTGCAGCATCAATTAGCAAAAGATAAAAACATAACGTTGATAAACCAGTATACTGTAAAATGCAGCCATGTCATTCATCAAGGCAACTCACCTACACCTTGATTAGTGGGGTCTATAATTACAATCTTAGGATCTTTTACTAGTACACCTTCAGGCTGGAAAAACAACAGTTAGGAAAAACATTAGAAATTACAATTATTGGCATAACTTTTGAGTAATCTTTGTTTGCTGTTGTTTAACAAAGTCAAGTATGGTCCAAATTTAAATAAGGTATTTATATATCAATAAGATGCATTTCATAAACATGACAGTTTACGAAACTGACTTTACCAGACTATATCTCTCATACCCGTAACTGTAGCTTTGTCACATTATTAAACCGATTATTACATGGCTTAGTTGAATACTCTATTCTGATTGGTCAATTCAGAACACGTGACACGTTGTTAATCCAGAACAGACAGACCGCTGTCAAGGACTTATTGACCGTTGTTAAGGACGCTTACAAAGAAGTTCGGTCGATATAACTGAAAACAGTTTGGCCGAAAAGCAAACCGGGACAAGAAAAACAGCGGAGAGGTAACGGGGCAGAAACCCTCCTTTTTACGCAACGGTCCAGACATAGACATCAGACGGCGACACATATTCAGTTGCCAGTTACTTTGGCATTAGGGCAGGGATATTTAGATACTTCCCAAGGTTTGACATCATGAATTGTGCTACTTTTAAAGCAAGCAGCGATGTTTTCAAATCTGTAATCAAAAAGCTCCTCAAAAACGCTATCGAAGCAGTTCCTGCCGTTGCTACGTAGTTCAAACAGTAACAACGGACTATCTTTCTTAGCGGATGCATGTAATTTTAAATAAATAATAGCCTACTATTTTTTAAATCAATACAAATATTTTCTAAATCTATAAAAGCATTTCAATTAATATTGGGACTCATGTCGTTACTTTGTTGAGAATGTGGCCGTGTAATAAGCGGGATAATGAGCAGCGACTTGGTCATTATGAAGAACACCCTTCATGCAGATCCAGATCCCTCCGCTTCGCGTCGGGCTCCTGGTCTGCCTGTTTGAAGTTCTTTTACCCATAATGACCGCCTCGCTGCACATTATCCCTTACGTATTCAAACTGAGGTTTTTAAAGGATTTCTAAACGGCTTGTTGCTTGAAACTAAAAGTAGTAACAAGAATATTACATCCATAATGTTACAGACCTCGGATGAGTACTTTTTTATGGCAGCTTGAACATTTTACTGCAATAAGAGAACAATTCCACATGGTGTAAGAAAAGAAACACGACATGGAGTCTTTTTCTTACCACCACCCGCAGCATCTTCATAGTTCCATCATTAAGCGATGAATCTTTAACAACAGCTTTGACCTCAATGCGGAATTCTCCTTCTTTCATGGGAATGATGATGAAGGGCACAGATCGTGTAGTTTGAGCCCCAATTCGGACCTCCTGGCGATACTTTCCACGCTTTGAAGCCGAACTGCACACATTATCCTCCTCAATCAGATCAACCCGCACCTTGAGAACAGGACAAAGATGGACTGGAGATTGTGAAGTTGCTCAAAGATAAAGACTATTATTGAGGATATAATAGGATTACATCAGTTTTATTTTAGGTCATCTATCGATAATGCATACCTGATTTTAATTAACATTTGATGATATACAGTGTTTTTTACAGGATCAATCTGATCTTAATAATGAAAGGCACACTGTTAATAATGCAGTAAGGTTTCCCGCTGCTGAGGCATCTATCGTTTTTCCATCCCAGTTCAGACATGGTGCCCACTACCGCATGATGGAAGCATTAATGCAGCATCAGAGCGTCACCTGTGGCATTTTCATCCCACGCAATATGGACTTGATAGCTACAGTCGAGACATAGAGCGTCCTTTTCAAAGTAGATTGATGAAAATAGCTATTTTTGAATACTTCTTGGTGTTCTGAATTGATCAGATTAAGCGGCCCTATAGTTTTTTTCCTAAACTTGTATTACTAGAGCATTGTTTAGATGGGGACCGTGACAGTCTATTTTATATCCATGACGCATTTGTTCAGAGCTACGTCATGCTTTTTATCACGCAGGTAGGCCTATAAATTAAATCTAAACTGGGTTGGAAAAACGATAGTCGCAGGCCAAGCACTATGTGAGCAGGTATGAAAAGTCTAGAGTAAGAAGGTTATTCATTCTCTTTTTTGATACAGTATGTCAGTTGAATATTTACTGTTGATTTTGCCCTTTAGTCTAAAATGTTCTCTTGCCTCTTATACTGTATGTAACACAGACTTACAGTTGCAGGATCGGGGCTGTAGTTGTGCAGGATTGCCTTAACTTCCAGCTGCTCTCCCCGG
The DNA here is from genome assembly GCA_011823955.1 of Dissostichus mawsoni. Classification (NCBI taxonomy): domain Eukaryota; kingdom Metazoa; phylum Chordata; class Actinopteri; order Perciformes; family Nototheniidae; genus Dissostichus; species Dissostichus mawsoni. The sequence continues at coordinate 22,291,353 of JAAKFY010000023.1, read as the reverse complement.
ACAGCAGAGTATGGCAGCCTGAGATCAATGAAGAATTCCTTCCGGACAATTACCTCCAACGAATCACCAACACAGATTCCTTTAAGATGAGAGGGACAATAAAAAGGGATTACATAGAGAAAGAAAGAGAGAAGATTTAAGTTCAAGTTTAGATTCCTAAACGAAACAGCTTTCAGTCACTGAATCCTCACCGTGAGTAGTTGAAAGACTAATGCCAGTAAACTGCCAGGTGGTGATTGAGTCTTGCAGTGGAACATTTTTAGTCACTGATGTGGTATCACTGAAACAAAGAATAGTGTTAAATCTTTGGGAGGTAAGTGTAGACTTAAATTCTAGTGGCGTCATTATTGAAGTTAGTGTTTTTTGTGTGTATATGTCGGTTGACTTACCATGGTTTTCGTCCAGGGCAAGCAGGAAGTGTGATATCTGACCACAGCCAACTTTCAGGGAACTTGGTGCGAGAAACAATTTCATTGCTGTCAGTGTAACTGTTGTCATCCTCCTCACCTAGAGTGTCAAACATATTTTCATTCAGAATTTTTTGTTACTACTACTATGGCAAAAAATGATTACCCAGGGCTTCAGCCCATCCCCTATCCCGGTCTCTTACTGCGAGCCAGTTGAAGGCTCTCCACCTTGCTGTCAGCTCGCTGGTTTTCCATGTCCTTGCAGCAGTGCAGGAAGGCTGCTGCACAGGCTTCACCATCAAAAATGTACTCTACACGCCTTTCACAGGTGTAAGAGAGGAGGGTGTCCCTCATGCCATCCAAACAACAGTCCCGTTGCAGTTTTTCTGTATAGTTACTCACTATAAAAAAAAGGGTTTTGAAGAAGAGACAGACGTAGAAGTTAAAGATTTGTGCAGGAAGGGTAAACTTGAAACAAAACATTTTATTTAATTTTTAAGAATAAGGAACAATACGCAGTATGAAGGAACACATTGATTATTAACTAAATGAAAAATAAAGTAAAAATAGTTTTCCCTTTTGACTTTCACAATACATACTCTAGCATGGCATGGAAGAATAATCTGAAACCACACCATCTACAAACATGTGTAGAGCCTGAACTGCCACAGTCTGCTTCTCTCCCTGCCATCTGCACCACGGTAACTTCACCACGGTAACTTCACTCATCTCCACCTCACACCTCCAACACTATTCCGGACTGCTTCCTTGTTGCCTATCCTGCCGGCCCCTGACCTTCCTATCTCATCTTTACCCCGCTAACCTAGATGACTTCAAAGAAGTCTTCAGTTGAGTCAAGGCGAGCTCTCCTCCTCCACCCATATAACTGTGCTATTGACCTGCAGCACAGCATGACCCCTCCCAGTTGTTGTCTGTACTCCCTGTTTCAAGCCTTCATCCACCGCTGTCGCTAGACCTAGACTCAAGCCTGAGCTCCACACCACCATCCATTGCTCTCCACATCTACAAAGGGGGCTTCTCGTGGGACTCTACCTGAGCCTTCCCTCCTGAAGAGGAGGAGGAGGAGGAGGTGGACACATTGATGTATCTGATTTGTATTATCGTCCTTAAAGAACACTTAACATGAACTGTGTGACGGAAGCATAGACTGTATATAAGAAGTAGATGTAGTTACTGTGATTTCGGCCATCAGCTTGTTGACTACAACTTTAAAGCTAAGGTCTGGCATGTTGGCAGTTGCCATCTGTTAATTAGAACAGGGACACATGGATTTAAAATAGACTATAACATTTGAATGAAATTGGTGAAAGAGTTCAAAACAAAAACATATGGTCACCCAAAATTGGATAATATCAAACCAAAGGAAAATGCGTACTAGCTACTTGACAACCAAAAGATAGCCGCAACCTAAACCATACTCTGGTTTGTATGATTTTACTCTAAATGGGAACCTAGGGATTGAGAACATAAACTTGTAAGAAATACTTTTCAGACAGAAGATAACAGGAAATGAGGTTATTGCTTTGTATAGAGTTATGGTTCTTACGTAAGCTGGTTCTGACATCCATGATTGTAGTCTCTCGTTTCCTCCTGCTCGGTGCCGGACATTTCAATTCTGGAAAAAAGCAACAGAGACTAAATCTTTTACAGAACTCAACAATATTCAACCTACCCTTAGCATTGTATAATTGATGTGGAACTTTTAAAATCAGAGTGAGGTGATTTCTCTGGTAGGACACGTGAACAGGGTGTGGGGGTGAGAAAATGTGAACGTCTGATTTATGTAAATGATAAACTTTTTTAGAATAAGTGCTAAAGGTGGTTTTTAAAACCGCCTTATAATAAGGACAATTCAGCTCATTGGCCAGTCACCATGGTCAATGCAAACTTGGAAATGCCTCAAAGGGCAAATTCAACCAAAGACACATCTCCTACGAACAAATACCCAGATATGGGAGTATCTGACCGTTTTAGTTTTCCATGTTTTTCTAAATTCTTTCTAAATTCAATATTTTTCTAGCAGGCAAATATTTACAAAATATCCAAACATCAACGAACCATTTCAGAAACACAAAACAATCTGCGTGACCATAAAGGGGAGCCATAAAAAGACCCTTTAGGATGCAGTTCTTCTACTGAACACAATGCTCACTTCTAAAGAAGCACTTGACTGATGGTGATGAATAAAGGTGTATGTGCTCCCTTTTTAAAACTATGTTCAGGGAAGGGGAGAGTAAAGTAGTGTCACCTTGTCTGTAGGCAGTCCCAGAAGCCGTGTTGGACTCAAACAGCAGCCCAGCGTCGTAGAACACACTCATACCGTCCTTCCCTCCACCTGGTGTGCAACCTGTGTCGTACTTCTCTACAATGTCCCACACCTGAGCATATGAAAGTCATTCACACACAAATAAATAAACAAGACTTAAAGGCAAGAGGTTGACATATCTGGAAACTCACATTAAAGTTCTGATATGTCATTAGAAATGTATTCATGCAATGAATGCAAGAAAAATATGATATCAATAAATTGCCTTTTTCTGTGTGAGGCGGTGCTTGTTGTTAAGGACATAGACGCCTTTGTCCACTGCCACCAGTCCCACTATGGCCCCTGGGTCTCCTGTAACCTTCAGACCAAACATCCTGCGAGGCTCATAGGATGGAGCGGGTCTCGATGGTTCCAGCTTCAGCTATATGTGAAGGTGAGGTCAATGAATTACACATACAGTTTGGATTTGTTGAACCAGTTGCTTACATTAAAAAATGTCAGATGAATACAGTAATAAATAAATCAGTTTGTGTGTGTTTTGTATTGCGTGTCTCACCGAACCCATGCAGGAGTCTTTTACATCCACCCAAACAGAGTCCGATACCACTTCATTCTCATTTGTGTGGTAATAGGCTATGATGCGGAACGATGGCAGCATGTCTTTGGTAATGGAACCATCAGGGAGATCAGTACTTGACCTCTTGTCTGTATCGGCCTTTTTGCACCAGCTGACCTCTGCTCATGATCTATAGGGACACAGACTTACATATCAGCACTTATTGCACATGAGCGTGTATACTGCACTATACAACTTGATGGACGCAACAAAAAGGTTGTATAAGCACACATGCATATTTAAAACATCTCTCACCAGGTATGTGATGTCATTGTCATAACTTTCCTGCCTTTTGAGGTGAGGTCGATTTTCATGTTATTTCCTAATTGTACTTCAGCTGAATCCACACCTGCAAATATGACATGTTGTGATTGCAGTATCTCAAGTATTTCTAAAGTAGAGCATTGTAGTACATTTTCTCCCCATAAAACAATGATATTTTACATTGCTTCTGATGGACAGTAATTCTAGAGCAAGAGAGTTCTAGATTAACTTGTTACATAAAAGTGAAAAATATAATAAAAGGAGCATGTTTTCCAGGCATATTATTTTAAAGGTATTTGGCTCAATACTGTCCAAAGTCTTGCAAATCATAACTTTGAATAATTCCTCAAATATAAAAAACCCATAATTTCATACACGCTTCACTCTACTTTCACTCCGTGGCCAAACAGCCATAATGAGCGCAAGGCGGATTGGAGTCTATTCCTAAATTAGCAACTGTTCATTGAGGATCAATTTAGAATAAACCGTGATTCAAAGATACAAAATGAAATAGTGGTATACACAAAGATTCCCACCCCTGGTCTCTTACCTATGTGGATATAGTTTTCGCTTTGGGTAATATATGGGAGAGCTGTCATGTGGCTGATGCTTGTCTTGTCGATGAAATACGAGGATCATTCGTCTTTGCCTGAAATTAAAGAAACACATAAGCATACACATGGTTAAATAAATATTGAGTCTTTCCTATTCCATCTTTATCCTGGCTACGATTAAGATAAGCTTCACCTTTCACATACTGTAAATTAAATGTGCAAAAAATCGGAAGTAAAGCAATGAGCTATAAAGAAGCACAAAACATCTGCTGATAGCTCTGCTTGAATTCACCTTAAAAAATGAATATCAAAATGTTTATAATGATTATTCATTGATTGTAGGTCAAAGCTTACATTTGAAAAGCGGCCTGTGGTGCCTGTATGAATTGTTAAGAGACTTACATTGATCGTCAGTTGTGGGTACCCTCCTGTATTGATGGTTAGCCTTGCCATGCCATTTTCTGCGGTGATGCCATTCACGGTGCCTGGTTCAACCACACAACAACACCTTGTGCCGGAGTGTTGTCAGGATTCACAACTTCGACCTGCCAACACAGACACAAACAGTTCAACAATCAGAAAAAAGGTTTCTGATTGTCTTATAAAGGTAAAAACGCAGTACTAATATCTAGCTCTGTTCACTAAATATGATGACTTAGTTTATGGTGACACAAAGCTTAACGGGTATATTTCTTAATTTCTCTGGAATATTTCCCTAAATCTGAAAAATCTGCCTTAAGATCATAATTCAAATCCATGACAAATAATGATGTGATCTGTTATTGTTAATAATATAATAAGAGAGAAGTAAACTACGGAGCCCCTAAAGGTTCATGGGGAAAAAAAATTATCTCGTTCGCACGAAATACTTTCTCGTGCGCACGAGATAGTATTTAGTGCGAACGACAAAGTATTTTGTAACGAGAAAGTTACCGGTGCGCCAAGTAGGAAGTGGAGCACAGAGGAGACAACCGTTTTATTGCAGACTGTTATGTTTATTTGGAGAAATGGCAGTGCATACATTATTTGAGATATATTTCAAACTCGACTTCATTTAGGGACATTTTGGCCAGGGGTGTAGAGCTATTTGTTTAAGCACCGGATTCGCCAAACAGAAGAGTCTGTAAACCAGTCTGCTTTGATCTATGAATTCCTGTCCGTGACTCTCACAGTATCTGCTGCCCACAGCTGTTTTATAGAAGGAAAACCTCCTTCACTTTATGAAATCTCTGCGGCACCAGTGGCCTGTACTACGAAGCAGGATTTGCTATTTACTATTCATTCATGAAGTATGACGCTGCGCTGTCAGCACGCTTCTCCATGTTTGTGATTGATCAAATGTTGCTAACCCCGTCCCTTTCACGTGAACGCGCTCTCAGCCGGACAGCGAAACCCTGGGCCCTTTCTCATTTCACTAATTACCCCTCCTCGACTCCTCGAATCCTCGGTCCTCCGGTAGTGACCCGGAAATTAATTTCAGCGCGCCATGTTGAAGGACATGTAATTTCTCTAAATGCACTTCGAGGACCGAGGACCGAGGAGGTAGTGATGGCAGTTTGACACTGAAGCTTCGAACGGAGCTTCAACCCTGGACTTCCTTTTCCATAGAAGCAGTGATTCGAAGCTTGCTTCAAATCACGTGACATATGACGTCAGAAGCAGCAACTGCTTCAAATCACGTGACATGTGACGTCCGACCAGCAACTGCTTCATTTCCTGAATGAATCACTTGACTGGTTCGCGGTCCAATCACGCGATTCATGCACTGCCTCGTCTCTATTCTGACAGGTGACGGGTTGAAACAGTTTCGAATTTGAGCGCTTCAACACTTTATAACCGCTCTAAACATGCGCAATGTGTGGGTTGTTGTCGTAGTTTGCGTTGTTGCTGTTGATTTGTTGTTGGTATTGCATTTGAATTGGATCATTATAGAGCAAGCCAGGAAGAAAGATAGGTCGTTCTGGCTCGGGAAACACTTCAAAATGGGAAGTTGTGAACAAAAAGACAATTATGAGTAATATAAAACAGTTTAATTGTTTAAGGAATAGATAGCCCAGTGGATAGAGCCGGCGGCCTGAATGCTGCGATGTCCTCCGCGCAGCTGGTTCAAAGCCCGGAATGGATGAACTTTTAATCATTGCTTTTCAACTTTAATACTTTAATAACTGATAAAAGGCCGTCTCCGCCCAAAAAATGTGCAGCACTCTCTAGTCCTCTCTCAATAACCCAATACACACAATTATCAATCTTTAATTGCAAATAGAACATGATATTCAGTCTTAGTGTGTGTGTGCATCGAATATTTTTCAAGGCAAAGATACGTTAAACCACTGCGCCTTGCACTTCGCCAGGAGAGGTCGCTGTAACTGAAGCTTCGAGAAATGAACCTATTTCCGACACAATTTTCCAAGTGGTTCGATGCTTCATTCAAAGCTTCATTTTGCCATCACTACGAGGAGGCTCTCTGGAGAGCTATAATCGAGGAGACACTGATGGGTCCTCCGCGGATCCTCCGCTGATGCATTTCCGGCAACAGAGATGTTTAAAAGAGTCATGACGCACGCCGGACTGATCTCAGCCAATGACAGCTCTGCATGCTCCCCTGGATATTATTTTATTAACTGCTTTCATCGACGCGATGTTTACAGAGAGAACAGCAGTGAGGTCCGTGCAGAAAGCAAGCAGTGTGTATAATATATATCACTCAGTATAACAGGCCTACGTTACTCTCTGTATTTGCTTTAGTTTAGTAGATATCTAAAAACAAAGAGTCGATATTTGTCTAAAACCATTTAGTGCTTCACATAATAAAATACACAACGGCTGTAGCCTGATATATATGATATGCTTTAGGAGCTGTAGGTGCGTGTGGTACAGTGTGTAGGTGCGTGTGGTACAGTGTGTGTGTGTGTGTGTGTGTGTGTGTGTGTGTGTGTGTGTGTGTTGTGTGTGTGTGTGTGTGTTGTGTGCATAGATGATGCAGACAGACAGGTCTCAGTTAGTTTGGTGTCCTATGCTTACTTTTAATACTTGTAAATAAACTTTTGGCCCGTAATTTCATTTCCTCATTAGCCGCTTTCACCCAAGTACTTTGCCGTACTTAGTTCCCAGCACTTAGTTCCCGAGTTCTTTAGTTCATGGAACTAAGAGCAGATCGCTTTCACACCGGAATAAGTCCCTGAGGGAAGATTACGCAAATGAAGCCGCTGACGTCACTTTCTTCTTCTTCTCTGCTTTGGGTTTACTGGCAGGCCGCAAACAACTTCAAGGCGTATACTGCCACCCGAAGTCCCCGGCCGGAAGTCCCCCCGGAAGTCCCGGAGTTGGGGACTGGCTTCAGTAGAAGCTGCTGGGACTCCCAGAAGCTTCTACTGAAGCCTTCGAGTAAATCGCCAGAAGCGCCGATACCTCCTCATTTCCCCCGCTCCCATGTTTTCTTTTGTGTTGCCATAAATTAGTCTCTCTCCGTTTGTGTGCTGGGCTAATGCTAATAATGCTAATGCAGGCAAATAAAATGGCGGCAGTTTTACGGGGGGGGGGGGGGGGGGGGATATATCCAGTCTCTGATAGTGTTACGTTATTATGAGAGTGCTCTCATACTTTTCTTACGTTTGATTCTGAAATTGTATATATTTATATAAAATGTGTGTGTGTGTGTGTATATGCCGCATCTGTAGCCTGTTATTGTCTCATTATACTCCACTGTGAATGAATTAAAAGTAAATATATAAGTCATCATGAACACACTTCTGTACATCAGACAGAGTGCTGCTGTGCCTCCTGTCATCATTTATGGACGTCTCTTTAAAATGACTGCTCAGAGGAGAGGATTTCTCATTTCTCTAACCGCCTATGCTTCCCCTCCTCTCTCCTCGGTTCCCCCTCCTCGGCTCCTCCGCTCGCATCTCCTGTGGGCGGGACTAAGACACGAGGATAGGAGTCGAGGAGGGGAGTCGAGGAGGGGAATCAGTGAAATGAGAAAGGGCCCTGGTTGATTACTGAGTTGATAACCAGCTTCGTAGGACCACTTAGCGATTGCCTTGTTAGGGTTAGTTAAGCGGGTAACACAAACATATCCAGGGTCTGTTGAACTGGCTTCGTCGTACAGGGAACTGGAAGCAGTAACATGTAACTCAGCAGAATCTGAGAAGAGCAGCACCAGCTGCAAAGAGCTGTGCCTTTTAATGTTTACTTCACTGTGTTTCCCTTCATTAGAACAGCTGCATAGAGATCGAGGCTGCTACGTTTAACCACACACACCTCTACACACATCGAACTGCCCGATTATTCCCCCTATTACAGCAGTGTATATTCCGCCGCTCGCTGACAACAACACGGCACTCGATCATCTGTTTGGGATTATTGACAAGACCGAGAATTCACGGCCAGAGCCGGCGTTCGTTGTGGCCGGGGATTTTAACACCGCTAACATGAAGAAGGTCCTGCCGAAGTACTACCAACACATCAGCTGCCCGACGCACGGGGGAAACATACTGGACCATGTTTATTCCCCTTTTCAACATGGATATAAGGCTCTCCCTCGCCCTCCCTTCGGCAAATCAGACCACATCTCACTGCTGCTTCTGCCTGCTCACAAGCAGAAACTGAAACGGGACAGACCGGTAACAAGGACATTACAGCGATGGAGTGAGGAGTCAGATTCAGCACTGCAGGATTGCTTTGCATCTACGGATTGGAGTGTGTTTGAGGACAATAACATCAATACACACACTGACACGGTCATCTGCTACATTGGGAAATGCATCGATGACGTGGTACCGAAGGTTTCTGTACGAACATTCCCAAATCAAATGCCCTGGATAAACAGCGAGGTGCGTACCAATCTGAAAGCGCGCAGTATCGCGCACAGAGCTGGAGATTTGGAGGAGTTCAGGAATTCTAGGTATGAACTCCGGAGAGCTATCAGCCGTGCAAAGAGACAGTACAAAGACAAGGTGGAATCTGACTTCAAAGGCTGCAACACCCGGAACATGTGGGCGGGACTAAGAACAAAGACAGACTACAAAGGAGCAGCAGGGGGAGCTGCGGGAGTGTCTGCATGCGCATCTCTTCCAGACGAGCTGAACAGTTTTTTTGCTCGCTTCGAGAGCAGCCAGGCTGGGGGTGCAGAGAAGGATGAGGAGCCCTGCCCTTTTGTTTTAAACAAGGCAGATGTGTGCAAATCCTTTAAAAGGGTTAACCCAAACAAGGCTCCTGGACCTGATGGCATCCCTGACCATTCATCACCTCCTCTCTCCCTGACTCTCTGGACCATGCTGGTACGGCAGCTGCACCGCCCTCAATCGTAAGGCTTTACAGAGGGTGGTGAAAACTGCACAGAACATCACCAGGACGGAGCTGCCATCCATGGAGGACCTTTACTCCCAGCGGCTCAGGAAGAAAGCCCTCAGGATTATCAAAGACCCCCATCACCCCAGCCACAAACTGTTCAGTCTGCTGCCGTCTGGCAGGCGTTACCGCAGCATCCGGACTAAACCCACCAGATTCAGAGACAGCTTCATTCCACAGGCAATAAGACTGCTAAACAACTGAACTGCTGAAACAACATCCATAACATTCATCTGCTACTTAGTAATTATTTATCTAATATATCATTCCAATAACTTGCATATAGACTCTTAATGCACTATTTCACTTTTTTTAAACTATTTTTCTTTTTGTATTTACTATTTACTTGCACTATATTTGTCTGTTTATCTGTGTTATTGTGTTGCACTGTTGGAGAAGCCTGTGACCTAAGAATTTCATCGACATAACTACACACAAAATAAAGAACCTTGAACCCTATTACTCGTTTTATGAAGGAGATGTCCGGTCACCAGAGGCCTGTACTACGAAGCCGGACTTTCGCTTAGCGAACTAACTTCAGGGTTAGCTTCTGGGTTTCCGGTCCTACGACGCTGGTTCTCTTCTTAGCGGGCTAGATCTCCATGGTAACTTATGCTGAACAGCTAGTCTGGTCCGGAGCAGGTTAGGTTCCAGGATAAGAGATCAACTCAGTGAAAGCACCGCCTGCTGACCAATCAGAGCTCAGTGTGCGGAGTTTAAAGCGATCAAGTCATATTACAGGAGAAAGGAAATACAGAAAAACTGCCGTTGCAGGAAAGACGGCGGGCAAGAATCACCGACTGTGTGAACGTGAAAATGAATAGAATATCACCTCCCATCTTCAGAGCAATCTGACTATTATAACATTAGCGTTAAGAAAGCTTACTTAAATATCTGCCACAACATAAGTAACCGGATCAGAGTAACATTACGTACAGTCCGCGGCACTGCGAGTGCAGACGTCGATGTGTCCCATTATCATTCATATCACATCATATCACATCATAATGTATCATATATTTCCTTATCTGAGTCAGCTGAGCCGTATCTGGCCGTGCAACCCTCACAGTGTCACATACTGTATGCAGAAGGATTATTTTAAGCAACACATTAAGTTGACGAAACACTCGAGTCAAATGTAATTAAAGTCAGATCCACTCGTGTCTCAGACGGGGCAGTGATATCATAAACCTGTTAATGTACGCATTCAAACACTTTTTCTTTTACCAGCTGTATTCACCTTGCAGGTGCAGCTATGTGGCTTTGATCCTGGATCAAGTGTTTAAGTCATGGATGTTTGAAGTTTAACGTCTTCATATTTGACTAATATTATAGTTGACTTTTCATTCAGGAAGTATGACGCGCTGCGCTGTCAGTACGTTTGTCCATGTTTGTGATTGGTCGAATGCTCCAAATACCACATTTATGTGAACGCGCACCTAACTAGATAGGGCAAAGCTGGCTTGAGTTAACGAGTTGATAACCAGCGTCGTAGGACAGTTTAGCGAGAGCGCGTTGTTTTGGATTAGCTAAGCCGGGTAACTCAAACATATCCAGGTTAGGTTGAACCGGCTTCGTAGTACAGGCCTCAGGGCGCATGATGTGTGTGTGTTTGTGCTCAGCTCCGCTATGTGTGTGTGTGTCCGGTGTGTTTGTGTGTGTCCGACACCGCCGGCATTTGTTTTCAAATTACCATGAACAGTAATTTACACACATCTGGTTCTCCATAGTTATATGTGTATTCCCGAGTGAAAGAAATGTGTTTAATCTCGATGTAGTGCTATAGTCCTACCGGAGTGAACCGGAACGAACGACACTATCATAAACACACGCACACACACACACACACACACACACACACACACACACACACACACACACACACACACACACACACACACACACACACACACACACACACACACACACACACACACACACACACACACACACACACACACACACACACACACACACACACACACACACACACGACCGGACATATTCTTCATAAAACTAATAATATGGCGTAATAATCGGGCAGTTCGATGTGTCTTACCATAAGAAAGTATCTCGTGCGAACGAGAAAGTATCTCGTGCGCACAAATTAATAAAACGTGGCCTCGTTTTATTTATTTTTCTCTCCATGAACCCTCCAGGGCTCCGTAGTAAACTCTATGTAGGTTTAATAATTAAAAAGAGTAACTGTCTTTCAGAAAATCATTTAATACATCAAAAATATAGCCATACTTTTGCTAATGTTATTATAAAGTCCTTTTTTTTATAGTACTTTTTTAAAGTTAATGTAAAGTACTTTACCGCAACTTGGAAGGACATTCCTGGTTTGAAATATTTTGGAGTTTTCTTGAAGTGGATGGTGTAAGGAGATTTAACAATCTGAATATTTCTCAACTCTGCCTCCACCATTTCACCACCTGTGAATAGATGCAGAAACAAATCAAATCAAAACAGATTAAAAGATTTTTTTGTTTATAATGTAATTATATTTTTTAAATGCGGTCACTTTGTAGTTGATACAAAAACACTTATCCTATCTTTATACAGTATATTTATGTTTCCCCCCTGTCGTTTGGGAATAGTCTTAGTCTCTTTCTTACCGTTCTCCGTTAGCACACTGACAGCTACAAATATGGATTTCGTCACCAGTTCTTCAATGTTTTGGAAGGTCGTTGTGATGTGCTCTTTCTTCAGCGTGACAGCTCCAACACCTTCTTTAATCTAATGTAACATAGTTCAAAAATGTGTCTTAAAAGGAAGTATAGTGTTACAGTGAACAGTTGATAATACAACATTTTATAAGGGTCTCAATTAAAACAATATGAAAAGACTGTGTTTTCAACACGCTAAATACATAATATCTGTGAATAGAAATGAAACTGAAATAACTGCAGATCTTGGAGTTAGAGGAGAAATACTAGACATGTTGTGAGTTTGAGACTCTTCCAAAACACATGTAAAATATAGTTAGTGTAGAATGTGCTCACCTGCACTCTCTGAAGAGAACTTGGTAAGCTCTTCTTTACACCATCATTTATGACCCCAAACACAACGTAGGCCATCCCATTCACCTCTTGACCAAACAAATACCTAAATCCAGAAGAGAGGGAAATGTATGAATCAAAACAGGTTCATTTTAAACAAAGTAAAAACAATGATAAAAACTAAAAGAGCAAGAGCGTCAACCCAACCTCTAAACAGCAACCTGTATTCATTCCTACAATCTATCCACCGATCAAACAGTCTCTAAAGCACGGAACAAGAACTTTCTCTTACGTGGCTTTAATGTTGACTGTGAGCTCTTCGTCGTCCACGTAGAAGAAAGAGCTCGTAGGATTCAGTTTAACCTCAAAACTGGGAAGCACTGAAAAATGATATTTATGGTTTTACCAATCCAGTAAAAAACGAGTGAATGTTGTAAGTTGATATTGGTTTTAAATGAAAGTGCAGGTAATGGGAACTCACCATATTCTTTGACCTCAAACTCTGCACTAAAGCTCTGCTGTGGGTTGCTGTGGAACTTCGTGACGACCTTCCACAGTCCGGGACTAAACATAGAAACACACAAAAACACGACATTTAAAAACTATTTAGAGAGGTAACAAGGTAATACAGGAATCAGGCCTCATACTCTGTGAAGGTATTTACATCTTGTTAATTCACAAATAAAATATATAAAAATTAGCTGCTGAATATAATTAATAGTGCCCTACACTAAAATGTAACATTTTCAGGAGCGTAGCAGGGAGTAAAGGTATTAGTACTTTCATTGTATTTCTTTTTACGCTGATTAGTTTTACTGTACAATTCTAGGCATTAAATGTTGGCCTATTGAATCTGTCCATTTACAATTAAAATGCTGCATTGTTATAGATAAAGAAATTAATATATAAACTATTTATTTGAGAGTGAGAAAATATAATTACCACAAGAAGAAGTTATTTCAATCCTTAATCATTTCGGCCAGAAAGCCAATATGCTACTTTAGTACATTCAGAATCTGAATGTACTAAAGTAGCATATTCGCTGAATGAATTTACAAATGGATTTCCAGATGAAGTGCAGTAAGGTGTTATAGAGCCCAGGAACTACTGTGCCAACCAGAGGTCGCGTTAACCAAATATTTCCCGTCTATGACGGATATCTTTTAACAATGACGGAAAGTCTGAAAGCAGTCCGTCATTTTGACAGATTAGAACAAACCAGAACAGCGCCAAAGCTTCCCCGCAGCGAGGCTCCGGTGTTTTGCCGTGTTATGCACGCCCGTCAAAAAGGAAATGATATCGTTTCCAAACCGTACTTTGCCGTACAAATCATTGAAATGTCTGTGGGTTCTTGCATTACGCTGTGCGCGCTCCCGCGAGGTGCAGTGGGCAATGGGCATGCATAACACGGCGTTACAGTTCACGAGCCCGCGCCCCCCCCTGTTCTGATCCAGTGTTTTTCACTTACATTCATTGTGTCTCCACATTTCATACAAGATATTACTTTTTGTTTAGTTCTTTTCCAAACACTTCTTGTAGAGAACACAACATAAAGATAAAGATAAGATAAACTACTAACCTGACAACCTCAGCGAGTTGGTAATCTCCAGAGTGGATCCCTGATTTCAAAGAGACTGGATCACGTGCTAAAATTATGCCTTCAGGGGTCTAAGAAAGAACAATATACAAAATAAAACATTAACAGAAACAAGTTAATGTTGTAAATCCATGCTATAGACTATGTTATGCATGTCTCCTTGAGCTTGGTCATTGTGTCCATTGAGACTTTTTTAATTTCCAGCTACTCCTAAAATGTATTTATCTACCACTAAAGGAAGTGGCTATGTTTATGCAAATCAACCACTAGAGGGTAGCAAGTGATAGGACAGGTGTTCCTAAAGTAACACAACCCAACAACTCCGGTTGGCTGTGTTTTTATTTATTTTGGTAATTTCCGGGGAAAAGTATCTACTGTTAAGAATTTGTAATACAAAGAGGCTTGGTATATGTGCTTATCAAAGATCGGAAAACAATACCACAAACTCAATGGCAATAGACGCATCCATTTGGTTGGCGTCATCCCTCTCCACAGGCTCCATACGGGGTGTCACAGCAAACATCCTGTAATGAACTGACATAGAAAAAGAGTGGACTTAAGACTTTACTTTTTGATAACGCTTATAGTTGGGGCTGGCTCAGGCTTACTTTGGACCAGCCCCTAGTCATGCTGCTATAGGCTTAGACTGCCTCTCTTTTCCCCTGCCTCTCTATCTTTATGCACTAATGTCCGATAAATGCATGGTAAAAACTTGGCAACTCCAGATTTTTCGCGCTCTTTCCTCTTGCAGAAAGCCACATTCAATCGTTGCACCTTTTGGATTGTGGGGTGAACCTGTTGCACTTCTCCTGATTTAGGTCCGCTGCCACTACTATGTTTTAAAGGTCCCCTATTATAATCTTTTTCAACAATATATTATAGGTCTCAGATATATATAAAACATTTCTCTGAAGTGTTTGGCTCGAAATACTAAACAGATCGTGCATTGTAGCATGCCATAAACCCCTCTGTTTCCGCCCTGTTCCCAAAGTGATGATGCTGTGACTGTAGCTTTAAATGCTAATGAGCTGCTGCTGGCCACGCCCCTCTGCAAGATATTTGGTCAAAAAAACACAATGGTGGTCTAGGAAGGTTTCTCATTTCACGAATTACCCCTCCTCGACTCCTCGGTCCTCCGGTAGTGACCCGGAAATGGATTTCAGCGCGCCATGTTGAAGGACATCTCATTTCTCTAAATGCACTTCGAGGACCGAGGATCGAGCATCGAGGAGGCTCTCTGGAGGAGCTATAATCGAGGATACACTGATGGGTCCTCCACGGATCCTCCACGGATGTGTTTCCGGCAACAGAGATGTTTCAAAGAGTCGTGACGCACGGCCGGACTGATCTCAGCCAATGACAGCTCTGCATGCTTCCCCTGGATATTATTTTATTAATTGCTTTCATCGCGATGCGATGTTTACAGAGAGAACAGCAGTGAGGTCCGTGCAGAAAGCAGAGCAGTGTGTAATATATATCACTCAGTATAACAGGCCTACGTTACTCTCTGTTTGCTTTAGTTTAGTAGATATCTAAAACAAAGAGTCAATATTTGTCTAAAACCATTTAGTGCTTCACATAATAAAATACACAACGGCTGTAGCCTGATATATATGATATGCTTTAGGAGCTGTAGGTGCATGTTGTACAGCGTGTAGTGTGTGTGTGTGTGTGTGTGGTGTGTGTGCGTGCGTAGATGCTGGCGGAGAGACAGGTCTCAGTTGGTCTGGTGTCCTCTGCTTACTTTTAATACTTGTAAATAAAACTTGTGGCCCGTAATTTAAATTCCTCATTGTAGCGAGAGAGGAGGGGGGGATATATCCAGTCTCTGATAGTCTTACGTTATTATGAGAGTGCTCTCATACTGGTTTGATTCTGAAATTGTATATATAAATATATAGGGCTGTCAGTCGATTAAAATAGTTAATCGCAAATTAATCGCACATTTTTTGTCTGTTCTAAATGTACCTTAGAGGGATATTTTTCAAGTTTTTAATACTCTTATCAACATATGAGTGGACAAATATTCTTTATGCAAATGTTTGTTTATTATCATTTGAACAATGACAAATATTCTCATGAATATTAAACACAACAACCTCTGAACATTAATACAATAATACAATAAGTGTGTGTGTGTGTGTGTGTGTGTGTGTGTGTGTGTGTGTGTGTGTGTGTGTGTGTGTGTGTGTGTGTGGAGAGACACTGTGATGGATCGTTGGAGCTATGTGCAACTCAAGGCATATGCTCGAACGGGAGCTGCCTGGACGCTGCAATCATGTTGCGCGCACTATCCGTGCTGAGTGTGCTGACTTTTCGTACAATGTCCCACTGTCTGGCTACCTGCATAAAGTCAAGTGCTCGGCGCAGTTGTCGGCGAAATGTCGCTCCTCTGTTTTCATTGAAACAGCTCCTTATATCCGTTAGCGCAGCTAGCTAGCACCAGATGCTAACAACAATACACGTAAGGTGTGCGCATTCTCTCTCTCTCGCTCGCTCGCGCCACACATACACACACCCTCCCGGTCCCCCCGATGGCCAGTCCGGGCCTGCCGGTGAGCGTGGAAGTGTGGTCTGCCGCAAGCGGGCGGCAGGAGCGGGGCTGTCAGCGTCAGCTTGTAGATGGTATTTTAAACTCGATGCGCTCTGAAACTACGGGGCGGCCGAGGACAAAAAATAGACATGCGTTAATCGCGTTAAAATAATTAGTGGCGTTAATTTTTTTTTGCGTTAACGCGTTATTAACGCGTTAACTTGACAGCCCTAATATATACATATATATATATGTGTGTGTGTGTGTGCGTGTGTGTGTATATATGTCCGCATCTGTAGCCTGCTATTGCCCCATTATACCGCAGTCAATGAATTAAAAGTAAATATATAAGTCATCATGAACACAGTTCTGTCCATCAGACAGAGGGCTGCTGTGCCTCCTGTCATCATTAATGGACGTCTCTTTAAAAGAGGAGAGGATTTCTCATTTCTCTAACCGCCTGCTGCTTCCCCTCCTCTCTCCTTGGTTCCCCTCCTCGACTCCTCCACTCGCATCTCCTGTGGGAGGGACTAAGACACGAGGATAGGAGTCGAGGATAGGAGTCGAGGAGGGGAATTAGTGAAATTAGAAACCTTCTAGGATGAGATTCAGGTGAGCGGGTGTCACCTTGGTTGGTGATTGGCTAATGGTTGCACAACCCAAAACAAACATTGTGACATCACAAAGTGGCCTAAATCTGATCAGCTCATTTTCAGACAGGTTTTTAGATGGATCAGGACAAAAAGAGAGAGAGTATTTTTTCCTGAAACTCTTAACACAGAGGGGACACATATTAATGTATAAAATACATTACATTGTGGATTTTGCCTTATAGGTGACCTTTAAGTCATATCTTTATAGTTTCTATTTGTCCACTGATTAATTGGGACTGATTTTCCTAATCAGCCCCTTTTGGCACATTTGTAATATGGGGCTTTATGAATAAATATTGCTTGATTTATTGATAATGAATAAATTCACCTTTGCTGTTGGGGGTGTAGATGGTCTTGTCAGTTTGGATGAAGATATACCCAGACTGAAAGGAGACCATGACAACCTTCTCAAGCAGTCGGCCAGGGAACTGAGCTTGCAGATACACATACTGCTTAATGCTGGGATCCTTACTGAAGTCTCCAGCAGGGATCTGAAATCATTATGAAGAAACACAAACACTGCATTAGGAGCAGGGTGTGTACATTATGTGCATTTTTTAATTCATAGATCATCTTAGAAAATGCAGCCGAGTTATAGCGCATCATTTACCATTATCTGTACCAGTGCCTGGAAATGATCTGCGCTGTTAAGTGTCACAGATGCAGTTGCCAGCCTTATGTTTTTGGTTGGATGGCTCATCACATGGATTTCCACCCTTTTGTCTTCACCTGTGCAGTCTTGACACTCCACAAAAACGTTTTCTGCTGTTCCTACACTCAACAAGTTGGGGGCAGACATCACCTCCCTGCAAAGCGGGGGCGGAAAAGAAGATATATATTAATGTGAATGTGATGTCACCGAGCAGAAAGAACCACATGCTGTTTTGGATGTACTGAAGAAAAAGAGTTAAAATATGAATTCACAAAACAACCTTTTTTAAATGAACTACTCATCTTGAATTAATGATGCCTCCATGGTTTATTTCCATTCGCAGGACGAGTTTGAAGTGTTTCAAATAGTAAAGTTCAAAGAATATTCATGTGTTTTGGAAATTGTGAGCATACAAATAAATATATGGGATACTGCATGAGTTGTGTGTATATATAATAATTAAAGCGAACAGTGAGGGGGAGCAGAACATTTAACTTTAGGTTTCAATTCCCCCAAACTGCAGAAAAAAACTACATCTATTTTTCAAAGATGTGGATCATGAGCTCCAGCATGGATTGCACACACAATGAGTAATCTATTCATTACATTGACAACAATCCAGCACTGGATCAACACAATATTTCATCATATCTCTAGACCCTTGCTCTGTCTGGCATTTTGCATCGTTGTGCAAACTCTAGACAAAAAATTAGGCCAACTTATTGGCATCATTTGAAACACCAGATGACCTTGAATTTTGTAACTCAGAGTGGACTGTAGCTCCTCATTATGAAAGACACGAGTTAAGGTAAATCCAAAAGCTTTTTGAATAATATGAATGCAGACGTATCTGATCTGATTCTGATCTCAGATCTGATTTCAGAGGTGGGAAGTAACTAAGACAGTACATGTATTTAAATAATGTACTTAAGTACAATATTGAGATACTTGTTCTTTACTTGAGTATTTCCATGTTATGCTACTTTGTACTATACTCCTCTACAGTTCAGAGGTACATGGTGCACTTTTACTCCACTACATGTATTTCATACCTTGAGTTACTTTACAGATTTGGATGAATGAAGTGAAATATAATCATTTTGAATGCAGGACTTTTACTGTAACAGATATCTGAGTACTTCTTCCACCTCTGTCTGATTTCAAACTCTTCCATTAACACACGTTTGCAGCTTTGTGTTTTGCTCCACCTTGTTGTAAATACAATTGCAGCAGCTTGACCACAGAACGACTAAAAGTCTCACAGACCGTGAACGTTGTGATCAGCTGATTTTGCGCAGTTCTCCAGTGTGTGTGCGGGGCACAGAATGTGCACAGAGGTATCTCCCTCCGCAGCCAGTTGGCGTAGTTTTGGTACAATTCTGTACCGACGTAAACAACAACCCTGTCTGTGCACACGGAAACCAACCTAGTCGTCCAGTGTTCTAAGCCTCTGCCTCCTGTAAAAGCTTCACAGGTCAGTCGGTTATGGCCTGCGGCTGCGCGGCTCGGCCAGCACCCAGTTCAATCAGTCCAAGAATGTCTGGCGTTTTTTGCAGGGAGCAAAACGCCAAAGTGACTGCTTAATGTCTTTTGTTTTTTTGGACATGATGTCTTATAGTTTACTCCATTGAGTGTTGACAAGAAACACGTGTAGACGAAATAAGTGTTTTGTTTTGATGACCTATCAGGTACGCATAGTGACACAAGTGACGTTATACGCATTTCAGATTTTTGCCGTGGAAGATGACCAAAAACAAAAAAATATATATCTTTGTTTTCTGAGAAATGATTCAAGCAGAGCTGTAGTGGGTAAAGGTACGACATGTCTACTTACATTGGAGCTCCATCAGCAAGAGAAGTCAGGGAGACGAAGGCCAGAGAGGCCAGCAGCCACAGCAGAGTTTTCCTCATCCTCCTACCTGATCCTGATCTGCTGTCAGTGAAGTGTCGCTGTGCAGCGCCCTCCTTTTATCCTCTCACTGCCCAGCCCCACCACCACCTCACGCCCCTACACACAGCGGCGTGCGTTGAAGCTTGCCGGCGGGCGTGTCTGAAGCTCGACCAACAACCAATCACATGAATCTCCCGCCCCGGACACACAAGTCACACAATCACGCGGTTTGATTGGCTAGAGCTTGTACTGGCATGTGATTCGATTGGCTGACGCTTCCGTCGAAGCTTCAAAAGTAGAACATTGCTCTACTTTTGAAGCTTTGCTCCCACAAGGCAGTCCGGCAAAGCGTGACGTCACCCCATTCAAAGTGAATGGGCAGAAGCATTGAAGCTTCAACGCACGCCACCGTGTGGACGGGCTGAAAGACTAACGGCCCCTACATGTTCATGTTGTTCAGGTTGTTGGTCGAGCTTCAGACACACCCGCCGGCAAGCTTCAACGCACGCCGCCGTGTGGACGCTGCGTTTCTGTTCACATGTACGAACACAACCACACACACACCATTTCCCAGCAGTAGTTGAGAAACTGATAAACATAAGGTCCAATTTGAGGAAAAAGATAAACAGTAGAAAATCAATAAGGGGTAACAATAACATGTTTGACTAACTTTGGAGCATAAAGTTGAATGACCTGTTCAAAATGACTGCCAAATAACTATTCTGCATTTATGTTGTTTTTAAATGTGACAACTTGTTCTTCTTTTCTTGTTTGGGAAATGTTACGAATGTTTAATTCTTATTCTGAACCTGCTGAATCAATCATATTGAACATGCACACTAAGTCCTAAGGTTAAAACTGAGAGTAAGACTTGGCAGGGATTTTTGGAGTTTCAACAGAGGGGAATTCTCACATTTGAAAGTCTGAAGAAAAAAACAGTTAGTCTGAGAATCTTGATTTTATTTTGGGAATTTTATAATTGTACCATTTTCTTGTCACAGTCTGAATGTTGGCAGTAGTGGGAGGAGGAGTAAGCAGGAATAGTTCAAGGATTTATTTACATAATAAAAAGTTTACTGGCATTATCAAGTCTGATCCAAAGGAACTGAGAATCCAGGGGTAAATAAGAACAGGCAGACGAGTCACTAGCATTCAGTCTGCCAACAGTCAATATTAGATGAAAAAGAAAGAAAGCTGCCAGAGGGCTTGTCCATCATGTTGGAGGGACAGGGTTTGTGCACATGTTGATGCAGCTTATTGGATTAAATCCTAAATGACTTATACACATTTTAAATCACATTCATTAAAAGGGCACATTTTTTAATTTGACATTTATCAGTTGGCCAGATTTACAGCCTATCAAAAGTTCAAAGTTGGTTTCAATTGTTGTTTTTGCACCTTTAAAGGTTAGACACCATTGTTTGGTCTCACATCTCTTATGAGCTTACACCTAACAGGAAAGTAAGAAAAGTAAATGACTCTGTCTACAACTGCTATAGCAGAGTAAGCTTATCTCTCTACAATTTGACATGAAGTCTTCGTGCTTCCATTCATTCTTGATAAGCCCCATACTGTGATCAAAACTTCTGAAGCAATGGAGACAGGACTCAGAGAGACACGGAGAGAGCTCGAACTTTGATGGCAAACACTGATGGTTTATTTTGTGCCACGAGTTGACACAGCGGTTACCAAACCAATTCTGAAGATCTCTACCCCAGACCCATGTATTTAGCTGGTTCTGAGAGAATAATCAACATTGTGCATAAGCACTACGGTATAACCTCTATCAGCTGAAACCGACAGGCAGGAATAGGGAGACAAAACACTGAGAGCACAGCAGCCCAAGGTTGCAGGTGCTCATTGAGGGCAGTACAAACTGATAAACAGTTATGGGCCCAGGAAAATATTTCCCCAACAGTCATTATGTATCTATATAAGCTTTCATATATTTTGAATCCCAGCTAATTTGAAATTGTTTTATACATTGTTAAACTTCCTATACATTTCTTCCCTGAACTCAACATTATAATATTTCATATATTGCTTATTTTAGAAGCCAAGCGGCAAACTCTGGGGCAGAGCCGGGAGGCCAATAAGGAAGTGCCTCAAGCTGCAGTTCATCTAGTGGCCAGTAGGAGCAGTCTGCAAGGGAGCAATTTCCATAGACCCCCATGTTAAAATGACCAACTTTACAGCAGAAATAAACATGTTTACATCGTGGTTCAAAAAAACATATTCTCTGTATAGTTAGATTCCCCCTTCATGATAACTGTCTGGGGGTGAATTTTTTCTCAACTCATCTGTTTAATTAATATTCAGTCTTAAAGTGATGCATAAATTAGGGCGTGGTCACATTGAGTGACAGCTCTGTCCAGTGACTGCAGCTGTAAGCTTCTTGTCTCTCTGCTAGCTGCTGTGCACTGAACACACTGCTCGTACACTCAAAAAAAAAAAGATCTGACGCTTCATCTCTTCACAAAAAGTTGAGGATCAGAGAGTTGGACAGCATATAGAACCCACTGATAAATCCGTAAAAAATCTGTGTTAAGAAAAAACGGTTGAAAGCCAGCTCATGGTGCTGGTCCCACCCTCAACACAACTCCGCTGCTCGGCTCTCTCTCACCTCCACCCTTCAGGATTTAGATTCCCACCCCTCGCATTTAACTGATTTAACTCCATCTCTTTCTCTCCCTTCCCCTCTGTCATCCACAACCTCTTCACCCCTCAATCAACCCAGGACCCTGACTACGAACGAACCACTCGTCGTTCACCCATATTCCAACCGGAAGGCCTCTGACTGGGTTCTTCCGATTAGGAACACTACCGTTATTCTGGGGGACTCCAATTCAGCCAGGATCCTTCCTTTCAACCACCCAGACATCCAAATAAACAAACACCCAGACATCCAAATAGACAGTTTTCCCGGAGCCACTCTCAGACACATCACTCTCATCCTCCTCAAACACTCCTCCCCCATACCCTCAGTCAGCCAGGTCGTCCTTTCGGTGGGGATTAATAATTGTTTGCGGGATCAAACCACAATGACTATCATCAAAGACCTCCGTCGACTTCTGAGAACGACCATAGACACGTTCCCAAATGCCAAAATATATGTACCGCTCCTAAATTATTCCAAGAACCTTCTCAGAAGCCAAATCTTGTGTCTCCAAGCTTTTAATGACTTTAGTGACACACCTCCCGTTGTTGCCATCTCTCCTCTTCTACACCGCTAGGGATAACATCCATTGGGTCCCTAGAACAGCGCAATTGATGATACACCATTGGATTAGCATCCTGGGTTTACACTAGAGCCCTTAATCGCACAGCTGCCCCCTCCATCTTCACAATCTAACATAACCAACCTTTCGTCCTTTCGGCTCTCCCCTTCTGAGCAGGCGGTCTTGGAACGTGGCCTAACTTTTATCCCTACGCCTTCACTTCCTGATCGGGTATTGCTGAAAAGAGACTTGGACACTTATCACCGTCGCCTAAAACTATTAGACCGTTTTCAATATAATACAACTTTCACCCACATACCTTTCACCATGCCATCTACCTGGGAACCAACCTTGGAGTCTGTCTCAACACCTTTACAGAACCTTATCAACTCCAACACCCGAACCCTCGATCACCTCCGACCCCACCGCCAAAGGAATAAATCTAACATTACATCCGATCAGCAACTAGCCTTGAAGTCCTTATCTGCCAAACATGAGATTATTATCAAACCGGCAGATAAGGGCGGACAGATAGTAATTCAGAACAGAACCAACTATATCCTCGAAGCAACCCGTCAGCTAAACCACCCCATCTACTACCAACCATTAACTCAACCTCTTTATTTTGAAACACGCAATATTATTAAAAACCTAGTAGACCAGATGTTAAGATCACTGTTACGAATCGCGGAAAAGGTAGGACCCAAATGCAGACTACAAAAAGGGTAAAGGTCTATAAACAAAAGCGAGCTTTATTACAAAAGCCGATGACAAAAAACATGACATGAAACACAACGAAAGCACAAGGAAAAAACATTACCGAAAGACTGACCGTGACTGACATGGAGGGAGACAGGAAAAACAAACCGCAAAACAAAACCCATTACCAGACAGACAACACTAAAACCGTGACATAACACCAAGATCGTGACAGAACCCCCCCTCAAGGGACGGATTCCAGACGTCCAAAACATAGTCCAACATTTCCAAAAAGGTGGGTGGAGGGGGTCCGGAGGACGGGTCTGGGTCGACAGCCCAGAGGCAGAGGAACAGGAGGTGGTCTCGGGACGACGGCCCGGGGGCAAGGCAGAGTTCATGGTGGGGGTCTCGGGCGGACGGCCCGGGGGCAAGGCAGAGTTCATGGTGGGGGTCTCGGGCGGACGGCCCGGGGGCAAGGCAGAGTTCATGGAGGAGTTCTCGGGCGGACGGCCCGGGGGCAAGGCAGAGTTCATGGGGGGGTCTCGGGCGGACGGCCCGGGGGCAAGGCAGAGGCAGAGAAGCGGCTAAGGCCGCGGCGGGCATAGTCAGGGAGCCGGGCACAAGGACGGACCGGGTTCGTGACCGACTGGACCACCGGCGGAATAGGAACCAGGGCTGGTGTCAGTGGGACCCCGGACGGAGCAAGGGCTGGTGTCGACGGGACCTCCAACATGACAGGACATGGTGTTGGCAGGGAATCTGGCGGAGCAGGTGTCGGCGGGACCCCCAACAGGACAGGATATGGTGTTGGCAGGAAACCCGGCGGAGCAGGTGTCGGCGGGACCCCCAACAGGACAGGATCAGGTGTTGGCAGGAAATCCGGTGGAACCCCCAACGAAACAGGAAATGGAGTTGGCAGGAACCTCAGCGGAACCCCCAACGACACTGGACATGGAGTTGGCAGGACCCTCAGCGGAACCCCCAATGACACAGGACATGGAGTTGGCAGGACCCTCAGCGGAACCCCCAACGACACAGGACATTGAGTTGGCAGGACCCCCGACGAAACAGGTGTCGGCTGGACCCCCAACGGCACAGGACATGGAGTTGGCAAGACCCTCGACGAAACAGGTGTCGGCGGGACCCCCAACGGAACAGGACACAGAGTCGCAGGACCCCCAGCGGAACCCCCAACGGACCAGGACATTGGGTTGGCAGGACCCCCGGCAGAACAGTAGTCGGCGGGACCCCCAACGGGACAGGACATAGAGTTGGCAGGACCCCCGGCGAGACAGGTGTCGGCGGGACCCCCAACAGAACAGGACATGGGGTTGGCAGAACCCCCGACGAAACAGGTGTCGGCTGGACCCCCAACGGCACAGGACATGGGGTTCGCAGGACCCCCAGCAGAACAGTAGTCGGCGGGACCCCCAACGGGACAGGACATGGGGTTTGCAGGACCCCCGGCAGTACAGTAGTCGGCGGGACCCCCAACGGCACAGGACATAGAGTAGGGACTAGAGTAGGGACTCGAGAGGGGACTTGAGAGGGAACTCGAGAGGTGACTTGAGAGGGAACTCGAGAGGGGACTTGAGAGGGGACTCGAGAGGGAACTTGAGAGGGAACTCGAGAAGGGACTTGAGAGGGTACTCGAGAGGGGATTGAGAAGAGACTTGAGAGGGAACTTGAGAGGGGACTTGAGAGGGGACTCGAGAAGAGACTCGAGAGGGGACTCGAGAGGGGACTCGAGAGGGGGCTCAAGAGGGGACTTGAGAGGGGACTCGAGAAGAGACTCGAGAGGGGACCTGGAAAGGAACTCGAGAGGGACTCGAGAAGGGACTTGAGAAGGGACTTGGAAAGGGACTCGAGAGGGGACTTGAGAGGAGACTCGAGAGGGGACTCAAGAAGGGACTTGGGAAGGGACTCGAGAGGGGACTTGAGAGGAGACTCGAGAGGGGACTCGAGAAGGGACTTGGGAAGGGACTTGAGAGGGAACTCGAGAAGAGACTCGAGAGGGGACTTGAGAAGGGACTTGGAAAGGAACTTGAGTCTTGAGTCGGCGGCACCCCCGAGTCGGCGGGGCCCCCGATGAAGAAGGGACTTGAGTCGGCGGGACCCCCGGAAGGAGCGACCGGACCCGATGAAGAAGGGACTTGAGTCGGCCGGTATGCCGACAGGACACGAGGGGTTGGCGTCGGCCGGAGAGCCAACAGGAGACGAGGAGCTGGAGTCGGCCGGTACGCCGGCAGGACACGGGGGGTTGGCGTCGGCCGGAGAGCCAACCGGAGACGGGGAGCTGGAGTCGGACGGTACACCGACAGGACACGGGGGGCTGGCGTCGGCGGAAGGGCCAACAGGAGACGAGGAGCTGGAGTCGGACGGTACACCGACAGGACACGGGGGGTTGGCGTCGGCCGGAGAGCCAACCGGAGACGGGGAGCTGGAGTCGGACGGTACACCGACAGGACACGGGGGGCTGGCGTCGGCGGAAGGGCCAACAGGAGACGAGGAGCTGGAGTCGGCCGGTACGCCGACAGGACATAGGGTGCTGGCGTCAGCCGAAGAGCCAGTACTGGAACTGAAACTGGAGTCGGGACCATGGCTGCTGGGGCCGGTACTGGAGCCGGAACCATGGCTGCTGGGGCCGGTACTGGAGCCGGAACCATGGCTGCTGGGGCCGGTACAGAGGCCTGGACCATGGCTGTGTGGGCCGGTTCTGGAGCCGGAACCATGGCTGTATGGGCCGGTTCTGGAGCAGGGACCATGGCTGTATGGGCCGGTTCTGGAGCCGGAACCATGGCTGTGGGGACCGGAACTGAAGCCTGGATCATGGCTGTGTGGGCCGGTTCTGGAGCCGGAAACATGGCTGTATGGGCCGGTTCTGGAGCAGGGACCATGGCTGCTGGGCACGGAACCGGACCACGGAACCATGGCTGTGTGGGATGGTACTGGAGCACGGTACCATGGCTGTGTGGGCCGGCACTGGAGCACGGAACCATGGCTGTGTGGGCCGGTACTGGAGCACGAGCTGGCCTCCTGACCTTGCGTCTTTTAGAGGTCTTTTGGAGGTCTTTTGGAGGTCTTTTGGAGGCTCCGTGGACCTCCAAACGCCAGGCGGGATCCCAAGAAAGGGTCAGAAAATGGAGACTGGCACTCAGGGCTACGTGAAAAAACTCTGAGCCATTCAGGCAACGAGCTCCTCAACCAAGGCATGTTGGCCACCTCCATTTGTGCCTTTTTGAGGATAGCCTCTTTGTCCCTTCTAGACGAGGTTCCACTCCACTCGGCATGATAACATTGAAGGGAGAAATCCAGATCGAACAGATCCCACTCAAAATCATCAAAATCCGCTGGGTCCTTAGTTGGTCGGTTCATTCTGTTAAGATCACTGTTACGAATCGCGGAAAAGGTAGGACCCAAATGCAGACTACAAAAAGGGTAAAGGTCTATAAACAAAAGCGAGCTTTATTACAAAAGCCGATGACAAAAAACACGACATGAAACACAACGAAAGCACAAGGAAAAAACATTACCGAAAGACTGACCGTGACTGACATGGAGGGAGACAGGAAAAACAAACAGCAAAACAAAACCCATTACCAGACAGACAACACTAAAACCGTGACATAACACCAAGATCGTGACACCAGATGAAAACCCACCACCTTATTACGCATAAACAAGCCCTTTACCTCCTCGGCCCCGCTATACCACGTCCCAGACTTTTTTACCTCCTCCCAAAAATTCATAAACCCCCGCTAGTTGGTCGGTCCCCATTTTAGTACCCCCAGGAAGACCCATAGTCAGCGATTGTGGCTCCTAATCCTACCAACTTGCGGAATTCATCGATCACTATATCAACCCCCTTTCCAATAACCACCCCAGCTACATTAAAGATACCTTCACCTTTGTTCCCCTCTTAAGCCCTGAAGCCCCACAAAAGGGGGCCTCCCAACGTTTTTTTTTGAGACTGTGTCTCAGGGCTTCTTAACATTTATGAAACTATTAATGTTCCATACCCTTTTAACGGGAAGAAACTCCGATAACTGATAATATGAACCATTTTTAGCTAAAAAAAACACAAGAGTAATACCAAGCCTTTGAATTAGCCTTGAGCGAAAAAATGCTAACTAATGCTAACGGACTTAGCACAGAACTCACGGTAGAAATGCCCTTATTACTTATCTTAACTGCACAAACAAGATATCGACTAAGTAGCTGAGATTCCACAGATTCCATACATGTAATGTCATCACTGTACGACCCCGAATTCGCGGAGCTATCAGCCAGAAAAGAGAAAAACAACAACATCCGGTTTCAAAACCATAACAATAATTAAGCCTTACCTTTTTTTATTTGTGATCAAAAGTTGTGTTCAACGGAATAAAACGCCGCTCAAGGTTAATCCAATGTCTCTGTGTCACGTATAATTTTTTACTGATAATCCATCATCGTATTTATGGCAATATAGTGGGTATAAAGTTTTACAGTCCAAGGCTGTACTTTCAGATATGCTTCGTTTGTATCTCTATTACGTCCGCAGATATAATGTTTACGTGGATTTGGGAACTGCCCATCGATTCTATTGGATCTAACGGTTAAGAAAAAGGTGTAAATCACCCAAATCGACCAATGGGTTCCAGAGATATGGTCCTGCGTAAAGTATAAAGAATGCCAGCCGGCATCAGCACATTACGCAGCAGACTCTACGCAGTGTTTACTACGTAAGGAAGCAGGAATTGCAGCAGGACCCAGAGCGCACGGAGCACAGAGCGGACAGCAGATAACAGAGCAGATTACAAGATTTGCATTTAGGACTTTTTCTACACTTTGACTTTTGTCAAATAATGGCTCGCAGGAAAGAGACTTTTAATACTTTACAGGCAGTGGAAATTCTGACTAAAATATTGTAACATTGTAAATGTTTGAAATAAATCTGCTCCAGTTGGAGTCAAACTTAATTTTGTATGTTTTTCTTTTTTTACAACAGTTGTATTTGGATGGAATGAATACCTATAGTGATAATTCAAAGTAATAAAATGATTTTTACAGTGAAAAAGGTCAAATGGAACTGATGGTTCCCAAATTATCCAGAGGTGAGAGTCCGCCTGGACTTTATTTTTCTAAAACTCTAAAAAGGTCAAATTTCACTTGTTTTGCATCAATCTTGAAAGGGTACTTATTATATGTTATAGTTTGGATTCCTAAAGCTTTTAGTCTGCTAACCCATCATTCAAGGGTGGTTTTCACAATAAGTAATGGGTTTTCTTTAGGCGGAGATTAGAATTTACATGTTTTTACTATGTTCCATCTGAATTACTTTAAAATAAAAACATCTATATTGATTCTGACACTTCAACATCAAACCACATATGTAACCTTGCTTTGAGAAAAAAGATTATTAATTTACCCCTTTTAGAAGTGAAGATATATAATTTGTTGTGTTAGTGGTATTTTCGAGCCTGAAACCTGAAAAACAGGCTCAGGGTTGAAGAGGTTAAAATCCCTTTCTGTTCCCTCACACACCTTTATTTTTTCCATAGACGTGGACTCTCTGTACACCAACATTTCTACCCCCCTTGGTCTAGCCGCCATAAAGAAAGCTCTTCTTTCTTCTCCTGACCCTACCCGCCCGGATTCCTTTATACTCAAATTTTTGCAAATTACACTCACCCGAAACGACTTCCAATTCAATGAACAATTCTTCCTGCAAATGTGTGGTTGCGCCTTTGGACGTAAATATTCACCAGCGTATGCGGACATATATTTAGCATACTGGGAGCGGACTGCTCCCAGTCCGTTATGCTGAAATGTCAAACCCTACCAGTCCTTTACCTCCGATATTTAGACGATGTCTTCGGACTGTGGGAGGGCTCCGAAGCATCTTTTACAGAATCTTTTAATATTCTTAACAGCCACCACCCACAAATAAAATTGAAATACACCCTGAGTCTACACCAAATTCCCTTCCTGGATACAGTGGTCTTTTTCAACAACGACGATGAAGGACGTAAACGTCTATCCACCAAGGTTTATTTAAAGACACTGACAGACACTCTTTATTATTTAACAACAGTTATCATCCCAAACATACTTTCCGTTCAATAATCAAATCACAATTAATCCGCTTCCACCGTATTTGTTCCCTCCCTCTCCATGTAGAGGAGGCCACCAAAATCCTGTTTGATGCACTCCTACCCCATGGCTACTCAAAACGCTTCTCGCGCACAATCAAAAGGGAGGTAGCTGAGCAATTTGCAGCAGGTTGGGATACAAATCTGCAACCCTTATCAGATACCAAACTTATCCCCTTCGTTACCACCTTCTCCCGTGACCTCAGTACCTTTAACAGATCCATTAAACACAGCTTTCAATCCATGCAGTCTGTTGTTCCGGCACTCACACCTTTTAAAACTATCATGGCATACCGTCAAAATAGAAATCCAAAGAATATCCTGGTACGCACAGCTCTCAATAAAAATATTACCAAACCTTCAACCCTGGACCCCCATTTCACTCACCTTAAGTTTCTCGCAGGCAGTTGTCCGGGCCAGGGCACCCTGATCTGGCAGTCGTTTACCCTTCTCTCATCAAACGTTGTGTACGCTATCACCTGCAAACACTGCAAAAAAATCTACGTGGGAGAAACGGGAGCAACAATTAAACTAAGACTATACCAACACCTACCAGATTAGGAAAATCAAAAGACACAAACCCTTCTTGGTCCTTTGGCCAGAGGAGGGCAGCGGAGAGAAAGTGGATCTGGAGACTCTCCTCCAGGTCTCCCGGGGGCTTCAACGAGGCTTAGACACCGACCATCTGTTAATAAGACATATGCAGGAATACTATATCAAATATAAATCAAATATATCCCTATTCTCAATTCCCTAAATATAACTATTTTCTAACCATTCCCTACCTTGTAAACCTTACCTTAAACCCCCTCTGATCCTACTTATTAAACCTTAACCCCTTTAACCTCTCCCTTCTCTCCTAAACATAACCACTCCCCACCCTCGTACCTAACCTCTACTCTTCCCTTCCCTCTAAAACCTAACCTTAAACCTTCCCTCCTCTTTACCTTAATCTAACCTTTCCCTCTTTTCTCACCTAATCCTAACCATTCCCTACCTCTTAACCCAACCTTAAAACCTTCTGATCCCCTTTCCCACACCTAAATCCCTCCACCCTAACCCTTCCCTTCTCTCTATCCTAACCCTAATCATTCCCTATCCCCTTACCTAATCCTAACCCTTTCCCCTATCGAACCTAACCTTAAAACCTCCCCTACCCCCTAGCTTAACCTTAACCCCTTTCAACCCCTTCCCCCACTCCCCCAAACTACTATAGCACCCAGCCGGCCTCTGTTGATCCCCCCCCCATCCTGAATACTTCTCTTCTCTGTCACCCTTTATCCCGTTTAAACCTCATATCTCCAAGCACCTTGAGTTTTAGTTGTGTTTTCTGGTCTCTACCCTCATCTGACGGGACCATCTTCTTTTATTAGATGACCTCCATCTTCAAACATACTGGTTTTCTATTATTCTTCATTAAAACTAAGAAACAAAATAAAAAACGTTTCCCCTTTCGACTTTCTTCCTAAAAGTGTATATTCCCATATTGAATCCCTTTTTACTTCCCTCCCTTCTGATGTAGCATTTATATGCACATGTGAAACACAAGGAAACATTATCCTTACAAAAGCAAGGGAATACTCTCGTTTCTGGACGAAATTAACATGGGATCTCTCCGGCCATCAGACGTACTTCGTCTCACTGGAATATTAACGGTCAGATGGAATATAAAATCGACCCCATTTATCCGGCCAGTGACGGGAGAGTTTTGAAAGTGACAAAACACTGTTCCATACATTTAAAAACACTTAAACAATTCAAAAATATTTCCCCAGGATTCAAGCACCTTCCCTGGCTTGTATAGGGCAGTGATACACCCTGGAGGTGTCAGACTATTTACCACACTCTATATCCAGGGGTCTATTTCAAACAACTTTACCCCGCCTTTAGAACACTTATTCCTGGGTTGAAAAGGCAGCTGCGCCGGCCTGCTCTCTGGGTTCACTCTGCCTCTATTTACAACACTAGTTCCCCCACCTTTAAAACACTTTCCCCCCACCTTTCAAACCCTTTCCCTGGGTTGAAAAGGCAGCGGCGCCTGTCTCCCCCTCTTCAGCACCTGGGAGCTCTCCGTGGTCCTGGAGAGGCATTTCCAGGCTTCTCTCTGCACTGTTCACCCTGCAAATGCATTTTAATGGATACTTTTAGATGTAAATGGTTTATTGTATCATCACTATGGGTCTCTGAAACAATCAGACTTTTACCACACCGTTATCAGAGTTTTAGCAGAGTTTTATCCAACTTTTAGCACTCTTTTCGCCGCAGAAACTAGTTTAAATCACCGTTGTCACTATTGTGGGGACTTGGGAATGTACCTGTGTCTGGTGCGGAGCCTCCCTGCACCTTAAATCCATCGATTTGCCTTTTTTTATTGCATGTTTTACTGTTAATGCACTGTGCTCATGCAGGGTGAAGTGACCTCCTGTGGGGAAAGATGGGAACTGGACTTAAATCACTTTGTGCTTTTGCGGGTAGAGTCCCTGGCAACTCCCCTGACATTCCTCCAGAGTCACATTTGTCAAACAAAACTTTTTGAGAACCAGGCTCAAGGGGTGAAAATGTAAAAAAGTATCCGAAAATAGTGCCCCATGAGGCGGGTAGAGTCCCCTGGCAACTCCCCTGACATTCCTCCAGAGTCACATTTGTCAAACAAAACTTTTTTGAGAACCAGGCTCAAGGGGTGAAAATGTAATAAAGTATCCGAAAATAGTGCCCCATGAGGCGGATAGAGTCCCCTGGCTACTCCCTGACATTCCTCCAGAGTCACATTTGTCAAACAAAACTTTTCTGAGAACCAGGCTCAAGGGGTGAAAATGTAAAAAAGTGTCCGAAAATAGTGCCTCATAACGCGGATAGAGTCCCCTGGCAACTCCCCTTACATTCCTCCAGAGGCACATTTGTCAGTCAACTTTTTTGAGAACCAGGCTGGGGGGGTCTTGAGGCACAAAATAAGGCTGACCCATAGTGCATGGTGAGCGGACACTTCACCTCCGCATTTGCAGACAGCCGTTTTTTTTCAGAGTATGACCAAAAACTGGGTTTCTGATTTCGTGCGGATGGTAGTCTGAAATGTATGGATGAATTTTTTCGACGGGAAAGGCGAAATGAAGCCCAGGACCCTTTTCCGCTTCTCCGTTGCAACTTGCAACGGAGAAGGGGAAAAAACGGCCCGAAGCCCCGAAGGGTTGAGCTTTCATTTCCCCTTCTCCGTTGGCACTTAGTCGTTTTTCAGACTTTTTTCAAAACTTAATTTTTGATTATTTTAAGATATAATTAACCATTTTCTTCACTTTTTTCTTCTTTCCACGGGTGAGGGCCCATGGCAGGCAGCCTATGAACACCCAAATTTGGCCTGGAACCTCCAGGATGTGTGGGCTAAGCTCCATAAACTGACAGAATCACCCAGAAATGTCACTTTCCTACCCCAGAAATATATCATACAAATACATTTAATTAGTATGGGACTTCCAGGGAACATGACAGCTATTACAAAGCCAGGATAATAGCTTGAATCCTGGGTAAACAGTGTACAGGGTATGGGAATTACAGGTTACATGACAGCTATTAAAAAGCCGGGAAAAGAGCTTGGATCCTGGGTAAACATGTGTGTACAGGGTATGGGACTCCCAGGGCACATAACAGCTATTAAAAAGCCGGGAAAAGAGCTTGGATCCTGGGTAAACATGTGGGACTCCCAGGGCACATAACAGCTATTAAAAAGCCAGGAAAAGAGCTTGGATCCTGGGTAAACAGTGTGTACATGGTATGGGACTCCAGGGCACATGACAGCTTTAAAAAGCGGGGGAAAGAGCTTGGATCCTGGGTAAACAGTGTGCACAGGGTATGGGACTTCCAGGTATTTACAAGACTTTTCCCCCGCCTTTCAAAACACTTATGCCTGGGTTGTAATGTCAGCTGCTCCGTCCTGCTAAGGGCACACATTAGCGAGACATGCTGGAGAGCATTAGACCGTCCTTTGGGGGTCTGTGAGCGCACTCTGGGGCAGATATAAGTGTACGATAGGTCTGTCACTTTGTGTAACCGCACAACTCCTTGACATCTCCCGAGAGAGGATGGCCATTATTGCTAAGGCGTCTAAGGCAGAGATAAGCGTACCATTAGGTCTGTCACTTCGGGTAACCGCACCACGCATTGACATCTCCCGAGAGCTGACATCCATTATCGGTAAGGCCTCTAATGCGAGTAGAGTCCCCTGTCAACTCCCCTCTCATTCCTCAGAGTCACATTTGTCAAACAAAACTTTTTGAGAGAACCAGGCTCAAGGGGTAAAAATGTAAAAAAGTATCCGAAAATAGTGCCCCATGAGGCGGGTAGAGTCCCCTGGCAACTCCCCTGACATTCCTCCAGAGTCACATTTGTCAAACAAAACTTTTTTGAGGACCAGGCTCAAGGGGTGAAAATGTAAAAAAGTATCCGAATATAGTGCCCCATGAGGCGGGTAGAGTCCCCTGGCAACTCCCCTGACATTCCTCCAGAGTCACATTTGTCAAAAAAACTTTTTGAGGACCAGGCTCAAGGGGTGAAAATGTAAAAAAGTATCCGAAAATAGTGCCCATGAGGCGGGTAGAGTCCCCTGGCAACTCCCTGACATTCCTCCAGAGTCACATTTGTCAAACAAAACTTTTTGAGAACCAGGCTCAAGGGGTGAAAATGTAATAAAGTATCCGAAAATAGTGCCCATGAGGCGGATAGAGTCCCCTGGCTACTCCCCTGACATCCTCCAGAGTCACATTTGTCAAACAAAACTTTTCTGAGAACCAGGCTCAAGGGGTGAAAATGTAAAAAAGTGTCCGAAAATAGTGCCTCATAACGCGGATAGAGTCCCCTGGCAACTCCCCTTACATTCCTCCAGAGGCACATTTGTCAGTCAACTTTTTTGAGAACCAGGCTGGGGGGGTCTTGAGGCACAAAATAAGGCTGACCATAGTGCATGGTGAGCGGGACACTCACCTCCGCGTTTGCAGACAGCCATTTTTTTTCAGAGTATGACCAAAAACTGGGTTTCTGATTTCGTGCGGATGGTAGTCTGAAATGTATGGATGAATTTTTTCGACGGAAAGGCGAAATGAAGCCCAGGACCCTTTTCCGCTTCTCCGTTGCAACTTGCAACGGAGAAGGGGAAAAAACGGCCCGAAGCCCGAAGGGTTGAGCTTTTCATTTCCCCTTCTCCGTTGGCACTTAGTCGTTTTTTCAGACTTTTTTCAAAACTTCATTTTTGATTATTTTAAGATATAATTAACCATTTTCTTCACTTTTTCTTCTTTCCACGGGTGAGGGCCATGGCAGGCAGCCTATGAACACCCAAATTTGGCCTGGAACCTCCAGGATGTGTGGGCTAAGCTCCATAAACTGACAGAATCACCAGAAATGTCACTTTCCTACCCCAGAAATATATCATACAATTACATTTAATTAGTATGGGACTTCCAGGGAACATGACAGCTATTAAAAAGCCAGGATAATAGCTTGGATCCTGGGTAAACAGTGTGTACAGGGTATGGGAATTACAGGTTACATGACAGCTATTAAAAAGCCGGGAAAAGAGCTTGGATCCTGGGTAAACATGTGTGTACAGGGTATGGGACTCCAGGGCACATAACAGCTATTAAAAAGCAGGGAAAAGAGCTTGGATCCTGGGTAAACATGTTGGACTCCCAGGGCACATAACAGCTATTAAAAAGCCGGGAAAAGAGCTTGGATCCTGGGTAAACAGTGTGTACATGGTATGGGACTCCCAGGGCACATGACAGCTTTTAAAAAGGGGG
This sequence comes from Dissostichus mawsoni, assembly GCA_011823955.1. NCBI lineage: Eukaryota > Metazoa > Chordata > Actinopteri > Perciformes > Nototheniidae > Dissostichus > Dissostichus mawsoni. The sequence goes on along the minus strand of JAAKFY010000023.1, from coordinate 22,255,711 downwards.
AAAGAGCTTGGATCCTGGGTAAACAGTGTGCACAGGGTATGGGACTTCCAGGTATTTACAAGACTTTTCCCCCGCCTTTCAAACACTTATGCCTGGGTTGTAATGTCAGCTGCTCCGTCCTGCTAAGGGCACACATTAGCGAGACATGCTGGAGAGCATTAGACCGTCCTTTGGGGGTCTGTGAGCGCACTGGGGCAGATATAAGTGTACGATTAGGTCTGTCACTTTGTGTAACCGCACAACTCCTTGACATCTCCCGAGAGAGGACGTCCATTATCGGTAAGGCGTCTAAGGCAGAGATAAGCGTACCATTAGGTCTGTCACTTCGGGTAACCGCACCACACATTGACATCTCCCGAGAGCTGACATCCATTATCGGTAAGGCCTCTAATGCGAGTAGAGTCCCCTGTCAACTCCCCTCTCATTCCTCCAGAGTCACATTTGTCAAACAAAACTTTTTTGAGAACCAGGCTCAAGGGGTGAAAATGTAAAAAAGTATCCGAAAATAGTGCTCCATGAGGCGGGTAGAGTCCCCTGGCGACTCCCCTGACATTCCTCCAGAGTCACATTTGTCAAACAAAACTTTTTTGAGAACCAGGCTCAAGGGGTGAAAATGTAAAAAAGTATCCGAAAATAGTGCCCCATGAGGCGGGTAGAGTCCCCTGGCAACTCCCCTGACATTCCTCCAGAGTCACATTTGTCAAACAAAACTTTTTTGAGAACCAGGCTCAAGGGGTGAAAATGTAATAAAGTATCCGAAAATAGTGCCCCATGAGGCGGATAGAGTCCCCTGGCTACTCCCTGACATTCCTCCAGAGTCACATTTGTCAAACAAAACTTTTCTGAGAACCAGGCTCAAGGGGTGAAAATGTAAAAAAGTGTCCGAAAATAGTGCCTCATAACGCGGATAGAGTCCCCTGGCAACTCCCTTACATTCCTCCAGAGGCACATTTGTCAGTCAACTTTTTTGAGAACCAGGCTGGGGGGGTCTTGAGGCACAAAATAAGGCGACCCATAGTGCATGGTGAGCGGACACTTCACCTCCGCGTTTGCAGACAGCCGTTTTTTTTCAGAGTATGACCAAAAACTGGGTTTCTGATTTCGTGCGGATGGTAGTCTGAAATGTATGGATGAATTTTTCGACGGGAAAGGCGAAATGAAGCCCAGGACCCTTTTCCGCTTCTCCGTTGCAACTTGCAACGGAGAAGGGGAAAAAACGGCCCGAAGCCCGAAGGGTTGAGCTTTTCATTTCCCCTTCTCCGTTGGCACTTAGTCGTTTTTTCAGACTTTTTTCAAAACTTCATTTGATATTTTAAGATATAATTAACCATTTTCTTCACTTTTTCTTCTTTCCACGGGTGAGGGCCCATGGCAGGCAGCCTATGAACACCCAAATTTGGCCTGGAACCTCCAGGATGTGTGGGCTAAGCTCCATAAACTGACAGAATCACCCAGAAATGTCACTTTCCTACCCCAGAAATATATCATACAATTACATTTAATTAGTATGGGACTTCCAGGGAACATGAAGCTATTAAAAAGCCAGGATAATAGCTTGGATCCTGGGTAAACAGTGTGTACAGGGTATGGGAATTACAGGTTACATGACAGCTATTAAAAAGCCGGGAAAAGAGCTTGGATCCTGGGTAAACATGTGTGTACAGGGTATGGGACTCCCAGGGCACATAACAGCTATTAAAAAGCAGGGAAAAGAGCTTGGATCCTGGGTAAACATGTTGGACTCCCAGGGCACATAACAGCTATTAAAAAGCCGGGAAAAGAGCTTGGATCCTGGGTAAACAGTGTGTACATGGTATGGGACTCCCAGGGCACATGACAGCTTTTAAAAAGCGGGGGAAAGAGCTTGGATCCTGGGTAAACAGTGTGCACAGGGTATGGGACTTCCAGGTATTTACAAGACTTTTCCCCGCCTTTCAAACACTTATGCCTGGGTTGTAATGTCAGCTGCTCCGTCCTGCTAAGGGCACACATTAGCGACATGCTGGAGAGCATTAGACGTCCTTTGGGGGTCTGTGAGCGCACTCTGGGGCAGATATAAGTGTACGATTAGGTCTGTCACTTTGTGTAACCGCACAACTCCTTGACATCTCCCGAGAGAGGACGTCCATTATCGGTAAGGCGTCTAAGGCAGAGATAAGCGTACCATTAGGTCTGTCACTTCGGGTAACCGCACCACGCATTGACATCTCCCGAGAGCTGACATCCATTATCGGTAAGGCCTCTAATGCGAGTAGAGTCCCCTGTCAACTCCCCTCTCATTCCTCCAGAGTCACATTTGTCAAACAAAACTTTTTGAGAACCAGGCTCAAGGGGTGAAAATGTAAAAAAGTATCCGAAAATAGTGCTCCATGAGGCGGGTAGAGTCCCCTGGCGACTCCCCTGACATTCCTCCAGAGTCACATTTGTCAAACAAAACTTTTTTGAGGACCAGGCTCAAGGGGTGAAAATGAAAAAAGTATCCGAATATAGTGCCCATGAGGCGGGTAGAGTCCCCTGGCAACTCCCCTGACATTCCTCCAGAGTCACATTTGTCAAACAAAACTTTTTTGAGAACCAGGCTCAAGGGGTGAAAATGTAAAAATGTATCCGAAAATAGTGCCCCATGAGGCGGTAGTAGAGTCCCCTGGCAAACTCCCTGACATTCCTCCAGAGTCACATTTGTCAAACAAAACTTTTTGAGAACCAGGCTCAAGGGGTGAAAATGTAATAAAGTATCCGAAAATAGTGCCTCATAACGCGGATAGAGTCCCCTGGCAAACTCCCCTTACATTCCTCCAGAGGCACATTTGTCAGTCAACTTTTTTGAGAACCAGGCTGGGGGGGTCTTGAGGCACAAAATAAGGGCTGACCATAGTGCATGGTGAGCGGACACTTCACCTCCGCGTTTGCAGACAGCCGTTTTTTTTCAGAGTATGACCAAAAACTGGGTTTCTGATTCGTGCGGATGGTAGTCTGAAATGTATGGATGAATTTTTTCGACGGGAAAGGCGAAATGAAGCCCAGGACCCTTTCCGCTTCTCCGTTGCAACTTGCAACGGAGAAGGGGAAAAAACGGCCCGAAGCCCCGAAGGGTTGAGCTTTTCATTTCCCCTTCTCCGTTGGCACTTAGTCGTTTTTTCAGACTTTTTTCAAAACTTCATTTTTGATTATTTTAAGATATAATTAACCATTTTCTTCTTTCCACGGGTGAGGGCCCATGGCAGGCAGCCTATGAACACCCAAATTTGGCCTGGAACCTCCAGGTGTGGGCTAAGCTCCATAAACTGACAGAATCACCCAGAAATGTCACTTTCCTACCCCAGAAATATATCATACAATTACATTTAATTAGTATGGACTTCCAGGGAACATGACAGCTATTAAAAAGCCAGGATAATAGCTGGATCCTGGGTAAACAGTGTGTACAGGGTATGGGAATTACAGGTTACATGACAGCTATTAAAAAGCCGGGAAAAGAGCTGGATCCTGGGTAAACATGTGTGTACAGGGTATGGGACTCCCAGGGCACATAACAGCTATTAAAAAGCAGGGAAAAGAGCTTGGATCCTGGGTAAACATGTTGGACTCCCAGGGCACATAACAGCTATTAAAAAGCCGGGAAAAGAGCTTGGATCCTGGGTAAACAGTGTGTACATGGTATGGGATCCCAGGGCACATGACAGCTTTTAAAAAGCGGGGAAAAGAGCTTGGATCCTGGGTAAACAGTGTGCACAGGGTATGGGACTTCAGGTATTTACAAGACTTTTCCCCGCCTTTCAAACACTTATGCCTGGGTTGTAATGTCAGCTGCTCCGTCCTGCTAAGGGCACACATTAGCGAGACATGCTGGGGAGAGCATTAGACCGTCCTTTGGGGGTCTGTGAGCGCACTCTGGGGCAGATAAGTGTACGATTAGGTCTGTCACTTTGTGTAACCGCACAACTCCTGACATCTCCGAGAGAGGACGCCATTATCTAAGGCGTCTAAGGCAGAGATAAGCGTACCATTAGGTCTGTCACTTCGGGTAACCGCACCACGCATTGACATCTCCGAGAAGCTGACATCCATTATCGGTAAGGCCCTCTAATGCGAGTAGAGTCCCCTGTCAACTCCCTCTCATTCCTCCAGAGTCACATTTGTCAAACAAAACTTTTTGAGAACCAGGCTCAAGGGGTGAAAATGTAAAAAAGTATCCGAAAAATAGTGCTCCATGAGGCGGGTAGAGTCCCCTGGCGACTCCCCTGACATTCCTCCAGAGTCACATTTGTCAAACAAAACTTTTTGAGGACCAGGCTCAAGAGGGTGAAAATGTAAAAAAGTATCCGAATATAGTGCCCATGAGGCGGGTAGAGTCCCCTGGCAACTCCCCTGACATCCTCCAGAGTCACATTTGTCAAACAAAACTTTTTGAGAACCAGGCTCAAGGGGTGAAATGTAAAAATGTATCCGAAAATAGTGCCCCATGAGGCGGGTAGAGTCCCTGGCAACTCCCCTGACATTCCTCCAGAGTCACATTTGTCAAACAAAACTTTTTGAGAACCAGGCTCAAGGGGTGAAAATGTAATAAAGTATCCGAAAATAGTGCCCATGAGGCGGATAGAGTCCCTGGCTACTCCCTGACATTCCTCCAGAGTCACATTTGTCAAACAAAACTTTTCTGAGAACCAGGCTCAAGGGTGAAAATGTAAAAAAGTGTCCGAAAATAGTGCCTCATAACGCGGATAGAGTCCCTGGCAACTCCCCTTACATTCCTCCAGAGGCACATTTGTCAGTCAACTTTTTTGAGAACCAGGCTGGGGGGTCTTGAGGCACAAAAATAAGGCTGACCCATAGTGCATGGTGAGCGGGACACTCCTCGCGTTTGCAGACAGCCGGTTTTTTTTCAGAGTATGACCAAAAACTGGGTTTCTGATTTCGTGCGGATGGTAGTCTGAAATGTATGGATGAATTTTTTCGACGGGAAAGGCGAAATGAAGCCCCGGACCCTTTTCGCTTCTCGTTGCAACTTGCAAACGGAGAAGGGGGAAAAAAGGCCCGAAGCCCCAAGGGTTGAGCTTTTCATTTCCCCTTCTCCGTTGGCACTTAGTCGTTTTTTCAGACTTTTTTCAAAACTTCATTTTTGATTATTTTAAGATATAATTAACCATTTTCTTCACTTTTTTCTTCTTTCCACGGGTGGGGCCCATGGCAGGCAGCCTATGAACACCCAAATTGGCCTGGAACCTCCAGGATGTGTGGGCTAAGCTCCATAAACTGACAGAATCACCCAGAAATGTCACTTTCCTACCCCAGAAATATATCATACAAATACATTTAATTAGTATGGGACTTCCAGGGAACATGACAGCTATTAAAAAGCCAGGAAATAGCTTGGATCCTGGGTAAACATGTGTGTACAGGGTATGGGAACTACAGGCACATGACAGCTATTAAAAAGCCGGGAAAAGAGCTTGGATCCTGGTTAAACATGTGTGTACAGGGTATGGGACTCCCAGGGCACATAACAGCTATTAAAAAGCAGGGAAAAGAGCTTGGATCCTGGGTAAACATGTGGGACTCCCAGGGCACATAACAGCTATTAAAAAAGCCGGGAAAAGAGCTTGGATCCTGGGTAAACAGTGTGTACATGGTATGGGACTCCCAGGGCACATGACAGCTTTTAAAAAGCGGGGGAAAGAGCTTGGATCCTGGGTAAACAGTGTGCACAGGGTATGGGACTTCCAGGTATTTACAAGACTTTTCCCCCGCCTTTCAAACACTTATGCCTGGGTTGTAATGTCAGCTGCTCCGTCCTGCTAAGGGCACACATTAGCGAGACATGCTGGAGAGCATTAGACCGTCCTTTGGGGGTCTGTGAGCGCACTCTGGGGCAGATATAAGTGTACGATTAGGTCTGTCACTTTGTGTAACCGCACAACTCCTTGACATCTCCCGAGAGAGGACGTCCATTATCGGTAAGGCGTCTAAGGCAGAGATAAGCGTACCATTAGGTCTGTCACTTCGGGTAACCGCACCACGCATTGACATCTCCCGAGAGCTGACATCCATTACGGTAAGGCCTCTAATGCGAGTAGAGTCCCCTGTCAACTCCCCTCTCATTCCTCCAGAGTCACATTTGTCAAACAAAACTTTTTTGAGAACCAGGCTCAAGGGTGAAAATGTAAAAAAGTATCCGAAAATAGTGCTCATGACGCGGGTAGAGTCCCCTGTCAACTCCCCTGACATTCCTCCAGAGTCACATTTGTCAAACAAACTTTTTTGAGAACCAGGCAAGGGGTGAAAATGTAAAAAAGTATCCGAAAATAGTGCTCCATGAGGCGGGTAGAGTCCCCTGCAACCCCCTGACATTCCTCCAGAGTCACATTTGTCAACAAAACTTTTTTGAGAACCAGGCTCAAGGGTGAAAATGTAAAAAAGTATCCGAAAATAGTGCCCATGAGCGGGTAGAGTCCCCTGTCAACTCCCCTGACATTCCTCCAGAGTCACATTTGTCAAACAAAACTTTTTTGAGAACCAGGCTCAAGGGGTGAAAATGTAAAAAATGTATCCGAAAATAGTGCCCATGAGGCGGGTAGAGTCCCCTGGCAACTCCCCTGACATTCCTCCAGAGTCACATTTGTCAAACAAAACTTTTTTGAGAACCAGGCTCAAGGGGTGAAAATGTAAAAAAGTATCCGAAAATAGTGCCCCATGAGGCGGTAGAGTCCCCTGGCAACTCCCCTGACATTCCTCCAGAGTCACATTTGTCAAACAAAACTTTTTGAGAACCAGGCTCAAGGGGTGAAAATGTAAAAAAGTGTCCGAAAATAGTGCCTCATAACGCGGATAGAGTCCCCTGGCAACCCCTTACATTCCTCCAGAGGCACATTTGTCAGTCAACTTTTTGAGAACCAGGCTGGGGGGGTCTTGAGGCACAAAATAAGGCTGACCCATAGTGCATGGTGAGCGGACACTTCACCTCCGCGTTTGCAGACAGCCGTTTTTTTTCAGAGTATGACCAAAAACTGGGTTTCTGATTTCGTGCGGATGTAGTCTGAAATGTATGGATGAATTTTTTCGACGGAAAGGGGAAATGAAGCCCAGGACCCTTTTCCGCTTCTCCGTTGCAACTTGCAACGGAGAAGGGGAAAAAACGGCCCGAAGCCCCGAAGGGTTGAGCTTTTCATTTCCCCTTCTCCGTTGGCACTTAGTCGTTTTTTCAGACTTTTTTCAAAACTTCATTTTTGATTATTTTAAGATATAATTAACCATTTTTTCATTTTCTTCTTTCCACGGGTGGGGACCATGGCAGGCAGCCTATGAACACCCAAATTTGGCCTGGAACCTCCAGGATGTGTGGGCTAAGCTCCATAAACTGACAGAATCACCCAGAAATGTCACTTTCCTACCCCAGAAATATATCATACAAATACATTTAATTAGTATGGGACTTCCAGGGAACATGACAGCTATTAAAAAGCCAGGAAAATAGCTTGGATCCTGGGTAAACAGTGTGTACAGGGTATGGGAATTACAGGTACATGACAGCTATTAAAAAGCCGGGAAAGAGCTTGGATCCTGGGTAAACATGTGTGTACAGGGTATGGGACTCCCAGGGCACATAACAGCTATTAAAAAGCCGGGAAAAGAGCTTGGATCCTGGGTAAACATGTGGGACTCCCAGGGCACATAACAGCTATTAAAAAGCCGGGAAAAGAGCTTGGATCCTGGGTAAACAGTGTGTACAGGTATGGGACTCCCAGGGCACATACAGCTAAAAAGCCGGGAAAGAGCTTGGATCCTGGGTAAACAGTGTGCACAGGGTATGGGACTTCCAGGTATTTACAAGACTTTTCCCCCGCCTTTCAAACACTTATGCCTGGGTTGTAATGTCAGCTGCTCCGTCCTGCTAAGGGCACACATTAGCGAGACATGCTGGAGAGCATTAGACCGTCCTTTGGGGGTCTGTGAGCGCACTCTGGGGCAGATATAAGTGTACGATTAGGTCTGTCACTTTGTGTAACCGCACAACTCCTTGACATCTCCCGAGAGAGGACGTCCATTATCGGTAAGGCGTCTAAGGCAGAGATAAGCGTACCATTAGGTCTGTCACTTCGGGTAACCGCACCACGCATTGACATCTCCCGAGAGCTGACATCCATTATCGGTAAGGCCTCTAATGCGAGTAGAGTCCCCTGTCAACTCCCCTCTCATTCCTCCAGAGTCACATTTGTCAAACAAAACTTTTTTGAGAACCAGGCTCAAGGGGTGAAAATGTAAAAAAGTATCCGAAAATAGTGCTCCATGAGGCGGGTAGAGTCCCCTTGGCGACTCCCCTGACATTCCTCCAGAGTCACATTTGTCAAACAAAACTTTTTTGAGGACCAGGCTCAAGGGGTGAAAATGTAAAAAAGTATCCGAATATAGTGCCCCATGAGGCGGGTAGAGTCCCCTGGCAACTCCCCTGACATTCCTCCAGAGTCACATTTGTCAAACAAAACTTTTTGAAACCAGGCTCAAGGGGTGAAAATGTAAAAAAGTATCCGAAAATAGTGCCCCATGAGGCGGGTAGAGTCCCCTGGCAACTCCCCTGACATTCCTCCAGAGTCACATTGTCAAACAAAACTTTTTGAGAACCAGGCTCAAGGGGTGAAAATGTAATAAAGTATCCGAAAATAGTGCCCCATGAGGCGGATAGAGTCCCCTGGCTACTCCCCTGACATTCCTCCAGAGGCACATTTGTCAGTCAACCTTTTTGAGAACCAGGCTGGGGGGGTCTTGAGGCACAAAATAAGGCTGACCCATAGTGCATGGTGAGCGGACACTTCACCTCCACGTTTGCAGACAGCCGTTTTTTTTCAGAGTATGACCAAAAACTGGGTTTCTGATTTCGTACGGATGGTAGTCTGAAATGTATGGATGAATTTTTTCGACGGGAAAGGGGAAATGAAGCCCAGGACCCTTTCCGCTTCTCCGTTGCAAATTGCAACGGAGAAGGGGAAAAAAACGGCCCGAAGCCCCGAAGGGTTGAGCTTTTCATTTCCCCTTCTCCGTTGGCACTTAGTCGTTTTTTCAGACTTTTTTCAAAACTTCATTTTTGATTATTTTAAGATATAATTAACCATTTTCTTCACTTTTTTCTTCTTTCCACGGGTGAGGGCCCATGGCAGGCAGCCTATGAACACCCAAATTTGGCCTGGAACCTCCAGGATGTGTGGGCTGAGCTCCATAAACTGACAGAATCACCCAGAAATGTCACTTTCCTACCCCAGAAATATATCATACAATTACATTTAATTAGTATGGGACTTCCAGGGAACATGACAGCTATTAAAAAGCCAGGATAATAGCTTGGATCCTGGGTAAACAGTGTGTACAGGGTATGGGAATTACAGGTTACATGACAGCTATTAAAAAGCCGGGAAAAGAGCTTGGATCCTGGGTAAACATGTGTGTACAGGGTATGGGACTCCAGGGCACATAACAGCTATTAAAAAGCAGGGAAAAGAGCTTGGATCCTGGGTAAACATGTGGGACTCCCAGGGCACATAACAGCTATTAAAAAGCCGGGAAAAGAGCTTGGATCCTGGGTAAACAGTGTGTACATGGTATGGGACTCCCAGGGCACATGACAGCTTTTAAAAAGCGGGGGAAAGAGCTTGGATCCTGGGTAACAGTGTGCACAGGGTATGGGACTTCCAGGTATTTACAAGACTTTTCCCCCGCCTTTCAAACACTTATGCCTGGGTTGTAATGTCAGCTGCTCCGTCCTGCTAAGGGCAACATTAGCGAGACATGCTGGAGAGCATTAGACCGTCCTTTGGGGGTCTGTGAGCGCACTCTGGGGCAGATATAAGTGTACGATTAGGTCTGTCACTTTGTGTAACCGCACAACTCCTTGACATCTCCCGAGAGAGGACGTCCATTATCGGTAAGGCGTCTAAGGCAGAGATAAGCGTACCATTAGGTCTGTCACTTCGGGTAACCGCACCACGCATTGACATCTCCCGAGAGCTGACATCCATTATCGGTAAGGCCTCTAATGCGAGTAGAGTCCCCTGTCAACTCCCCTCTCATTCCTCCAGAGTCACATTTGTCAAACAAAACTTTTTTGAGAACCAGGCTCAAGGGGTGAAAATGTAAAAAAGTATCCGAAAATAGTGCTCCATGAGGCGGGTAGAGTCCCCTGGCGACTCCCTGACATTCCTCCAGAGTCACATTTGTCAAACAAAACTTTTTTGAGGACCAGGCTCAAGGGGTGAAAATGTAAAAAAGTATCCGAATATAGTGCCCCATGAGGCGGGTAGAGTCCCCTGGCAACTCCCCTGACATTCCTCCAGAGTCACATTTGTCAAACAAAACTTTTTTGAGAACCAGGCTCAAGGGGTGAAAATGTAAAAAAGTATCCGAAAATAGTGCCCCCTGAGGCGGGTAGAGTCCCCTGGCAACTCCCCTGACATTCCTCCAGAGTCACATTTGTCAAACAAAACTTTTTTGAGAACCAGGCTCAAGGGGTGAAAATGTAATAAAGTATCCGAAAATAGTGCCCCATGAGGCGGATAGAGTCCCCTGGCTACTCCCCTGACATTCCTCCAGAGTCACATTTGTCAAACAAAACTTTTCTGAGAACCAGGCTCAAGGGGTGAAAATGTAAAAAAGTGTCCGAAAATAGTGCCTCATAACGCGGATAGAGTCCCCTGGCAACTCCCCTTACATTCCTCCAGAGGCACATTTGTCAGTCAACTTTTTTGAGAACCAGGCTGGGGGGGTCTTGAGGCACAAAATAAGGCTGACCCATAGTGCATGGTGAGCGGACACTTCACCTCCGCGTTTGCAGACAGCCGTTTTTTTTCAGAGTATGACCAAAAAACTGGGTTTCTGATTTCGTGCGGATGGTAGTCTGAAATGTATGGATGAATTTTTTAGACGGGAAAGGCGAAATGAAGCCCAGGACCCTTTTCCGCTTCTCCGTTGCAACTTGCAACGGAGAAGGGGAAAAACGGCCCAAGCCCCGAAGGGTTGAGCTTTTCATTTCCCCTTCTCCGTTGGCACTTAGTCGTTTTTTCAGACTTTTTTCAAAACTTCATTTTTGATTATTTTAAGATATAATTAACCATTTTCTTCACTTTTTTCTTCCTTCCACGGGTGAGGGCCCATGGCAGGCAGCCTATGAACACCCAAATTTGGCCTGGAAACTCCAGGATGTGTGGGCTAAGCTCCATAAACTGACAGAATCACCCAGAAATGTCACTTTCCTACCCCAGAAATATATCATACAAATACATTTAATTAGTATGGGACTTCCAGGGAACATGACAGCTATTAAAAAGCCAGGATAATAGCTTGGATCCTGGGTAAACAGTGTGTACAGGGTATGGGAATTACAGGTTACATGACAGCTATTAAAAAGCCGGGAAAAGAGCTTGGATCCTGGGTAAACATGTGTGTACAGGGTATGGGACTCCCAGGGCACATAACAGCTATTAAAAAGCCGGGAAAAGAGCTTGGATCCTGGGTAAACATGTGGGACTCCCAGGGCACATAACAGCTATTAAAAAGCCGGGAAAAGAGCTTGGATCCTGGGTAAACAGTGTGTACATGGTATGGGACTCCCAGGGCACATGACAGCTTTTAAAAAGCGGGGGAAAGAGCTTGGATCCTGGGTAAACAGTGTGCACAGGGTATGGGACTTCCAGGTATTTACAAGACTTTTCCCCCGCCTTTCAAACACTTATGCCTGGGTTGTAATGTCAGCTGCTCCGTCCTGCTAAGGGCACACATTAGCGAGACATGCTGGAGAGCATTAGACCGTCCTTTGGGGGTCTGTGAGCGCACTCTGGGGCAGATATAAGTGTACGATTAGGTCTGTCACTTTGTGTAACCGCACAACTCCTTGACATCTCCCGAGAGAGGACGTCCATTATCGGTAAGGCGTCTAAGGCAGAGATAAGCGTACCATTAGGTCTGTCACTTCGGGTAACCGCACCACGCATTGACATCTCCCGAGAGCTGACATCCATTATCGGTAAGGCCTCTAATGCGAGTAGAGTCCCCTGTCAACTCCCCTCTCATTCCTCCAGAGTCACATTTGTCAAACAAAACTTTTTTGAGAACCAGGCTCAAGGGGTAAAAATGTAAAAAAGTATCCGAAAATAGTGCCCCATGAGGCGGGTAGAGTCCCCTGGCAACTCCCCTGACATTCCTCCAGAGTCACATTTGTCAAACAAAACTTTTTTGAGGACCAGGCTCAAGGGTGAAAAATGTAAAAAAGTATCCGAATATAGTGCCCCATGAGGCGGGTAGAGTCCCCTGGCAACTCCCCTGACATTCCTCCAGAGTCACATTTGTCAAACAAAACTTTTTTGAGACCAGGCTCAAGGGGTGAAAATGTAAAAAGTATCCGAAAATAGTGCCCCATGAGGCGGGTAGAGTCCCCTGGCAACTCCCCTGACATTCCTCCAGAGTCACATTTGTCAAACAAACTTTTTTGAGAACCAGGCTCAAGGGGTGAAAATGTAATAAAGTATCCGAAAATAGTGCCCCATGAGGCGGATAGAGTCCCCTGGCTACTCCCCTGACATTCCTCCAGAGTCACATTTGTCAAACAAAACTTTTCTGAGAACCAGGCTCAAGGGGTGAAAATGTAAAAAAGTGTCCGAAAATAGTGCCTCATAACGCAGATAGAGTCCCCTGGCAACTCCCCTTACATTCCTCCAGAGGCACATTTGTCAGTCAACTTTTTTGAGAACCAGGCTGGGGGGGTCTTGAGGCACAAAATAAGGCTGACCCATAGTGCATGGTGAGCGGACACTTCACCTCCGCGTTTGCAGACAGCCGTTTTTTTTCAGAGTATGACCAAAAACTGGGTTTCTGATTTCGTGCGGATGGTAGTCTGAAATGTATGGATGAATTTTTTCGACGGGAAAGGGGAAATGAAGCCCAGGACCCTTTTCCGCTTCTCCGTTGCAACTTGCAACGGAGAAGGGGAAAAAACGGCCCGAAGCCCCGAAGGGTTGAGCTTTTCATTTCCCCTTCTCGCATTAGAGGCCTTACCGATAATGGATGTCAGCTCTCGGGAGATGTCAATGCGTGGTGCGGTTACCCGAAGTGACAGACCTAATGGTACGCTTATCTCTGCCTTAGACGCCTTACCGATAATGGACGTCCTCTCTCGGGAGATGTCAAGGAGTTGTGCGGTTACACAAAGTGACAGACCTAATCGTACACTTATATCTGCCCCAGAGTGCGCTCACAGACCCCCAAAGGACGGTCTAATGCTCTCCAGCATGTCTCGCTAATGTGTGCCCTTAGCAGGACGGAGCAGCTGACATTACAACCCAGGCATAAGTGTTTGAAAGGCGGGGGAAAAGTCTTGTAAATACCTGGAAGTCCCATACCCTGTGCAGACTGTTTACCCAGGATCCAAGCTCTTTCCCCCGCTTTTTAAAAGCTGTCATGTGCCCTGGGAGTCCTATACCATGTACACACTGTTTACCCAGGATCCAAGCTCTTTTCCCGGCTTTTTAATAGCTGTTATGTGCCCTGGGAGTCCCACATGTTTACCCAGGATCCAAGCTCTTTTCCCGGCTTTTTAATAGCTGTTATGTGCCCTGGGAGTCCCATACCCTGTACACACATGTTTACCCAGGTTCCAAGCTCTTTTCCCGGCTTTTTAATAGCTGTCATGTAACCTGTAATTCCCATACCCTGTACACACTGTTTACCCAGGATTCAAGCTATTATCCTGGCTTTTTAATAGCTGTCATGTTCCCTGGAATCCCATACTAATTAAATGTATTTGTATGATATATTTCTGGGGTAGGAAAGTGACATTTCTGGGTGATTCTGTCAGTTTATGGAGCTTAGCCCACACATCCTGGAGGTTCCAAGCCAAATTTGGGTGTTCATAGGCTGCCTGCCATGGGCCCCCACCCGTGGAAAGAAGAAAAAAGTGAAGAAAATGGTTAATTATATCTTAAAATAATCAAAAATGAAGTTTTGAAAAAAGTCTGAAAAAACGACTAAGTGCCAACGGAGCAAGGGGAATACTCTCGTTTCTGGACGAAATTAACATGGGATCTCTCCGGCCATCAGACGTACTTCGTCTCACTGGAATATTAACGGTCAGATGGAATATAAAATCGACCCCATTTATCCGGCCAGTGACGGGAGAGTTTTGAAAGTGACAAAACACTGTTCCATACATTTAAAAACACTTAAACAATTCAAAAATATTTCCCCAGGATTCAAGCACCTTCCCTGGCTTGTATAGGGCAGTGATACACCCTGGAGGTGTCAGACTATTTACCACACTGTATATCCAGGGGTCTATTTCAAACAACTTTACCCCGCCTTTAGAACACTTATTCCTGGGTCTGGAAGGGAGTTTTAGCCTGTCATTTTGCAGTATATGATTTAACATGGAACAGCTCCTGAAAATGCACATATTATGTGCATTTTCAGGAGTGGTTCCATGTTAAATCATATACTGCAAGATGACAGGCTAAAACTCCCTTCCAGACGTTTAAAAACACTTAAACAATTCAAAAATATTTCCCCAGGATTCAAGCACCTTCCCTGGCTTGTATAGGGCGGTGATACACCCTGGAGGTGTCAGACTATTTACCACACTGTATATCCAGGGGTCTATTTCAAACAACTTTACCCTCAAGCACCTTCCCTGGCTTGTATAGGGCAGTGATACACCCTGGAGGTGTCAGACTATTTACCACACTGTATATCCAGGGGTCTATTTCAAACAACTTTACCCCGCCTTTAGAACACTTATTCCTGGGTTGAAAAGGCAGCTGCGCCGGCCTGCTCTCTGGGTTCACTCTGCCTCTATTTACAACACTAGTTCCCCCACCTTTAAAACACTTTCCCCCCCACCTTTCAAACCCTTTCCCTGGGTTGAAAAGGCAGCGGCGCCTGTCTCCCCCTCTTCAGCACCTGGGAGCTCTCCGTGGTCCTGGAGAGGCATTTCCAGGCTTCTCTCTGCACTGTTCACCCTGCAAATGCATTTTAATGGATACTTTTAGATGTAAATGGTTTATTGTATCATCACTATGGGTCTCTGAAACAATCAGACTTTTACCACACCATTATCAGAGTTTTAGCAGAGTTTTATCCGACTTTTAGCACTCTTTTCGCCGCAGAAACTAGTTTAAATCACCGTTGTCACTATTGTGGGGACTTGGAATGTACCTGTGTCTGGTGCGGAGCCTCCCTGCACCTTAAATCCATCGATTTGCCTTTTTTTATTGCATGTTTTACTGTTAATGCACTGTGCTCATGCAGGGTGAAGTGCCCTCCTGTGGGGAAACATGGGAACTGCACTTAAATCACTTTGTGCTTTTTAACCGGTTTAAAATAGTTTTTCTTTCACTTTTAAAATATACCCTGCCCTAGAAATGGTTTTTAATCATTATTACCGTTGTTAGGGGGCTGCATGAACACTTTTCCCCACCTTTCATACCATTTTCCTGGGTTGAAAAGGCTGCTGCGTGGTCCTGCTCTCTGGCTGCTGACCCCCAGCATGTCTCCCTAACATGTACACTTAGTTTATTTCACACCTCCAGGAGAGAGACCGGGAAAATCACCTCTCTTTGGCGGCTCACAGACCACCAAAGGACGGGCTAATGACCCTCAGCATGTATCCCTAATATGTGCAATTAGATTACTTCAGACCTCCAGGAGAGAGACCGGGAAAATCACCTCTCTTTGGCGGCTCACAGACCACCAAAGGACGGGCTCACAGACCCCCAAAGGACGGTCTAATGCTCTCCAGCATGTCTCGCTAATGTGTGCACTTAGCAGGATGGAGCAGCTGACATTACAACCCAGCAATAGGTGTTTTAAACCTGGGGAAAGGTGTTGTAAATAGAGGCAGAGTTTATCCAGAGCGCAGGACGGAGTAGCTGACATTACAACCCAGGCATAAGTGTTTGAAAGGCGGGGGAAAAGTCTTGTAAATACCTGGAAGTCCCATACCCTGTGCACACTGTTTACCCAGGATCCAAGCTCTCTTTTCCTGGGTTGAACAGGCAGCGGCTGCGTGGTCCTGCTCTCTGGGTTCACTCTGCCTCTATTTACAACACTTTCCCCCACCTTTCAAACACTTTCCCCCACCTTTCAAACCCTTTCCCTGGGTTGAAAAGGCAGCTGTGTGGTCCTGCTCTCTGGCTTCACTCTGCCTCTATTTACAACACTTTCCCCCACCTTTCAAACACTTTCCCCCACCTTTCAAACCCTTTCCCTGGGTTGAAAAGGCAGCTGTATGGTCCTGCTCTCTGGCTTCACTCTGCATCTATTTACAACACTTTCCCCCACCTTTCAAACACTTTCCCCCACCTTTCAAACTCTTTCCCTGGGTTGAAAAGGCAGCGGTGCCATCCTGCTCTCTGGGTTCACTCTGCCTCTATTTAAAACACTTTCCCCCACCTTTCAAACCCTTTCCCTGGATTGAAAAGGCAGCGGCGCCTGTCTCCCCCTCTTCAGCACCTGGGAGCTCTCCGTGGTCCTGGAGAGGCATTTCCAGGCTTCTCTCTGCACTGTTCCCCCTGCAAATGAATTTTAATGGATACTTTTAGATGGAAATGGTTTATTGTATCATCACTATGGGTCTCTGAAACAATCAGACTTTTACCACACTGTTATTTGAGTTTTAGCAGAGTTTTATCCGACTTTTAGCACTATTTTCCCCGCAGAAACTAGTTTAAATCACCGTTGTCACTATTGTGGGGACTTGGGAATGTACCTGTGTCTGGTGCGGAGCCTCCCTGCACCTTAAATCCATCGATTTGCCTTTTTTTATTGTATGTTTTACTGTTAATGGCCTGTGCTCATGTAGGGTGAAGAGCCCTCCTGTGGGGAAACATAGGAACTGCACTTAAATCACTTTGTGCTTTTTAACCAGTTTAAAATAGTTTTCTTTCACTTTTAAAATTCACACTGCCCTATAAATGGTTTTAATCATTATTACCGTTATTAGGGGCTGCATGAACACTTTCCCCCACCTTTCAAACACTTTTCATGGGTTGGAAAGGCAGCGGCTGCGTGGTCCTGCTATCTGGCTGGAGACCTCCAGCATGTCTCCCTAACATGTGCACTTAGTTTATTTCACACCTCCAGGAGAGAGACCGGGAAAATCACCTCTCTTTGGCGGCTCACAGACCACCAAAGGACGGCCTGGAGACCTCCAGCACGTCTCCCTAACATGTGCACTTAGTTTATTTCACACATCCAGGAGAGAGACCGTTAAATGCGCCTCTATTTGCCCGCTCACAGACCCCCAAAGGACGGCCTGGAGACCTCCAGCATGTCTCCCTAACATGTGCACTTAGTTTAATTCACACCTCCAGGAGAGAGACCGGGAAAATCACCTCTCTTTGGCGGCTCACAGACCCCCAAAGGACGGACTAAGGACCCCCAGCACGTCTCCCTAACATGTGCACTTAGTTATTTCACACCTCCAGGAGAGAGACCGGGAAAATCACCTCTCTTTGGCGGCTCACAGACCCCCAAAGGACGGGCTAATGACCCCCAGCACGTCTCCCTAACATGTGCACTTAGTTTATTTCACACATCCAGGAGAGAGACCGTTAAATGCGCCTCTATTTGCCCGCTCACAGACCCCAAAGGACGGCCTGGAGACCTCCAGCATGTCTCCCTAACATGTGCACTTAGTTTAATTCACACCTCCAGGAGAGAGACCGGGGAAAATCACCTCTCTTTGGCGGCTCACAGACCACCAAAGGACGGCCTGGAGACCTCCAGCACGTCTCCCTAACATGTGCACTTAGTTTATTTCACACATCCAGGAGAGAGACCGTTAAATGCGCCTCTATTTGCCCGCTCACAGACCCCCAAAGGACGGCCTGGAGACCTCCAGCATGTCTCCCTAACATGTGCACTTAGTTTAATTCACACCTCCAGGAGAGAGACCGGGAAAATCACCTCTCTTTGGCGGCTCACAGACCCCCAAAGGACGGACTAAGGACCCCCAGCACGTCTCCCTAACATGTGCACTTAGTTTATTTCACACCTCCAGGAGAGAGACCGGGAAATCACCTCTCTTTGGCGGCTCACAGACCCCAAAGGACGGGCTAATGACCCCCAGCACGTCTCCCTAACATGTGCACTTAGTTTATTTCACATATCCAGGAGAGAGACCGTTAAATGCGCCTCTATTTGCCCGCTCACAGACCCCAAAGGACGGCCTGGAGACCTCCAGCACGTCTCCCTAACATGTGCACTTAGTTTATTTCACACCTCCAGGAGAGAGACCATTAAATGCGCCTCTATTTGCCCGCTCACAGACCACCAAAGGACGGCCTGGAGACCTCCAGCATGTCTCCCTAACATGTGCACTTAGAGTATTTCACACCTCCAGGAGAGAGACCGGGAAAATCACCTCTCTTTGGCGGCTCACACTACCAAAGGACGGCCTGGAGACCTCCAGCATGTCTCCCTAACAGTGGCACTTCCATAACCTTGCGCACCGTGGGTCCCCAGGCCCCCACACTTAAGCACTCCCCCGCGGACTAAACCCAGATATTCACACCCTCCAGAACTTCGTGCCCCTGGTGACCCAAAAGGGGGGTGGATTTTGTGGTGCTTTACTGTTCGCCCATCAGCATCCATATTCGACCTTCTTCACAGGACCACCACCCCTTCTGTGGAGGATTTTATCATGCCCCTGGTAACCTGCACTTTACAAGGCAGAAATAATATGTAAACGGTCGGGAAAAGTGTTTGTAAACGTCTGGAAGAGAGTTTTAGCCTGTCATTTTGCACGATATCATTTAACATGGAACCACTCCTGGGAATGCACATATTATGTACATTTTCAGGAGTGGTTCCATGCTGTGAGGATGTTTTGACCTTAATGATGCCCGCCCCTCAGCATCCACATTCGGCCTTCTTCACGGCACCACCACCCCTTTCTGTGGTGGATGTTTTCATGGCCCTGGTAACCCTAATGCAGCAGCGCCTTTTATTTTTATTTTTAACAAAAACAGCTTACACAGTATGCATGACAAAAACAGTATACACGGTACAAATACTCCCAATGTTTAGCGGGGGTCCGGGGACCAATTCAGGGGTCTAATTCGTACGGTGCACAAGGGCAAACAGGTTGAGTCAACCGGTCCAATTCCAGACTTCATTGGCCTCTTTCCCTCCCGCTTCCGCATCCGCTGCTGCTCCCGCTCCAATGACCCTTCAGGTTGCTCATGCTCTGAAGAAGAGGTATGGTTGGGGTCTTGTATGCTGCTCTCAGCCCCGGAGCCCTCTTCGGAGGTATCCTCATCTGATGGCTGTAGACATCCTTCTGATGCTGCTGCTGCAGCTGCTGCCGCAACCGATGACGCCCTGAACATTGAGCGGATTTTCAATGCCTCCTTTATTCCAGGTGCATTCGCGTAGAACCGGTCAGCCGTGGTTATGTCGTGACACATAAACCTGGCGAGAATCGACCGGCTTGCTGGATCTTGGTGATGCTTGATATTGTCAGCCAGGGCAGTGCGCAGGATTGTGAAGGTGACGGCTGTTTCTAGCCCAGCATCAGCCCATGCACTCTTCAAGTGAGCATTCAGGTTCCTGGAGGCCAACTTCCCTGTTGTGGAAAGGAAGAATTCATTCTGAGGACCCAGCAATGCCTCTTTTATCCCATCCACCGCATGACCCAGCTAAACTCATTTACTGTAAGCGCCAGCTGTGCTTCGCCAAATGTCTTGGCCGTCTTGTGGTCCTGCACATGGATGATGTAGCCATCAGCAGTTCCCCTTTTGTCCGCCTCTAATACCTCGATGTTGGTCATGTTTGCGTACACGCCCGGACGGTGGCCATAGAGGAGGCTCCAATGGAGGGTTAGATAGCCATATAGCAGGTATTGGGTGCTTGAGGTCGGCGTGCTGGTCATCAGGTCGAGGAGCTGGGGGATGCGCTTCTCTGCGGCCGCCATGGCGGCGAAAAGTTCAGCCTGGCTCGGCAGATGATCCAGTTTATTCCTTTTCACCTTAAACTGGTGCACAGTGACTGCCTTCTTCATGTTTTTCATGTTGGCTCTCAACTCTCTGATTATGTGGGAAATATCAGACTGGTGAGCCTGCACCCCGGGGCTTTGAATCAGACATGTACCTCATGAAATGATTCACATTCTCAGGAAGAACTCCGATGTGGTGACTGCCTGGCACCACTTCGAAATATACTTGATCCAGCCACGGATCTTATTTAAGTCTTTCAGGAACAGCCAGTCTGACAGCCGCTTCACACCATGGGACGAGAATTCCCTCGGTTCCAGGGTACTCTCGAAGGCCCGGTAGTTAACTGGCTCGAGACAGAGGATCTAGATGAATGCGACGAAGCATTTCATGCCGTTTTATTGTTTTTAACGTTGAAATGACAAGTGCAACAGGTGAAGATGAAGTTATTGCAGAATTGTTGTGAATACCCTTTTCAAGACGACAATTCAGTGAAAAGACGGACATTATAACGCCGGGGGGGGCGGAGGCGGGGGGTGTGTGTGTCTACAGAAGGTCCAGTTGTGATAGACACGGTTCGCCACTGCTGTAATGTAGCATATTATTTTCGATGGCGTTATTGTATGAGATCAGTATGACAGATGAACAGATCGCCACTGGGCTTACAACACAGCCACGCAAAAACTGCGGCATGTGTGTACAGTACAGCTCCTTATCAAGCCCCCAGGAAGTGCTCCGGACTCTGTGCCCAAAATTCGTTGTGTCCAAACGGCGGTACTGCAACTTCCGTATCAGTCTGTGACGTCACCTGGCCCAAAACAACTTTTTCCCATTGGCTAACATTGGGGAAGAGACGTCTGTAAATCAGCGGATCTTTTTTTATTAACTAAATAAACTACCCAGTATGAACTATTTTATAGCCCTTATTAGAATCATTAGGTCCTTAAAGTTGTAAAATGCACTAAAAGCCGAAACTAGATTTGTTTTCTCTCTCCATTCATTCTACTGAGCCGAGAGTGGGAGCTCGGGGGGCGGGGCTTAAGGGGCGCACGCTCTGTGAAAGCACATACGGGTTCTTTTCATGGATGTATAATAAGAACTGGATACAGTGTGGGAGGCGGGGCCTCGTTCATTCCTATGAGAGTTGCTCATTGGCGCATGAGGACAAAATTGCCCAACTTTTGTCACGAAAGTATTCATATAATTTTATAATCCGTTCTTATTTTGCATCCATGGGTAAAGGTAAAACTCATGTAGTACTGAACACGTCACATGAACGTGCCGGGCGGCGCGGTCCCGTGGGTTAGATGCGCGTTCATAATGCTGAGCAAAATAACTCTCAGAATAACATTATTAGCACATTTTACAACTTAAGGACCGAATGTTTTTAATAAGGGCTATACAAATGTTCATACTGGGTAGTTTATTTAGTTTAAATAAATGTATCCAATGATTTACAGACGTCTCTTTCCCGATGTTAGTCAATGGGAAAAATTCTTTCCGGGCCCAGCGACTGATACGGAAGTGTAGTACCGCCATTTGGCCACAAAGAATATTTTCCTCAGAGTCCGGCGCACTTCCTGGGGGCTTGGTTCTTTTGCTCTGACAGCCAGGCATGACGGGTAATCTGTGACGTTTCGCTCTCTCAAAAGTTCGGCCATTTTGTCCTCATGCGCCAATGAGCAGCTCTCATAGGAAAGAACGAGACCCCGCCTCCCACGCTGTATCCAGTTCTTATTATACATCCATGCTCCTTATGCGTACTGCAATTTTTGCGGAGCGGCGTTCTGCAGCAGACGAGACATATACCACGTGATGACACGTTAGGCTCGTGTTGTGTTCAAGGAACCTGTCCTTGGCCAGGAAAAATAGGTACTCGCTTGTTTAATTCTTTTGCGGTCTAGATTTCTTACTTTTTTTTTTTTTTTGCCTGTGTTTATAAATTACCTCGAGGGCCGTATCAAATGGTCTCGCGGACCGTATACGGCCTGGAGGCCGGAGGTTCCCCACCCCTGCTTTAGACAAACAATTCAAAAGAAAAAATCAACTAAATGTATTTAAAGACCAATCTTTATTTGAAGGTGCCTCTTAACCTGAGATATTAGTTATACAGTAATAGTATTGACAATCTAAAAAAACTGAGCAACTCAACAGTTAACTTTATATTTCTTATTGTCTAAAGCATTTATTATTTTCATTTTTCCCCTCTCATATTCAGTGTGGACGGATTGAGACAGCGTGGTGTCCAGAGAGCTGCAGAGACTTCAGGGAGAAACCTCCGTGTGATGGACGTCCTGTCTGTTGGTTTGGAGAGGACTGAGGGTCTTTCCTCTGCGAGGAGGACCAGGCCTGATGGAGGAGCCCATGCTGGGCATAGCTGATACCAACTGCACAGGGCTAGTCTGTCACTTTATTTGACTAAATGTGTTTACTTATACATTTAATAGGTTTACACTTTCTGTCCATATGTGCTTTTTATTTAAAACATTTTTGATTAACTTTTGGTTCACATTTCAATCAATTGAATTTGTATTTGCACGCCTTTTGTCCATTATTCTTACTGAAAATGTTAGATTACACATTCACATCTGACTGAAGATTGGCCCCATTTATTTGTGACGTTGCAAACTCTGCGGTACAAGGCACAGGTGATGTGAAGCTCATAAAGTGAGGCAAATAGAAATAATCAGCTGATGGAGTGTAGATGTGGAAATAGGTGCATTCGATCAGCTGACTGTGTTTTTCGCCACACTTTATAAGCCTATAACCACACCTTCTCTGAGGTGCAGCGTCACAAACAAATGATGGTCCTGATAAGACCACAAAAATATTCGGTGTGCAGATCTTTGTTTTCACAATAAAAGTGTAGTTTCTTAGTGAATGTCCTGTACTGGTCTTAAAATCTAATAACATCAGCTTTTAATTTTCCTCTTAGATGTTCTTCTTGACCCTCAGAGAAGGAGAAAATGTTGAGTCGTGTCTTGCAGGCATGTCCTTTCCTGACAAAAATTACAGGAAACATAAAACATATTATTGCAGAACAAATGTGTTATTTATGAAGAGGTGTGTTTGTGTGTTTAGGGGCTGTAGATATAATTCTTTTGTAATTGTAATGTTTTTTTTTATTTCAACAGTGAGCTACAAAGACAATCAGATTATTACGGAGCCCCCTAGGGGACATGGAGAAGAAAAAAAAATTGGTAGATTTCTTTTTTAACCTCTTTAGCCCCACGGACCCGCCGAAGGGGCTGAAATCACAACATCTGCAAGCAAAAGTGTCTGAGGGCTTTTTAAGATTTAATAAACTATGAATGTTTCATATCTATGTAACGGGAAGAAAGTCAGCTAGCTGATCTTTTTTTTTTTTTTTTTTTAAACCTCAAAGCTAACGCTGAGCCTCTGAATTAGCCACGGGCAAAAAAATCTTAAGGCCGTTAGCACAGAACTCTAGCTATACCGATCGATATACTTATTGGATCTGCACAAACAAGCTTAGCTAACATCCTGAGATTCCACAGATTATAGAAATATAAGGATCATCACTGAGCGATCAGAACTCGTGACAGGGGAAGCAAATACAGACAATACACGACGTAGCTTTAGGTAGCAAAAAACGGAGATATGCTCACCTTAGCTGTTATTCTGATCAAAAGTCGTGTTCAATGGCATTAAAATGAGAAAAAACGCGGCTGAAGGTTAATCCATAGGTTAATCCAATGTATCTGTCACTTTGAAAACATTATTGATAATCCATAATTCCATTTTTATGCAAAAAACGGAGTATCAAAATGAGCTACTAATGGTACATTTTCATTTAGCTCAATGTATTTCCTGGTCAGTTCGGCAACACAGAAACCACAACAATGGAGCGGTTCATCAATTTTTACTTTGAGCTTGGCCTAAAATATAAAGATATAACATCAGTGCTTGGCAATAGGCACGGGTTTCACATACTGTAACTGAAAGACACCTAAAGAGAACACTGCGGTCAACTCAGCCGTGTCTCTCGTTTGCTTGGTCAAATCAGCAGCTCTTCATTTTTATTTGAGTGCGCGATTTATCACGCCTTTACGGTAATCGCTGAGAAGCGGCACTGACGCTAGTACAAGAGTAAAATAATGCAAGTTTTTGTGCTATATTTGCGATAAAAATATGTTTTACCATGAGTTCTTAATAAAACTGACACTGTTGGACTCAGTACTAGTTTGCCTGCTACCAACAATAAAATGAAGTACTTTTACTGTGTACTTTTTCAGTTATTCTGTCAAACTCCCCTCCTGAGAACAAATTCAAGCCACTTCTGCTATATTTGATGATGAGGGATAAAATGATTTTTAGCCATAAGTTCTTAATAAAATTGATAATGTTGGACTCAGTACTTGTTAGACTACTACCACAAACACAATGAAATACTTTTACTGTGTACTTTTTGAGTAATACTCTGTCAAACTGTCAAACTGTCAAAATGAGTACAATCATTCATGTATTCTTGCAATAAGTTCTACATGAAATTGATACTGTTTGACTCAGTACTACTTGGAATACAACCACAACCAAGTACAATCAAGTATTTTTACTCTGTACTTTTTGAGTAATACTCGGTTAAACTCCTGTCCTGAGTACAATAATTCATAGTTCATAGAGTACAATACATGAATTATTGTACTCAGGACGGGAGTTTGTGTAGGTGATCTAGTATTTAGTATTGTTTAATGGAATGTATATCAGTGTATTAAAGTCAATACTTCATTTATTTAAACCAATATCTTTCTTGATTCTTTGTACAGTATGAAAAAAAGAGTCTTTGTACCTGTGCTGAAGTTCACTGCTGTGAGGAATCCACCTCTGTCTCTCACTCTCTGGTCCAGCCTGTCTGCATCACCTGGAAACTTTAAACAAACAGATGTATATGTAAAGTACCATGTGTACAAACAATATAACTTATTCTCTTCTGTTGAACATGTTGGATTGTGTATTGTCCGAGTCAGGGTCCTTTTTATTTTACTGTAACTTTGGAAGAACAAATGAAATGCAATGAATAAGCTTAATTTGAACTGAAGCACCAACCATATGTAATATCTAAGTAATCATCTTCAAATATGACATTAATAATTGTAATAAACACACATCTTATAGTGAGGTTAATTTCACATACACTACGCCTCTTCAACACTACTTTGACGTTAGCTTGTCTACATACTCGAGCATAGCCAATTTAAATTAGCCTTAGCGATGCATACAGTTCCTACCTACATAATAAAATATCTCTCTAAGTTACAAGGATGACCTTATTTTACCAACCTCAAACAGAAGCCGTTTGTTCTACAGTATTATCCCACTTAACGCTTAACACTTCTCTATTTCGTTTTAACTTGGAGGCTACGATTAGCATCGTTAGCAGAGATGTAGCTAGCTACCACTCGCTTACACGCCAACCCAAGCCTTAACATTAATTACGTAGCTGATTAAAATCATAAACACATAAATAAAGTACTCAAATTTCACTTACCGCAAAACCGCATTCATGCACCGTCTGTTTTAACCGCAGAGCGAGTCACAATAGTCAGATATAAGCATGAAAAACAAACAAACACGGCCGAGTTCAAGTTATGGCCCCCGGATGAACTGATCAGGCAGAGTGCCTGTAGCATCACGGAGCTGCTAGCAGAGAGACAAGAAGCTAACAGCAGCAGTCACTGGACAGAGCTGTCACTCAATGTGACCACGCCCTAATTTATGCATCACTTTAAGACTGAATATTAATTAAACAGATGAGTTGAGAAAAAATTCACCCCCCAGACAGTTATCATGAAGGGGGAATCTAACTATACAGAGAATATGTTTTTTGGAACCACGATGTAAACATGTTTATTTCTGCTGTAAAGTTGGTCATTTTAACATGGGGTCTATGGAAATTGCTCCCTTCTGCAGACTGCTCCTACTGGCCACTAGATGAACTGCAGCTTGAGGCACTTCCTTATTGGCCTCCCGGCTCTGCCCCAGAGTTTGCCGCTTGGCTTCTAAAATAAGCAATATATGAAATATTATAATGTTGAGTTCAGGGAAGAAATGTATAGGAAGTTTAACAATGTATAAAACAATTTCAAATTAGCTGGGATTCAAAATATATGAAAGCTTATATAGATACATAATGACTGTTGGGGAAATATTTTCCTGGGCCCATAACTGTTTATCAGTTTGTACTGCCCTCAATGAGCACCTGCAACCTTGGGCTGCTGTGCTCTCAGTGTTTTGTCTCCCTATTCCTGCCTGTCGGTTTCAGCTGATAGAGGTTATACCGTAGTGCTTATGCACAATGTTGATTATTCTCTCAGAACCAGCTAAATACATGGGTCTGGGGTAGAGATCTTCAGAATTGGTTTGGTAACCGCTGTGTCAACTCGTGGCACAGCACATGTCTTGTGAATTCTCCGGCCGAAGCTCAAAATAAACCATCAGTGTTTGCCATCAAAGTTCGAGCTCTCTCCGTGTCTCTCTGAGTCCTGTCTCCATTGCTTCAGAAGTTTTGATCACAGTATGGGGCTTATCAAGAATGAATGGAAGCACGAAGACTTCATGTCAAATTGTAGAGAGATAAGCTTACTCTGCTATAGCAGTTGTAGACAGAGTCATTTACTTTTCTTACTTTCCTGTTAGGTGTAAGCTCATAAGAGATGTGAGACCAAACAATGGTGTCTAACCTTTAAAGGTGCAAAAACAACAATTGAAACCAACTTTGAACTTTTGATAGGCTGTAAATCTGGCCAACTGATACATTTCAAATGAAAAAATGTTCACTTTTAATGAATGTGATTTAAAATGTGTATAAGTCATTTTGGATTTAATCCAATAAGCTAACATCAACATGTGCACAAACCCTGTCCCTCCAACATGATGGACAAGCCCTCTGGCAGCTTTCTTTCTTTTTCATCTAATATTGACTGTTGGCAGACTGAATGCTAGTGACTCGTCTGCCTGTTCTTATTTACCCCTGGATTCTCAGTTCCTTTGGATCAGACTTGATAATGCCAGTAAACCTTTTATTATGTAAATAAATCCTTGAACTATTCCTGCTTACTCCTCCTCCCACTACTGCCAACATTCAGACTGTGACAAGAAAATGGTACAATTATAAAATTCCCAAAATAAAATCAAGATTCTCAGACTAAGTGTTTTTTTCTTCAGACTTTCAAATGTGAGAATTCCCCTCTGTTGAAACTCCAAAAATCCCTGCCAAGTCTTACTCAATAGTTTTTACCTTAGGACTTAGTGTGCATGTTCAATATGATTGATTCAGCAGGTTCAGAATAAGAATTAAACATTAGTAACATTTCCCAAACAATAAAAGAAGAACAAGTTGTCACATTTAAAAACAACATAAATGCAGAATAGTTATTTGGCAGTCATTTTGAAACTGGTCATTCAACTTTATGCTCCAAAGTTAGTCAAACATGTTATTGTTACCCCTTATTGATTTTCTACTGTTTATCTTTTTCCTCAAATTGGACCTTATGTTTATCAGTTTCTCAACTACTGCTGGGAAATGGTGTGTGTGTGGTTGTGTTCGTACATGTGAACAGAAACGCAGCGTCCACACGGCGGCGTGCGTTGAAGCTTGCCGGCGGGTGTGTCTGAAGCTCGACCAACAACCTGAACAACATGAACATGTAGGGGCCGTTAGTCTTTCGGCCCGTCCACACGGTGGCGTGCGTTGAAGCTTCAACGCTTCTGCCCATTCACTTTGAATGGGGTGACGTCACGCTTTGCCGGACTGCCTTGTGGGAGCAAAGCTTCAAAAGTAGAGCAATGTTCTACTTTTGAAGCTTCGACGGAAGCGTCAGCCAATCGAATCATATGCCAGTACAAGCTCTAGCCAATCAAACCGCGTGCTTGTGTGTCCGGGGCGGGAGATTCATGTGATTGGTTGTTGGTCGAGCTTCAGACACGCCCGCCGGCAAGCTTCAACGCACGCCGCTGTGTGTAGGGGCGTGAGGTGGTGGTGGGGCTGGGCAGTGAGAGGATAAAAGGAGGGCGCTGCACAGCGACACTTCACTGACAGCAGATCAGGATCAGGTAGGAGGATGAGGAAGACTCTGCTGTGGCTGCTGGCCTCTCTGGCCTTCGTCTCCCTGACTTCTCTTGCTGATGGAGCTCCATTGTAAGTAGACATGTCGTACCTTTACCCACTACAGCTCTGCTTGAATCATTTCTCAGAAAACAAAGATATATATTTTTTTGTTTTTGGTCATCTTCCACGGCAAAAATCTGAAATGCGTATAACGTCACTTGTGTCACTATGCGTACCTGATAGGTCATCAAAACAAAACACTTATTTCGTCTACACGTGTTTCTTGTCAACACTCAATGGAGTAAACTATAAGACATCATGTCCAAAAAACAAAAGACATTAAGCAGTCACTTGTCAATGCCAGACATTCTTGGACTGATTGAACTGGGTGCTGGCCGAGCCGCGCAGCCGCAGGCCATAACCGACTGACCTGTGAAGCTTTTACAGGAGGCAGAGGCTTAGAACACTGGACGACTAGGTTGGTTTCCGTGTACACAGACAGGGTTGTTGTTAACGTCGGTACAGAATTATACCAAAACTACGCCAACTGGCTGCGGAGGGAGATACCTCTGTGCACATTCTGTGCCCCGCACACACACTGGAGAACTGCGCAAAATCAGCTGATCACAACGTTCACGGTCTGTGAGACTTTTAGTCGTTCTGTGGTCAAGCTGCTGCAATTGTATTTACAACAAGGTGGAGCAAAACACAAAGCTGCAAACGTGTGTTAATGGAAGAGTTTGAAATCAGACAGAGGTGGAAGAAGTACTCAGATATCTGTTACAGTAAAAGTCCTGCATTCAAAATGATTATATTTCACTCATTCATCCAAATCTGTAAAGTAACTCAAGGTATGAAATACATGTAGTGGAGTAAAAGTGCACCATGTACCTCTGAACTGTAGAGGAGTAGAAGTACAAAGTAGCATAAATGGAAATACTCAAGTAAAGAACAAGTATCTCAATATTGTACTTAAGTACATTATTTAAATACATGTACTGTCTTAGTTACTTCCCACCTCTGAAATCAGATCTGAGATCAGAATCAGATCAGATACGTCTGCATTCATATTATTCACAAAGCTTTTGGATTTACCTTAACTCGTGTCTTTCATAATGAGGAGCTACAGTCCACTCTGAGTTACAAAATTCAAGGTCATCTGGTGTTTCAAATGATGCCAATAAGTTGGCCTAATTTTTTGTCTAGAGTTTGCACAACGATGCAAAATGCCAGACAGAGCAAGGGTCTAGAGATATGATGAAATATTGTGTTGATCCAGTGCTGGATTGTTGTCAATGTAATGAATAGATTACTCATTGTGTGTGCAATCCATGCTGGAGCTCATGATCCACATCTTTGAAAAATAGATGTTTTTTTTCTGCAGTTGTTTGGGGAATTGAAACCTAAAGTTAAATGTTCTGCTCCCCCTCACTGTTCTTTATTATATATATACACACAACTCATGCAGTATCCCATATATTTATTTTTATGCTCACAATTTCCAAACACATGAATATTCTTTGAACTTTACTATTTGAAACACTTCAAACTCGTCCTGCGAATGGAAATAAACCATGGAGGCATCATTAATTCAAGATGAGTAGTTCATTTAAAAAAGGTTGTTTTGTGAATTCATATTTTAACTCTTTTTCTTCAGTACATCCAAAACAGCATGTGGTTCTTTCTGCTCGGTGACATCACATTCACATTAATATATATCTTCTTTTCCGCCCCCGCTTTGCAGGGAGGTGATGTCTGCCCCCAACTTGTTGAGGTAGGAACAGCAGAAAACGTTTTGTGGAGTGTCAAGACTGCACAGGTGAAGACAAAAGGGTGGAAATCCATGTGATGAGCCATCCAACCAAAAACATAAGGCTGGCAACTGCATCTGTGACACTTAACAGCGCAGATCATTTCCAGGCACTGGTACAGATAATGGTAAATGATGCGCTATAACTCGGCTGCATTTTCTAAGATGATCTATGAATTAAAAAATGCACATAATGTACACACCCTGCTCCTAATGCACTGTTTGTGTTTCTTCATAATGATTTCAGATCCCTGCTGGAGACTTCAGTAAGGATCCCAGCATTAAGCAGTATGTGTATCTGCAAGCTCAGTTCCCTGGCCGACTGCTTGAGAAGGTTGTCATGGTCTCCTTTCAGTCTGGGTATATCTTCATCCAAACTGACAAGACCATCTACACCCCCAACAGCAAAGGTGAATTTATTCATTATCAATAAATCAAGCAATATTTATTCATAAAGCCCCATATTACAAATGTGCCAAAAGGGGCTGATTAGGAAAATCAGTCCCAATTAATCAGTGACAAATAGAAACGATAAAGATATGACTTAAAGGTCACCTATAAGGCAAAATCCACATTAATGTATTTTATACATTAATATGTGTCCCCTCTGTGTTAAGAGTTTCAGGAAAAAATAATCTCTCTCTTTTTGTCCTGATCCATCTAAAAACCTGTCTGAAAATGAGCTGATCAGATTTAGGCCACTTTGTGATGTCACAATGTTTGTTTTGGGTTGTGCAACCATTAGCCAATCACCAACCAAGGTGACACCCGCTCACCTGAATCTCATCCTAGAAGGTTTCTAATTTCTCTAATTCCCCTCCTCGACTCCTATCCTCGACTCCTATCCTCGTGTCGTAGTCCCTCCCACAGGAGATGCGAGTGGAGGAGTCGAGGAGAGGAACCGAGGAGAGAGGAGGGGAAGCAGCAGGCGGTTAGAGAAATTAGAAATCCTCTCCTCTTTTAAAGAGACGTCCATTAATGATGACAGGAGGCACAGCAGCCCTCTGTCTGATGGACAGAACTGTGTTCATGATGACTTATATATTTACTTTTAATTCATTGACTGCGGTATAATGGGGCAATAGCAGGCTACAGATGCGGACATATATACACACGCACACACACACACACACACACACACACACACACACACACACACACACACACACACACATATATGTATATATATATATATATACAATTTCAGAATCAAACCAGTATGAGAGCACTCTCATAATAACGTAAGACTATCAGAGACTGGATATATCCCCCCCTCCTCTCTCGCTACAATGAGGAATTTAAATTACGGGCCACAAGTTTTATTTACAAGTATTAAAAGTAAGCAGAGGACACCAGACCAACTGAGACCTGTCTCTCCGCCAGCATACGCACGCATGCACACACGCACGCACACACACACACACACACACGCTGTACAACATGCACCTACAGCTCCTAAAGCATATAATATATCAGGCTACAGCCGTTGTGTATTTTATTATGTGAAGCACTAAATGGTTTTAGAAAAATATTGACTCTTTGTTTTTAGATATCTACTAAACTAAAGCAAACAGAGAGTAACGTAGGCCTGTTATACTGAGTGATATATATTACACACTGCTCTGCTTTCTGCACGGACCTCACTGCTGTTCTCTCTGCAAACATCGCATCGCGATGAAAGCAATTAATAAAATAATATCCAGGGGAAGCATGCAGAGCTGTCATTGGCTGAGATCAGTCCGGCCGTGCGTCACGACTCTTTGAAACATCTCTGTTGCCGGAAACACATCCGTGGAGGATCCGTGGAGGACCCATCAGTGTATCCTCGATTATAGCTCCTCCAGAGAGCCTCCTCGATGCTCGATCCTCGGTCCTCGAAGTGCATTTAGAGAAATGAGATGTCCTTCAACATGGCGCGCTGAAATCCATTTCCGGGTCACTACCGGAGGACCGAGGAGTCGAGGAGGGGTAATTAGTGAAATGAGAAACCTTCCTAGACCACCATTGTGTTTTTTTGACCAAATATCTTGCAGAGGGGCGTGGCCAGCAGCAGCTCATTAGCATTTAAAGCTACAGTCACAGCATCATCACTTTGGGAACAGGGGGAAACAGAGGGGTTTATGGCATGCTACAATGCACGATCTGTTTAGTATTTCGAGCCAAACACTTCAGAGAAATGTTTTATATATATCTGAGACCTATAATATATGTTGAAAAAGATTATAATAGGGGACCTTTAAAACATAGTAGTGGCAGCGGACCTAAATCAGGAGAAGTGCAACAGGTTCACCCACAATCCAAAAGGTGCAACGATTGAATGTGGCTTTCTGCAAGAGGAAAGAGCGCGAAAAATCTGGAGTTGCCAAGTTTTTACCATGCATTTATCGGACATTAGTGCATAAAGATAGAGAGGCAGGGGAAAAGAGAGGCAGTCTAAGCCTATAGCAGCATGACTAGGGGCTGGTCCAAAGTAAGCCTGAGCCAGCCCCAACTATAAGCGTTATCAAAAAGTAAAGTCTTAAGTCCACTCTTTTTCTATGTCAGTTCTTTACAGGATGTTTGCTGTGACACCCCGTATGGAGCCTGTGGAGAGGGATGACGCCAACCAAATGGATGCGTCTATTGCCATTGAGTTTGTGGTATTGTTTTCCGATCTTTGATAAGCACATATACCAAGCCTCTTTGTATTACAAATTCTTAACAGTAGATACTTTTCCCCGGAAATTACCAAAATAAATAAAAACACGCCAACCGGAGTTGTTGGGTTGTGTTACTTTAGGAACACCTGTCCTATCACTTGCTACCCTCTAGTGGTTGATTTGCATAAACATAGCCACTTCCTTTAGTGGTAGATAAATACATTTTAGGAGTAGCTGGAAATTAAAAAAGTCTCAATGGAGACAATGACCAAGCTCAAGGAGACATGCATAACATAGTCTATAGCATGGATTTACAACATTAACTTGTTTCTGTTAATGTTTTATTTTGTATATTGTTCTTTCTTAGACCCCTGAAGGCATCATTTTAGCACGTGATCCAGTCTCTTTGAAATCAGGGATCCACTCTGGAGATTACCAACTCGCTGAAATTGTCAGGTTAGTAGTTTATCTTATCTTTATCTTTATGTTGTGTTCTCTACAAGAAGTGTTTGGAAAAGAACTAAACAAAAAGTAATATCTTGTATGAAATGTGGAGACACAATGAATGTAAGTGAAAAACACTGGATCAGAACAGGGGGGGCGCGGGCTCGTGAACTGTAGCGCCGTGTTATGCATGCCCATTGCCCACTGCACCTCGCGGGAGCGCGCACAGCGTAATGCAAGAACCCACAGACATTTCAATGATTTGTACGGCAAAGTACGGTTTGGAAACGATATCATTTCCTTTTTGACGGGCGTGCATAACACGGCAAAACACCGGAGCCTCGCTGCGGGGAAGCTTTGGCGCTGTTCTGGTTTGTTCTAATCTGTCAAAATGACGGACTGCTTTCAGACTTTCCGTCATTGTTAAAAGATATCCGTCATAGACGGGAAATATTTGGTTAACGCGACCTCTGGTTGGCACAGTAGTTCCTGGGCTCTATAACACCTTACTGCACTTCATCTGGAAATCCATTTGTAAATTCATTCAGCCAATATGCTACTTTAGTACATTCAGATTCACATCTGAATGTACTAAAGTAGCATATTGGCTTTCTGGCCGAAATGATTAAGGATTGAAATAACTTCTTCTTGTGGTAATTATATTTTCTCACTCTCAAATAAATAGTTTATATATTAATTTCTTTATCTATAACAATGCAGCATTTTAATTGTAAATGGAAGATTCAATAGGCCAACATTTAATGCCTATTCATTGTACAGTAAAACTAATCAGCGTAAAAAGAAATACAATGAAAGTACTAATACCTTTACTCCCTGCTACGCTCTAACCTGAAAACGTTACATTTTAGTGTAGGGCACTATTAATTATATTCAGCAGCTAATTTTTATATATTTTATTTGTGAATTAACAAGATGTAAATACCTTCACAGAGTATGAGGCCTGATTCCTGTATTACCTTGTTACCTCTCTAAATGAGTTTTTAAATGTCGTGTTTTTGTGTGTTTCTATGTTTAGTCCCGGACTGTGGAAGGTCGTCACGAAGTTCCACAGCAACCCACAGCAGAGCTTTAGTGCAGAGTTTGAGGTCAAAGAATATGGTGAGTCTCCCATTACCTGCACTTTCATTTAAAACCAATATCAACTTACAACATTCACTCGTTTTTTACTGGATTGGTAAAACCATAAATATCATTTTTCAGTGCTTCCCAGTTTTGAGGTTAAACTGAATCCTACGAGCTCTTTCTTCTACGTGGACGACGAAGACTCACAGTCAACATTAAAGCCACGTAAGAGAAAGTTCTTGTTCCGTGGCTTTAGAGACTGTTTGATCGGTGGATAGATTGTAGGAATGAATACAGGTTGCTGTTTAGAGGTTGGGTTGACGCTCTTGCTCTTTTAGTTTCTTATCATTGTTTTTACTTTGTTTAAAATGAACCTGTTTTGATTCATACATTTCCCTCTCTTCTGGATTTAGGTATTTGTTTGGTCAAGAGGTGAATGGGATGGCCTACGTTGTGTTTGGGGTCATAAATGATGGTGAAAAGAAGAGCTTTCCAAGTTCTCTTCAGAGAGTGCAGGTGAGCACATTCTACACTAACTATATTTTACATGTGTTTTGGAAGAGTCTCAAACTCACAACATGTCTAGTATTTCTCCTCTAACTCCAAGATCTGCAGTTATTTCAGTTTCATTTCTATTCACAGATATTATGTATTTAGCGTGTTGAAAACACAGTCTTTTCATATTGTTTTAATTGAGACCCTTATAAAATGTTGTATTATCAACTGTTCACTGTAACACTATACTTCCTTTTAAGACACATTTTTGAACTATGTTACATTAGATTGAAGAAGGTGTTGGAGCTGTCACGCTGAAGAAAGAGCACATCACAACGACCTTCCAAAACATTGAAGAACTGGTGACGAAATCCATATTTGTAGCTGTCAGTGTGCTAACGGAGAACGGTAAGAAAGAGACTAAGACTATTCCCAAACGACAGGGGGGAAACATAAATATACTGTATAAAGATAGGATAAGTGTTTTTGTATCAACTACAAAGTGACCGCATTTAAAAAATATAATTACATTATAAACAAAAAAATCTTTTAATCTGTTTTGATTTGATTTGTTTCTGCATCTATTCACAGGTGGTGAAATGGTGGAGGCAGAGTTGAGAAATATTCAGATTGTTAAATCTCCTTACACCATCCACTTCAAGAAAACTCCAAAATATTTCAAACCAGGAATGTCCTTCCAAGTTGCGGTAAAGTACTTTACATTAACTTTAAAAAAGTACTATAAAAATAATAATAATAATAACATTAGCAAAAGTGTGGCTATATTTTTGATGTATTAAAGGATTTTCTGAAAGACAGTTACTCTTTTTAAAATTATTAAACCTACATAGAGTTTACTACGGAGCCCTGGAGGGTTCATGGAGAGAAAAATAAATAAAACGAGGCCACGTTTTATTAATTTGTGCGCACGAGATACTTTCTCGTTCGCACGAGATACTTTCTTATGGTAAGACACATCGAACTGCCCGATTATTACGCCATATTATTAGTTTTATGAAGAATATGTCCGGTCGTGTCTGTGTGTGTGTGTGTGTGTGTGTGTGTGTGTGTGTGTGTGTGTGTGTGTGTGTGTGTGTGTGTGTGTGTGTGTGTTTTGATATAGTGTCGTTCGTTCCGGTTCACTCCGGTAGGACTATAGCACTACATCGAGATTAAACACATTTCTTTCACTCGGGAATACACATATAACTATGGAGAACCAGATGTGTGTAAATTACTGTTCATGGTAATTTGAAAACAAATGCCGGCGGTGTCGGACACACACAAACACACCGGACACACACACACATAGCGGAGCTGAGCACAAACACACACACATCATGCGCCCTGAGGCCTGTACTACGAAGCCGGTTCAACCTAACCTGGATATGTTTGAGTTACCCGGCTTAGCTAATCCAAAACAACGCGCTCTCGCTAAACTGTCCTACGACGCTGGTTATCAACTCGTTAACTCAAGCCAGCTTTGCCCTATCTAGTTAGGTGCGCGTTCACATAAAAGTTGTGGTATTTGGAGCATTCGACCAATC
This sequence comes from Dissostichus mawsoni, assembly GCA_011823955.1. Classification (NCBI taxonomy): domain Eukaryota; kingdom Metazoa; phylum Chordata; class Actinopteri; order Perciformes; family Nototheniidae; genus Dissostichus; species Dissostichus mawsoni. The sequence continues at coordinate 22,219,664 of JAAKFY010000023.1, read as the reverse complement.
ACAAACATGGACAAACGTACTGACAGCGCAGCGCGTCATACTTCCTGAATGAAAAGTAAACTATAATATTAGACAAATATGAAGACGTTAAACTTCAAACATCCATGACTTAAACACTTTATCCAGCATAAAAGCCACATAGTTGCACCTGCAAGGTGAATACAGCTGGTAAAAGAAAAAGTGTTAGAATGCGTACATTAACAGGTTTATGATGTCACTGCCCCGTCTAAGACACGGGTGGATCTGACTTTAATTACATTTGACTCGAGTGTTTCGTCAACTTAATGTGTTGCTTAAAATAATACTTCTGCATACAGTATGTGACACTGTGAGTGTTGCACGGCCAGATACGGCTCAGCTGACTCAGATAAGGAAATATATGATACATTATGATGTGATATGATGTGATATGAATGATAATGGGACGCATCGACGTCTGCACTCACAGTGCCGCGGACTGTACGTAATGTTACATTGATCCGGTTACTTATGTTGTGGCAGATATTTAAGTAAGCTTTCTTAACGCTAATGTTATAATAGTCAGATTGCTCTGAAGATGGGAGGTGATATTCTATTCATTTTCACGTTCACACAGTCGGTGATTCTTGCCCGCCGTCTTTCCTGCAACGGCAGTTTTTCTGTATTTCCTTTCTCCTGTAATATGACTTGATCGCTTTAAACTCCGCACACTGAGCTCTGATTGGTCAGCAGGCGGTGCTTTCACTGAGTTCTCTTATCCTGGAACCTAACCTGCTCCGGACCAGACTAGCTGTTCAGCATAAGTTACCATGGAGATCTAGCCCGCTAAGAAGAGAACCAGCGTCGTAGGACCGGAAACCCAGAAGCTAACCCTGAAGTTAGTTCGCTAAGCGAAAGTCCGGCTTCGTAGTACAGGCCTCTGGTTACCGGACATCTCCTTCATAAAACGAGTAATAGGGTTCAAGGTTCTTTATTTTGTGTGTAGTTATGTCGATGAAATTCTTAGGTCACAGGCTTCTCCAACAGTGCAACACAATAACACAGATAAACAGACAAATATAGTGCAAGTAAATAGTAAATACAAAAAGAAAAATAGTTTAAAAAAAGTGAAATAGTGCATTAAGAGTCTATATGCAAGTTATTGGAATGATATATTAGATAAATAATTACTAAGTAGCAGATGAATGTTATGGATGTTGTTTCAGCAGTTCAGTTGTTTAGCAGTCTTATTGCCTGTGGAATGAAGCTGTCTCTGAATCTGGTGGGTTTAGTCCGGATGCTGCGGTAACGCCTGCCAGACGGCAGCAGACTGAACAGTTTGTGGCTGGGTGATGGGGGTCTTTGATAATCCTGAGGGCTTTCTTCCTGAGCCGCTGGGAGTAAAGGTCCTCCATGGATGGCAGCTCCGTCCTGGTGATGTTCTGTGCAGTTTTCACCACCCTCTATAAAGCCTTACGATTGAGGGCGGTGCAGCTGCCGTACCAGCATGTTTCCCACCCGCACTGCCTGGGGTCTGCCCGTCAGGAAGTTCAGGATCCAGTCACAGAGGGCGCTGTTGAGCCCGAGGTCTCTGAGCTTGATGACCAGCTTGGAGGGCACAATGGTATTGAAGGCTGAACTGTAGTCAATGAACAGCATTGTCACATATGTGTTCCTCTGGTCCAGGTGTGAGAGGGCAGTGTGGATGGTGAGGGCTATGGCGTCGTCTGTGGACCTGTTTGCTCTGTAGGCAAACTGCAGGGGTCCAGAGAGTCAGGGAGAGAGGAGGTGATGAATGGTCAGGGATGCCATCAGGTCCAGGAGCCTTGTTTGGGTTAACCCTTATAAAGGATTTGCACACATCTGCCTTGTTTAAAACAAAAGGGCAGGGCTCCTGATCCTTCTCTGCACCCCAGCCTGGCTGCTCTCGAAGCGAGCAAAAAAACTGTTCCGCTCGTCTGGAAGAGATGCGCATGCAGACACTCCCGCAGCTCCCCCTGGTGCTCCTTTGTAGTCTGTCTTTGTTCTTAGTCCCGCCCACATGTTCCGGGTGTTGCAGCCTTTGAAGTCAGATTCCACCTTGTATTTGTACTGTCTCTTTGCACTGCTGATAGCTCTCCGGAGTTCATACCTAGAATTCCTGAACTCCTCCAAATCTCCAGCTCTGTGCGCGATACTGCGCGCTTTCAGCTTGGTACGCACCTCGCTGTTTATCCAGGGCATTTGATTTGGGAATGTTCGTACAGAAACCTTCGGTACCACGTCATCGATGCATTTCCCAATGTAGCAGATGACCGTGTCAGTGTGTGTATTGATGTTATTGTCCTCAAACACACTCCAATCCGTAGATGCAAAGCAATCCTGCAGTGCTGAATCTGACTCCTCACTCCATCGCTGTAATGTCCTTGTTACCGGTCTGTCCGGTTTCAGTTTCTGCTTGTGAGCAGGCAGCAGCAGCAGTGAGATGTGGTCTGATTTGCCGAAGGGAGGGCGAGGGAGAGCCTTATATCCATTTTGAAAAGGGGAATAAACATGGTCCAGTATGTTTCCCCTGTGCGTCGGGCAGCTGATGTGTTGGTAGTACTTCGGCAGGACCAATGAACGCCGGCTCTTGCCGTGAATTCTCGGTCTTTTCAATAATCCCAAACAGCTGATCGAGTGCCGTGTTGTTGTCAGCGAGCGGTGGAATATACACTGCTGTAATAGGGGGAATAATCGGGCAGTTCGATGTGTGTAGAGGTGTGTGTGGTTAAACGTAGCAGCCTCGATCTCTATGCAGCTGTTCTAATGAAGGGAAACACAGTGAAGTAAACAATAAAAGGCACAGCTCTTTGCAGCTGGTGCTGCTCTTCTCAGATTCTGCTGAGTTACATGTTACTGCCTCCAGTTCCCTGTACGACGAAGCCAGTTCAACAGACCCTGGATATGTTTGTGTTACCCGGCTTAACTAACCCTAACAAGCGCAATCTCGCTAAGCGGTCCTACGAAGCTGGTTATCAACTCAGTAAATCAACCAGGGCCCTTTCTCATTTCACTAATTCCCCTCCTCGACTCCTATCCTCGTGTCTTAGTCCCGCCCACAGGAGATGCGAGCGGAGGAGCCGAGGAGGGGGAACCGAGGAGAGAGGAGGGGAAGCAGTAGGCGGTTAGAGAAATGAGAAATCCTCTCCTCTGAGCAGTCATTTTAAAGAGACGTCCATAAATGATGACAGGAGGCACAGCAGCACTCTGTCTGATGTACAGAAGTGTGTTCATGATGACTTATATATTTACTTTTAATTCATTCACAGTGCAGTATAATGAGACAATAACAGGCTACAGATGCGGACATATACACACACACACACGTATATATTATATAAATATATACAATTTCAGAATCAAACAAGTATGAGAGCACTCTCATAATAACGTAACACTATCAGAGACTGGATATATCCCCCCCCCCCCGTAAAACTGCCGCCATTGTATTTCCTCGCATTAGCATTATTAGCATTAGCCCAGCGCACAAACGGAGAGAGACTAACTTATGGCAACAAAAAAAATAACATGGGAGCGGTGGAGTGATGAGGAGGTATCGGCGCTTCTGGCGATTTACTCGGAAGGCTTCAGTAGAAGCTGCTGGGAGTCCCAGCAGCTTCTACTGAAGCCAGTCCCCAACTCCGGGGACTTCCGGCCGGGGACTTCGGGTGGCAGTATACGCCTTGAAGTTGTTTGCGGCCTGCCAGTAAACCCAAAGCAGAAGAAGAAGAAGTGACGTCAGCGGCTTCATTTGCGTAATCTTCCCTCAGGGACTTATTCCGGTGTGAACGCGATCTGCTCTTTAGTTCCATGAACTAAAGAACTCCGGGGAACTAAGTGCTGGGAACTAAGTACGGCAAAGTACTTGGTGTGAAAGCGGCTAATGAGGAAATGAAATTACGGGCCAAAAGTTTTATTTACAAGTATTAAAAGTAAGCATAGGACACCAAACTAACTGAGACCTGTCTGTCTGCATCATCTATGCACACACACACACACACACACACACACACACACACACACACACACACACAACACACACACACACACACACACACACACACACAACACACACACACACACACACACACACACCACACACACACACACACACAACACACACACACACATTCACGTGAAAGGGACGGGGTTAGCAACATTTGATCAATCACAAACATGGAGAAGCGTGCTGACAGCGCAGCGTCATACTTCATGAATGAATAGTAAATAGCAAATCCTGCTTCGTAGTACAGGCCACTGGTGCCGCAGAGATTTCATAAAGTGAAGGAGGTTTTCCTTCTATAAAAAGCTGTGGGCAGCAGATACTGTGAGAGTCACGGACAGGAATTCATAGATCAAAGCAGACTGGTTTACAGACTCTTCTGTTTGGCGAATCCGGTGCTTAAACAAATAGCTCTACACCCCTGGCCAAAATGTCCCTAAATGAAGTCTGAGTTTGAAATATATCTCAAATAATGTATGCACTGCCATTTCTCCAAATAAACATAACAGTCTGCAATAAAACGGTTGTCTCCTCTGTGCTCCACTTCCTACTTGGCGCACCGGTAACTTTCTCGTTACAAAATACTTTGTCGTTCGCACTAAATACTATCTCGTGCGCACGAGAAAGTATTTCGTGCGAACGAGATAATTTTTTTTCCCCATGAACCTTTAGGGGCTCCGTAATTTACTTCTCTCTTATTATATTATTAACAATAACAGATCACATCATTATTTGTCATGGATTTGAATTATGATCTTAAGGCAGATTTTTCAGATTTAGGGAAATATTCCAGAGAAATTAAGAAATATACCCGTTAAGCTTTGTGTCACCATAAACTAAGTCATCATATTTAGTGAACAGAGCTACATATTAGTACTGCGTTTTTACCTTTATAAGACAATCAGAAACCTTTTTTCTGATTGTTGAACTGTTTGTGTCTGTGTTGGCAGGTCGAAGTTGTGAATCCTGACAACACTCCGGCACAAGGTGTTGTTGTTGTGGTTGAACCAGGCACCGTGAATGGCATCACCGCAGAAAATGGCATGGCAAGGCTAACCATCAATACAGGAGGGTACCCACAACTGACGATCAATGTAAGTCTCTTAACAATTCATACAGGCACCACAGGCCGCTTTTCAAATGTAAGCTTTGACCTACAATCAATGAATAATCATTATAAACATTTTTGATATTCATTTTTTAAGGTGAATTCAAGCAGAGCTATCAGCAGATGTTTTTGCTTCTTTATAGCTCATTGCTTTACTTCCGATTTTTTGCACATTTAATTTACAGTATGTGAAAGGTGAAGCTTATCTTAATCGTAGCCAGGATAAAGATGGAATAGGAAAGACTCAATATTTATTTAACCATGTGTATGCTTATGTGTTTCTTTAATTTCAGGCAAAGACGAATGATCCTCGTATTTCATCGACAAGACAAGCATCAGCCATCATGACAGCTCTCCCATATATTACCCAAAGCGAAAACTATATCCACATAGGTAAGAGACCAGGGGTGGGAATCTTTGTGTATACCACTATTTCATTTTGTATCTTTTGAATCACGGTTTATTCTAAATTGATCCTCAATGAACAGTTGCTAATTTAGGAATAGACTCCAATCCGCCTTGCGCTCATTATGGCTGTTTGGCCACGGAGTGAAAGTAGAGTGAAGCGTGTATGAAATTATGGGTTTTTTATATTTGAGGAATTATTCAAAGTTATGATTTGCAAGACTTTGGACAGTATTGAGCCAAATACCTTTAAAATAATATGCCTGGAAAACATGCTCCTTTTATTATATTTTTCACTTTTATGTAACAAGTTAATCTAGAACTCTCTTGCTCTAGAATTACTGTCCATCAGAAGCAATGTAAAATATCATTGTTTTATGGGGAGAAAATGTACTACAATGCTCTACTTTAGAAATACTTGAGATACTGCAATCACAACATGTCATATTTGCAGGTGTGGATTCAGCTGAAGTACAATTAGGAAATAACATGAAAATCGACCTCATCCTCAAAAGAGGAAAGTTATGATACTGACATCACATACCTGGTGAGAGATGTTTTAAATATGAGCATGTGTGCTTATACAACCCTTTTTGTTGCGTCCATCAAGTTGTATAGTGCAGTATACACGCTCATGTGCAATAAGTGCTGATATGTAAGTCTGTGTCCCTGATCATGAGCAGAGGTCAGCTGGTGCAAAAAGGCCGATACACAAGAGGTCAAGTACTGATCTCCCTGATGGTTATCATTACCAAAACATGCTGCCATCGTTCCGCATCATAGCCTATTACCACACAAATGAGAATGAAGTGGTATCGACTCTGTTTGGGTGGATGTAAAAGACTCCTGCATGGGTTCGGTGAGACACGCAATACAAAACACACACAAACTGATTTATTTATTACTGTATTCATCTGACATTTTTTTAATGTAAGCAACTGGTTCAACAAATCCAAACTGTATGTGTAATTCATTGACCTCACCTTCACATATAGCTGAAGCTGGAACCATCGAGACCCGCTCCATCCTATGAGCCTCGCAGGATGTTTGGTCTGAAGGTTACAGGAGACCCAGGGGCCATAGTGGGACTGGTGGCAGTGGACAAAGGCGTCTATGTCCTTAACAACAAGCACCGCCTACACAGAAAAAGGCATTTATTGATATCATATTTTTCTTGCATTCATTGCATGAATACATTTCTAATGACATATCAGAACTTTAATGTGAGTTTCCAGATATGTCAACCTCTTGCCTTTAAGTCTTGTTTATTTATTTGTGTGTGAATGACTTTCATATGCTCAGGTGTGGGACATTGTAGAGAAGTACGACACAGGTTGCACACCAGGTGGAGGGAAGGACGGTATGAGTGTGTTCTTCGACGCTGGGCTGCTGTTTGAGTCCAACGCGGCTTCTGGGACTGCCTACAGACAAGGTGACACTACTTTACTCTCCCCTTCCCTGAACATAGTTTTAAAAAGGGAGCACATACACCTTTATTCATCACCATCAGTCAAGTGCTTCTTTAGAAGTGAGTTTGTGTTCAGTAGAAGAACTGCATCCTAAAGGGTCTTTTTATGGCTCCCCTTTATGGTCACGCAGATTGTTTTGGTGTTTCTGAAATAGTTCGTTGATGTTTGGATATTTTTAAATATTTGCCTGCTAGAAAAATATTGAATTTAGAAAGAATTTAGAAAAACATGGATAACTAAAACGGTCAGATACTCCCATATCTGGGTATTTGTTCGTAGGAGATGTGTCTTTGGTTGAATTTGCCCTTTGAGGCATTTCCAAGTTTGCATTGACCATGGTGACTGGCCAATGAGCTGAATTGTCCTTATTATAAGGCGGTTTTAAAAACCACCTTTAGCACTTATTCTAAAAAAGTTTATCATTTACATAAATCAGACGTTCACATTTTTTCACCCCCACACCCTGTTCACGTGTCCTACCAGAGAAATCACCTCACTCTGATTTTAAAAGTTCCACATCAATTATACAATGCTAAGGGTAGGTTGAATATTGTTGAGTTCTGTAAAAGATTTAGTCTCTGTTGCTTTTTTCCAGAATTGAAATGTCCGGCACCGAGCAGGAGGAAACGAGAGACTACAATCATGGATGTCAGAACCAGCTTACGTAAGAACCATAACTCTATACAAAGCAATAACCTCATTTCCTGTTATCTTCTGTCTGAAAAGTATTTCTTACAAGTTTATGTTCTCAATCCCTAGGTTCCCATTTAGAGTAAAATCATACAAACCAGAGTATGGTTTAGGTTGCGGCTATCTTTTGGTTGTCAAGTAGCTAGTACGCATTTTCCTTTGGTTTGATATTATCCAATTTTGGGTGACCATATGTTTTTGTTTTGAACTCTTTCACCAATTTCAATTCAAATGTTATAGTCTATTTTAAATCCATGTGTCCCTGTTCTAATTAACAGATGGCAACTGCCAACATGCCAGACCTTAGCTTTAAAGTTGTAGTCAACAAGCTGATGGCCGAAATCACAGTAACTACATCTACTTCTTATATACAGTCTATGCTTCCGTCACACAGTTCATGTTAAGGGTTCTTTAAGGACGATAATACAAATCAGATACATCAATGTGTCCACCTCCTCCTCCTCCTCTTCAGGAGGGAAGGCTCAGGTAGAGTCCCACGAGAAGCCCCCTTTGTAGATGTGGAGAGCAATGGATGGTGGTGTGGAGCTCAGGCTTGAGTCTAGGTCTAGCGACAGCGGTGGATGAAGGCTTGAAACAGGGAGTACAGACAACAACTGGGAGGGGTCATGCTGTGCTGCAGGTCAATAGCACAGTTATATGGGTGGAGGAGGAGAGCTCGCCTTGACTCAACTGAAGACTTCTTTGAAGTCATCTAGGTTAGCGGGGTAAAGATGAGATAGGAAGGTCAGCGGCCGGCAGGATAGGCAACAAGGAAGCAGTCCGGAATAGTGTTGGAAAGTCCAGCATCAGTAGCATAGGACAATTTGTCAATGAGTTACTGAGCAAAAGAGGCTTATATGCTGGCTTGAATAAGGTGTGAGGTGGAGATGAGTGAAGTTACCGTGGTGCAGATGGCAGGGAGAGAAGCAGACTGTGGCAGTTCAGGCTCTACACATGTTTGTAGATGGTGTGGTTTCAGATTATTCTTCCATGCCATGCTAGAGTATGTATTGTGAAAGTCAAAAGGGAAAACTATTTTTACTTTATTTTTTCATTTAGTTAATAATCAATGTGTTCCTTCATACTGCGTATTGTTCCTTATTCTTAAAAAATTAAATAAAATGTTTTGTTTCAAGTTAACCCTTCCTGCATAAATCTTTATCTTCTACCTCTGTCTCTTCTTCAAAACCCTTTTTTTTATAGTGAGTAACTATACAGAAAAACTGCAACGGGACTGTTGTTTGGATGGCATGAGGGACACCCTCCTCTCTTACACCTGTGAAAGGCGTGTAGAGTACATTTTTGATGGTGAAGCCTGTGCAGCAGCCTTCCTGCACTGCTGCAAGGACATGGAAAACCAGCGAGCTGACAGCAAGGTGGAGAGCCTTCAACTGGCTCGCAGTAAGAGACCGGGATAGGGGATGGGCTGAAGCCCTGGGTAATCATTTTTTGCCATAGTAGTAGTAACAAAAAATTCTGAATGAAAAATGTTTGACACTCTAGGTGAGGAGGATGACAACAGTTACACTGACAGCAATGAAATTGTTTCTCGCACCAAGTTCCCTGAAAGTTGGCTGTGGTCAGATATCACACTTCCTGCTTGCCCTGGACGAAACCCATGGTAAGTCAACCGACATATACACACAAAAAACACTAACTTCAATAATGACGCCACTAGAATTTAAGTCTACACTTACCTCCCAAATATTTAACACTATTCTTTGTTTCAGTGATACCACATCAGTGATTAAAAACGTTCTACTGCAAGACTCAATCACCACCTGGCAGTTTACTGGCATTAGTCTTTCAACTACTCACGGTGAGGATTCAGTGACTGAAAGCTGTTTCGTTTAGGAATCTAAACTTGAACTTTTTTATCCCTTAAATCTTCTCTCTCTCTTTCTCTATGGAATCCCTTTTTATTGTCCCTCTCATCTTAAAGGAATCTGTGTTGGTGATTCGTTAGAGGTAATTGTCCGGAAGGAATTCTTCATTGATCTCAGGCTGCCATACTCTGCTGTCCGGGGAGAGCAGCTGGAAGTTAAGGCAATCCTGCACAACTACAGCCCCGATCCTGCAACTGTAAGTCTGTGTTACATACAGTATAAGAGGCAAGAGAACATTTTAGACTAAAGGGCAAAATCAACAGTAAATATTCAACTGACATACTGTATCAAAAAAGAGAATGAATAACCTTCTTACTCTAGACTTTTTATACCTGCTCACATAGTGCTTGGCCTGCGACTATCGTTTTTCCAACCCAGTTTAGATTTAATTTATAGGCCTACCTGCGTGATAAAAAGCATGACGTAGCTCTGAACAAATGCGTCATGGATGTAAAAATAGAATGTCGCGGTCCCCATCCAAACAATGCTCTAGTATTACAATGTCTACTCTAGCTTGGGGAAAAAACTATAGGGCCGCTTAATCTGATCAATTCAGTGTTAATTAGAACACCAAGAAGTATTCAAAAATAGCTATTTTCATCAATCTACTTTGAAAAGGACGCTCTATGTCTCGACTGTAGCTATCAAGTCCATATTGCGTGGGATGAAAATGCCACAGGTGACGCTCTGATGCTGCATTAATGCTTCCATCATGCGGTAGTGGGCACCATGTCTGAACTGGGATGGAAAAACGATAGATGCCTCAGCAGCGGGAAACCTTACTGCATTATTAACAGTGTGCCTTTTATTATTAAGATCAGATAGATCCCGTAAAAAACACTGTATATCATCAAATGTTAATTAAAATCAGGTATGCATTATCGATAGATGACCTAAAATAAAACTGATGTAATCCTATTATATCCTCAATAATAGTCTTTATCTTTGAGCAACTTCACAATCTCCAGTCCATCTTTGTCCTGTTCTCAAGGTGCGGGTTGATCTGATTGAGGAGGATAATGTGTGCAGTTCGGCTTCAAAGCGTGGAAAGTATCGCCAGGAGGTCCGAATTGGGGCTCAAACTACACGATCTGTGCCCTTCATCATCATTCCCATGAAAGAAGGAATTCCGCATTGAGGTCAAAGCTGTTGTTAAAGATTCATCGCTTAATGATGGAATTATGAAGATGCTGCGGGTGGTGGTAAGAAAAAGACTCCATGTCGTGTTTCTTTTCTCCACCATGTGGAATTGTTCTCTTATTGCAGTAAAATGTTCAAGCTGCCATAAAAAAGTACTCATCCGAGGTCTGTAACATTATGGATGTAATATTCTTGTTACTACTTTTAGTTTCAAGCAACAAGCGATTAGAAATCCTTTAAAAACCTCAGTTTGAATACAATCGGTTTAATAATGTGACAAAGCTACAGTTACGGGTATGAGAGATATAGTCTGGTAAAGTCAGTTTCGTAAACTGTCATGTTTATGAAATGCATCTTATTGATATATAAATACCTTATTTAAATTTGGACCATACTTGACTTTGTTAAACAACAGCAAACAAAGATTACTCACAAAGTTATGCCAATAATTGTAATTTCTAATGTTTTTCCTAACTGTTGTTTTTCCAGCCTGAAGGTGTACTAGTAAAAGATCCTAAGATTGTAATTATAGACCCCACTAATCAAGGTGTAGGTGAGTTGCCTTGATGAATGACATGGCTGCATTTTACAGTATACTGGTTTATCAACGTTATGTTTTTATCTTTTGCTAATTGATGCTGCAACTTGCCCACTGTTTCTCCCTTTAGATGGTGAACAGTAGTCATTCTCAACAGTGGAATTGTCAAAAAGATTGGGTTCCAAACATAGCAACAAGCACACAGATCTCTGTGACAGGTGGGACATGATGCCATGTCAGTGCATGTACAATGGAAACGATTTATACAATTGGTATACATTTGCATTGTTCTTATTGGAAAAATCTACCTCACTGGTCGTTGGGGCACTTTGTTGTTTGCTTAGTGGTTTCTTCTTGTTGATTTATAACGTGTTGTGTTTCTTTTCTGTCTGTCTGTGTTCATTCAGGGAGAGAACAAGTTTCTGCCCTCGTGGAGAACGCTGTTAGCGGGAACTCTATGGGTACTCTAATTCAACAGCCCGGTGGCTGTGGAGAGCAGAACATGATCGGAATGACCCTACCTCTCATTGCAGCCACATATTTAGACAAAACCAACCAGTGGGAAACTGTGGGCTTTCAGAAACGTGCAGAAGCCCTCCAACACATCAAGTATGGTAGGCTCACTGATGTATTTTTAGTACAGATAGCAGAATCTTATTAATGCCACTGTGAGTGTGATTTTAAATTGTCTGACATTGTAGAAGAGGTTTGAAAAAGAAAATCAAACCACACCACCCTGTCCAGCCCTCATTTGGGTTTCCCTTTTTAAAACAAAAGCCTATGCCAGCAGAATCATTTGAAAGAAGCTCTAATGACTGAAAAAAACAGGACTCCTTAAACTGGCTTCTAATCAATAAGATTAAGTAGAGCAATGAATGGCACTTTTTTAAAACGGTTGTGTGTATTTGTTTGTACAGGCTACAACCTACAGCTTACCTTCCTGACAAATGATGGGTCTTTTACTGTGTGGCCAGGCTACCCAAGTAGCTCCTGGTGAGGCATTCAAACATCCTTGAACTCTCACAATAATCTGTGTCACATATGAATAAAACTAAACTATTACACCTTCTTCTCTCCTATAAGGTTGACAGCCTATGTTGCCAAGGTGTTTGCCATGGCAAACAATCTGGTGGCAGTGCAAAGCCCACACATCTGTGAGGCCATCAAGTTTCTGATTCTCAGAGCACAGCAACCTGAAGGCTTATTTGGAGAAGTTGGAAAGGTGTTCCATGGAGAGATGATGGTGCGTTCACCGGTTTCATAGAAATCTGTTTTTCATCTATGTGCTACAAAAATAGCTAATAAGTTTGAAAACAATAACATGTTATTGACCCTTATTCGAAAATGTGTGTGTGTGTGTGTGTGTGTGTTGTGTGTGTGTGTGTGTGTGTGTGTGTGGTGTGTGTGTGTGTGTGTGGTGTGTGTGTGTTTTGTGTGGTGTGTGGTTAGGGTGTGATGTGCGTGGCTCAGATTCAGATGCCTCCATGACGGCCTTCTGCCTCATTGCTATGCAGGAGTCACGAACGCTTTGTGCTGCCAGTGTTGGTGTGAGTACTTCACCTCCACACAATGTTTTCTCTTTTTCCCTCATCTGTTTCATTTCTTTATTTACCGTCTGTCCAACATGCTCCGGGTCTAAAAAGTGAAGCCAATCCGGATGTGCCTTAAGCTGCATCTAATATCCAGCAGGGGGCGACTCCACTGGTGGCAGAATCAAGTCAGATTGTATAGAAGTGTAAGAGAAAATAAACCAACTCATTTTCCAAATTAGTTTATAGTTGCAACCGCTAGATTTTAGTCTTCTTTATTGAAGCATGATGTTCATTTGGTAAATGATGGTCCTATTTAGAGTAAATAGACTATTAATCAGCGTATGCTTTATGGCGTGGCCACCATGAGATTGAATAGTAGCTAAAGTAGTGTTATCCGGTTGGGATGTTGTCCATGTTTTAGTTTTAGACTCTCTAATAGTGTGTTTTCAGTTCATGAAAGGTCATTTTTTCCTTTTGGTTGTCTAAAAATTTCTATCTGACAGTTCTCACTAGTGATGGGAATTACGGCTCTTGAAGGAGCCAGATTTTATGGCTCCGTTCCTTCCGAGAGCCGTTCAAAGAGCCGTTCAAAAGAGCCGTTTTTTACTAGGTTATCTGCGAAATAATCACCAGGATAATGATTGACAGTATTGCCAGAAATCTACTTTACTCACAGAGAAATGAATAACTTGCTACATCTCTCAGCCAGCCAAACTACTACTCAAGCAGCATGCGTTATGCCAGTGGTTCTCAAACTTTTTCTGTCAGGCCCCCCCTTTGGAGAAAAAAAAAAGTCGGGCCCCCCCAACACAAATAGTCAGGCTCAGTGGCGGCGCCAGAGATTTATTTTGGGGGTGCTGTGGGGTAGCTTGACGTTTCATAGAGGGTGCTCAAACATTTAGGGTTTCCCATTAATGTACCGGGCGCTACAGTGGAATGTTCTACTGCAACACTCCACACACACTGTACCCGCGACTGTTACAATGAAGGCTCGATAATCAGCTCACGGCATATAGGTGTAAGCAGGGGTAAAGTGCTATTTTTATAGGTGGTGTGTGGACCTCACATCCTCTAGGGCAGTGGTTCCCAAACGGTGTGCCGCGGCACACTGGTGTGCCCTGAGGCAAGTCCGGGTGTGCCGTGGGATTTTGTGACAACCGTACGTTATTATTGCAATATACAACTAATAACTAAAATAATTATTTTTTAATTTACTATATCAGTACTTTGTATGCACGCATTTCATAATACAGCAGTGTGCGAAAAAGCACGCGTCCCACCGTCCGGGACGTGTTATTTACAATATCGGACAAGTAGATCTTTAAATTGACTTGTCCGACGGACAAGTGACGTTTTTCGCCCTTATTTATTGACAAATTATTGATAAATTCAGCTTACAAAAGGTAGAACTAATTCGTAAATTGTCCGTGTCCGCCATTGTTGTGGTTTTGCTTGTCGATTCCTAAGGAAATGCATCTCGCCGCTTTCTGTACTGTTAGACGGGGCGGGGCGGGACGGGACGGGACGGGACGCGTAGCACATTGGCAGGCTTGGGAAGCAAAACTCGGTTCCGAGTAAGAACAAATAAGTTAATAACAATTGTCCGGTACCGGGATTAATAAGAGTTGTGAGGACAGGAGGCGGAGGCCGAGCCCCGCGAACCGCAGCTCTCTCTCCCTATGCTCCGTATCGTGTTGCCGTATCAGCTGATCGCTGCACGGTGCAGCTCAGCGTCCCTCTCTCTATCTCTCTCTCTTTCTACACACAGCGGATTCGCTGCCCGTTTAACAGCCTCATATTTGTCAAACTTTCTTATGTTCTTTCTCTAACATGTAATGAAGGTTATTACGCGTTTTAGCTCCTATATTGTTAATATTGACCGCGCGCCATTTCCTTTATGAATTCAATCAGCCTCCCTGTCTGTGTCCTCGCGCTGTCCTCACATCCCCAGACCCCCAGACTCGGAGGTGCAGGATGTCAGTATTGTTTATGAAGCAGGTTATAGAAAGTACATTATTGAAATGAAAATACTATTTATTTACTTTTACAAACAGTGAGCAGCTGGGCAGCTGCAGCATGTGTATTGCAGGACATGTGTTGGACACACAGACTGTGTGGTTGGACTCTGTCTCACAGGCAGGTTGCAGTGTAACATCAGAGGAGACTGGGCCAATTGTACATTCTCAAACTGCACCACTTAGAACTAACTAAACAATTATTTTTATATAATTGTATTCAATAACCGTAACAAAATTAAACAGTATGAAGTGATTTGTAAATAGGAATAAAGATTTGACTTAATGTTTTCATAAATATATTTTTCTCCCAGTTTGTCATGGGACTTATTTTTACCCTCTCAATGAACCAGAATCGAGAACGAAAAGAACCGGAATCGAAAGCATAACCGGAATCGTTCAAATCCAAACGATACCCATCCCTATGTGTGATGCAGTAAAATCTTACCGTAAAAACCGTGGGAAAATGTAAAATACGATGCCGATCGATTATTCTGGACAAGTTAAAAATGTATTCGGACAAGTAAATTGCCAAACTCACTTGTCCATGGACAAGTCTCTAAAAACTTTTTCTTACACTGTACAGAGGCAAACTCTATACTGAAATATTTCGTTAATAAATATTTCATGAGTAATATAGTTGTCTTTGTCACATTTTATTTGGCATTAGTAAATAATTATGCACATTTAGAGATATTTTACATGATATGAGTGATAACACGTGTTATAAGGGCTATTTTGCACAATAGGTGTGCCTTGAATTTTTACTTGTCCTTTGGTGTGCCTTGGGCACAAAAAGTTTGGGAACCACTGCTCTAGGGGGTCCGGGGCCATGCTCCCCCGGGAAGATTTCTTTTTAAATATTGAAGTTAAAAGCATCAATCTGGTGCACTTTGAGAGCAAAATGAAGAGATCTATGGATACATCTCTCAACACCCATATGAAACAGAACTGTAAACAGATTTACTTTTTCTTTATGAATATTTTACAAATCACCCTTTTAAACTTTATTCTTCTTTTACTGTCATATAGTATTTCATACCTGTTTTTCATTTATTCTCTTATTCTTTTATAACTATAATGATCATATAAACGTGTGCCTCGGATATAATTGTTTACATTAATGGTGACCAAAAAGTTTGAGACCCAGTGAGATAACTTAGACTAAAGTTAACTATCTAAACACTGAGAGAGTCCTTTAGTTCACTGAGCCTCTCAGTCTGACAGGAGAGGACTCTCCTCCACTTTGTTGTTGAAAAAACTCCTTATATCCGTTAGCGTAGCTCGCTAGCACCAGAAGCTAACAACAACGATCTCCGGTACCGGTGCGCTCTCTCTCTCTCGCCTGTGTACGCACACAAAATGGCTCGTTCCACACACACACAGAGCCGAGCTTTAATGAAACACAGAGACCCAGATGTAATAGTACTGTATCATATTATTTTCGACGATTTTTCAAATGATTATGATCTTTTTATTTTTATTTTTTTAATAACCATTTCCCTCCTGGTCTCTCGCGCCCCCCTGTCATGCCCCCCACTTTGGGAACCACTGCGTTATGTCATCACCTACGGCAAATTTGCATTCAGGAAAGCAAGTTCCCGGAAAGGCGAGTGGATTTATGGCAGGCAGTGAACCAACGATAAAAAGAACAGCTCTCACCAAGTACGACTCGGTTCCCTTCGTTCGTACCAAATAGCCGTTCAAAAGAATCGGATCGTTCGCGAACGTAACATCACTAGTTCTCGCCTTATTCTCTTTCCTCCCTTACTTTTTGTACAGAGTCTACCAGGCAGTATAGACAAAGCGGTGGCCTATCTGGAAAGGCGTCTGCCCAGCCTCACCAACCCATATGCTGTTGCCATGACATCTTATGCCATGGCCAATGAAAACAAAATGAACCGCGAGATCCTCTACAAGTTTGCTTCCCCAGGTGCTGTTACTATTCTTAAACTATTATTTGGAAACATAGTCTATGTTTTGGTGATTAGATTCAAAACGATTTCTCATCCACAACTACTAAGAGCCGGACCAACACATTGGTATTATGGGATGATTTTTGCTCAGTACAGAAATGTCAAATGTTTGAACTAATTTAGAAACAGTCTCTAATGGACATAAATAGTCTTCCAGCCATACGATGTCCTGTAACAAATTTTGTTAACACTTTTTGAATAACAGATATATGGGGATTTGTAACATTCTTAAGAGCGAGCACATTTTTATATTTCCTAATGTATTTTATTTATACATTATTTTCTAAGATGAGATATCCTGGATTTATAAGTCAATAGATTGATGTATAGCAAGTAATGGGAAGATATTTCTTTGTCGTCATTAGAGTTGAACCACTGGCCGACGCGTAAGGGACATATCTACACACTGGAGGCTACGGCTTACGCTCTTCTCGCTCTGGTCAAGGCCGAGGTGAGCATGTCGCATTTATGTGTGTTCCTTTCATGCTACAGACAACATACAATTTAGTCCTTATCCATGCTAATTTAATATAAAGGTTTGTATTCAATTTTCAATGAAATGTGTCTGTCAGTAATGTCACAGCCTTAAAATATAAGTGAAATGTTACCCTTTTAAGTATCCAATATTTTAAGTATTACAATGACTAAGTAACCGATTTGATTTTTTAAATATTTGTAATTTTTGTATCATTCCAATGTGCAGTGAATGACAGAAAAGTTCAACCATGTACCTTCCTTCTGTGAATAAAGGCTTTTGAAGATGCCAGACCTGTTGTGAGATGGTTCAACGAACAGCAGAAAGTTGGCGGAGGCTATGGATCGACTCAGGTAAGAAGAGACTCCTCTCTCCATCTTGATCCCTCCATCCTGTTTTAGATTATCATTTATTTTGTTCTGATTTATTTTTCCCCCACCTCCCTCTCTTAAGGCCACCATTATGGTGTACCAGGCTATATCAGAGTACTGGTCCAGTGCTAAAGAACCAGAGTATGATCTGAACGTGGAAATCTTTTTGCCGGGCAGGGCAAAGCCTGAGAGGTACAACTTCAACAGGGATAACCACTATGCCACAAGGACATCTATAGTAAGCACAGACACACACACAAACTCACAAACAGTGGCTCATTAAGGTGGCATATGTTGTCTCAACACAGTTTGTGTGAACAGATTGAAATCATGCATGTGTATATTGTGGGTAGTCTCCTGGAATACAAACAAATCTGTAAACTCTCAAAAATAAATTGAACTATAAAAGTGATTTGAAAATAGAAAAAAAAACTAATTTCAGTTTTACAAAAAATAATAAAGAATTCACAAATAAAAGAAGCACATTTGAAAACCTATCCTACCATATTTAAAGGTCGCCTCTCATATTTTTAGGCAATAACATAGGTCTCAGATATATAAAAAATATGAAAAACATGTCTATGAAGTGTTTTGCTCAAAATACCAAACAGATCACCCATTCTAGCCATGCCTCATATCCCTCTATTTCACTTCCTGTTTCAAAAGTGCTGATTTGGGGTATAAAGCTTTAAAAAAAATAAAAAAGGGAGGGTGCTGAGCTCATGCGGGACCCGGCAGCTACTGTCTAAACTAAATACTGCCGTGATGAAACGCCATATCATGGATTATCAAGGATTATTTCTGAAACAGTATGGAGCTCAAAGGCTTTCTCTCTTGCCGGTTATACCACAAGGTGAGTTCCTTTTTATTTCCTGCTTCTTCACACACATGCTCTCCAGTACAGGTTAGCTCTGAGTGTTAGCGATGCTAATGTAAACACCGACCATATTACGTCCAAAACAGTCGGGCATTGTTTCTGATAGCAAAGTTTCTGATAGGGCCCGTGGGCCCACATTTCAGATATTACGTCATATCGGACGCAAATCTGGATCAGCTCCGTTGTTCCCCCGTTTTTAGAGATTTGGGTACGGAGGAAAAGAGAGAGGGTTTTATTTTCTGACGCTGCGTGAGTTCCCCAACACACCGGGGACACATGTTGATGTAGAAAAGACATCACAAAGTGCATTTTGCATGATAGGTCCCTTAGCCGCGTTCACACCGCAGTACTTTTCCCACTTTAGTTCTGCGGTGTGAATGCGCCTCTTGAGGATCTCAATTCTTCCATGGAGATTTGCCAGATTAATCAGATTTTTTGAAAAAGTTTTAAATGTACAGATTGCATATTTACACACTGATTGTTGATTTCGTCACACAAATAATAAAAACTTTAATATCTGCTTATCCTCGACTGTTTGTGTTTGTGTTCATATTTAAACTCTGACAGATCAATGATATAAACCAGAATGTGACAGTGACTGCCAGGGGTTCAGGAGAAGCAACAGTGACAGTGAGTACAATATATTTGTATATGTTATACTCTGAGTTTAAATAACAGTTAATAACTGATCCGTCCTTTTTTTAAATTAAGATGTTACCTAATACCCTTTTAACCTTGTGAGGACTTATATCAAATATTGCACCTTCTCTGTGTGACAGATGGTGTCGCTGTACTACGCTCTACCTAAACAAAAGGAAAGTGATTGTCAGAAGTTTAACCTGTCAGTGCAGCTCATCCCAGGTGATTTAGTGCCTTCTGTCTCTTCTTCGGTTGTTGTACCTTACTCTTGAGAAACAAATTAACTAAATACAAATATAATATTTTACTCCTGCAGAAAAAATGGATGAGGAGGAGAAGATATACAAGCTGAGGATAGAAGTTTTGTAAGTACAACCAAGGCAACACACTGCCACATGGCTTTATTCATAACATTTTCTAACCAGCTATTTACAATATTATTATATTTCACAATCTGTATTAAATATTCTGCTTCTGTTCATAACCCTTTTCCCTATATTCTTAACACTTTAATTTCCTTCAATCTATTCTGTGTACAGGTATAAGGACAAGGAAAGAGATGCAACAATGTCAATTTTGGATATTGGCATGCTAACCGGCTTCACCGTTAACACAAAGGACTTGGACTTAGTAAGAACTTTTACAGATACACATTAACCCACAACAAATGCACTTGTCACGGTTCCTGTTAAGAGAAAAAAGATGTGTGTGATGGTTAGTGGTCTGATTATGTGTGTGTGTGTAGTTGTCCAAAGGACATGCCCGCACCATTGCAAAATATGAGATGGACAAAGTCCTGTCAGAAAGAGGCTCACTCATCCTCTACCTGGACAAGGTAAGACGTCGCTGTTTCCTTCCTCCATACTTTTCCTCTCTGCCTTGCTCTTTGTGTATTTATCTCTATCTCACCTTTATCTACAGGTTTCTCACAGACGACCAGAAGAAATCATTTTTAGGGTTCATCAGAAGATGAAAGTGGGCGTCTTACAACCAGCGGCTGTATCTGTCTATGAATACTATGAGCGTGAGTCTTAGAGAAACCTCCATGTATTTGTTCCCAATAGATGTCAGAGAATATAACCCTGTCAATAAGCAGGCATTATTATTTTTTCAAGTACTTAAAGGTCCCATGTCATGCTTTTCCGGTTATTACCCATCCCCTTGTGTGTTATGAAGGTTTTTCTGCATGTAAACGGTCTGCAGAGTCACAAACCCTCAAAGTAAACCCTGTAGCGAGTAAAACTCTAACACAGAAAATACCTGTCTATGCTGCCCCAGAACGCCTCGTTGGACATTTCTCTTTTTCCATTGTTTTCATCCTGGGTATGGTGACGTGCCCATACCCAAATGGACCCATTGGTCCAAATGGACCAATCCGTGGAGCTCCTCACACACACACACTCTATTAGCGGCGAAAATGTGACGCGCTGGGAGGGGGGGGTGCTAGTGGAGCCTCGCAGCGCGGTGAAACTGTGGCGCGCTTACACTGTAGGTGCGCCGCATTTGGTGGTACGGGGGGGTGATGCGGGTGCTAGTGGAGCCTCGCAGATGGGGCTGCTGCAGCCCCTCAGCACCCCCCCCCTTCCCGCGTCCATTCGCGATGTCTCGCTGTCTCGCAGCAAGCAGGAAACCACACCCGTAAGCCAGCTCACACTGTCAGCTCCTCGCAGCAGCGAGCCAGTGGGCGAGCTGACCAATCAGAGCACACTGGGCTCACAGGGAGGGGGGGGCAGGAGCTCCAACAAGGAATTTAGGACAGAGAGTGATTACACATACTATACAGAGATGCTGTATGAGAAACCAATGTGAGTTTGGAAAATTGCACAATTTAAATCTATTCTAGTAGACCTCAACAATGGAATTATGATCAGGAGAAATGGCCATGACATGGGACCTTTAATATATCTTTTATAAAGTACCGTAAGAACCTGTTTCAATATCTTTCTCTTCTATTGCAGAAACACATTGTGTGCAGTTCTACCATCCAGAGAGGAAAGGAGGACAGCTACTGCGGCTCTGCAGAGGTGATCTATGCACATGTGCTGAAGGTAAACGGGTCCATTCTTTATTGTAAATAACACAACACTTAAATTGTGCTTTGTAGAGGTAAGCTGCAGTCTGAGGTCTGTAAACTGCAGCAGTGTATTATTATACTTTGAAAACAAAGACTCAGAGGCTATACAGCAATGCTAGTAGCTGAGAGTCTTACCTATGGACAGCAGCACTAAATGCTATTCCCCAATCATAGTTGTTGAGATATTTCAGTGTTGACCCAAGTGTTGAGCCACTAAACGACAGACAGACATTGTCCCATGAAAGCCACACTGCGAGCATCGAATCATAATGATATCACCAGGAATAGTCTCTCAGATTTACAACATAAATCAAGGAGTTGTAGTCCTTATGAGAAAAGAACTTAGTTTCACATCTGGTAAAGGAGAATGCTGTAAAATTGAGTTTGCAGTAAATCACCAGATTGAAACATAAGCACCTGAAGTCTAAAAGAAACCTCACTAATAATCTAAATTGTGACGTAAATACAGCTGCCATCATCCATGCTCATGTACTAATATAAACATTTGATCGGATGTGTTATAACTTTATGCCAATTGTGTATTTCCAGAGGACTGCAGTATGCAGAAGAAGGAGAAAATCAACAATGATCAGCGCACAGCTAAGGCTTGTGAGAGTACACAAACCAGCAAAATAGATTTTGGTAAGAGAGCATAAATGGATTGAATTTACTCAATATAGTACTTTTATACGCCAAAAATGTATTTGTTTGATTGTGTGTGTCTAAGAGGTTGGGAGAAGAAGTGAGCAATGAAGCAGATGAGCTAACAATCTACAATGTGTCTGTCCTCAGTGTACAAAATGAAACTGGATGTGTTTGAAGATGGTTTGTCCACAGACATTTACACAATGCGTGTTCTGGAAGTCATCAAAGAAGGTGGGTATATAGTTTAACTGCCTAAAATGGAGTAGCCCCTGATGTTTCTAGGGTGCCGTAAAGGTGTAGGTGACTTAACAGTTGGTTTACCTCCTTTTTACGTTTTGTGTGCACATTTAATCTCCTGTCAGACAATAAAATACAACGTTTAAATGTTGGTGAATGCATTTATGTCAGGCAGTTAGATGTCAACACCGGTCATTTTCATGTTTCTAGGCAAAATAAGATGTTCGACTTGTTATTTCATTTATTAGTGCAGATAGCAGCTTGTTGGCTGGATAATTATTATACAGTCGTGAGTGGGATACATTAAAGGGGCCCTATTATGCTCACTTTTATGATTCATATTTATATTTTGGGGCTCTACTGCGACATGTTTACATGCTTTAATGCTTTAAAAAGTGCTTTCTTTAATGTACTCATACTGTCTGTGCTGCAGCACCTCTTTTCACCCTCTGTCTGAAACCAGAGCCCAGTCTGCTCTGATTGGTTAGCTGGCCGGCTCTGTTGTGATGGTCAACCACGGAGTTGTCCCGCCCCTTAGCCTCTCATGTAAGATGTTGGGAGCTACAATAGAAGCGCAAGTGTTATGTAGTGATGTCACTATGTCGCAGTAAAAAAGGTCCAATGGAAGAGTTTCGAGCAGGGGGCGGGAGTGTGTGTCTGAACTCCCTCTGGAGGGAACACAGGGATTTCAGCCTTTGCAGACCATTTACATGCACTAAAACCCATATAACTACAGGAGAGGGAAAACCCCAAAAAGCAGAATACAGCCCCTTTCACTTTTGGCAAGAAGGCAAATAAGTGCGTTTCCAGAAACGTTTGTTCCTTTCAGAATGATTCCACTGGAAATATGTAATAATAAAGTACTTTTGTTTTGTGATTCATTATTAGCTATCCATTTGATCCTCACCTTTTCTTTGTTCTCCTAACTTTAAATAACAGGAACGTTTGATGTGGGTCCCCTGAATAAACTTCGCACATTCCTCAGTTATCCGCACTGCAGGAGTCTTTAGATTTGGTTTGGCAAAACGTACCTTATCATGGGAACATCAGATGATATTCACAGAGATGATGCACATCAAGCGTAAGTTTGTTTGAATCTGATTGTGTGGTGTGGGAATTTAAGATCTTTCTGTTTCACTGCTTTTTATACTAAATCAAGTCAATATTTGTTGTACTCATTTACCGTTGCCATTGATGAAGTAATAAAGTATCCAGAAGGAGGAAGGAAGCTTTCTTATGTTATGTTTGAATGTTACAGAGAGCTGTTCACATGAAGACCTAACGTGTTTTTCACTCTGCTCTCCTTAGGTATCAGTATGTACTTGGAGAAAGAACCTGGATCGAGTACTGGCCCACAGAAGCTGAGTGTCAAGCTGATGAACACAGACCTACCTGTTTGGGCATGGAGGAGATGGTCCAGCAGTACCAAGCCTTTGGATGTCAGCAGTAGTGAAACTCAAGAAAAATTAATTGTTTTTGAATTGTTTATATTTTGACATTATTCCCATCTTGTACGACTTTCACTGCTATAAGATGTATGGGCTTACAATGTTTCAGTGTATTACATTTAATTAAAATTAAATGATCTCAATCTCATTTTCTGTGTCTTATATTCATATTCACTTTTAGTTAATGTAGAAAATTAGACAAATATTTAACTCTTATGTTGGTTATAGTAAACACTGATGAGTTCTAACCGTTTAAACTGATAAATTATGTATTTGTTTTAAGTGTTTAAGTCGTCTTCTTCTGCAAAATACAAAATATAATGTGTATTTTTGGAAGCTGAGGTCCCTAAAGAGCCAGATGTGGTGATGTGGCTCCCCATAGATGCCATTTATTTGTAGTAGGACTTTTTTAATCTGATCTGGGAGATTCACAGACTCATGAAACTTCACTAAAAGACACTACAGATTGAGGGCTTTCAGAGGCGTATTTCTTCCCTTAGTGTAAGGTCAATATAGTGGTTTTTGAGTAGTAAAAAAATGCATTTCTTGAAGGAAACTCCACATTTTAGAAGTGTTTGAAGCCATACACAATATGATGTTTTCTATGGTGTTCCTTTGTGTTCTTGGTATATTGTGAAGGGATTTTAAAGTAAACTGAATTACTTTCAGGACCTTTGGGGCACCATAATCCTGCATTATAAATACACAATTTTAAAGTACTTATTGCATATACAAATACTTGTATCTGAAGTAAACTCATTGCACGACTTGTGGTATCGCTACATTTTATTCCATCACAATTTTTTTCAAGAAAGTATCTTGTGCCCCTAACATTAAATGAGTTTACATCTTTCAGGACCCTGGGTGCCGCATAGTCCTGCACTCTTACTTTGAAATATTTAAGTCTGTTTTGCTGTTAAAATAACTTTTACTCAAATATAATTTTGAATGCTAGACTTCTCTTGTGCTTCTGCTAATTGTGCTTGTATGAAAATGTCTTGTTTTTCCACAATGAATGATCTGTTGTGAATACGATTACATATAATACACCTCTTCCAGGACGTTGTGATAACACTGCATTGTGAGTTGATTATGTGTGTGTGTGTGTAGTTGTCCAAAGGACATGCCCGCACCATTGCAAAATATGAGATGGACAAAGTCCTGTCAGAAAGAGGCTCACTCATCCTCTACCTGGACAAGGTAAGACGTCGCTGTTTCCTTCCTCCATACTTTTCCTCTCTGCCTTGCTCTTTGTGTATTTATCTCTATCTCACCTTTATCTACAGGTTTCTCACACACGACCAGAAGAAATCATTTTTAGGGTTCATCAGAAGATGAAAGTGGGCGTCTTACAACCAGCGGCTGTATCTGTCTATGAATACTATGAGCGTGAGTCTTAGAGAAACCTCCATGTCTTTTGTTCCCAATAGATGTCAGAGAATATAACCCTGTCAATAAGCAGGCATTATTATTTGTTCAAGTATTTAATATATCTTTTATAAAGTACCGTAAGAACAAGTATTTAATATATCTTTTATAAAGTACCGTAAGAACCTGTTTCAATATCTTTCTCTTCTATTGCAGAAACACATTGTGTGCAGTTCTACCATCCAGAGAGGAAAGGAGGACAGCTACTGCGGCTCTGCAGAGGTGATCTATGCACATGTGCTGAAGGTAAACAGGTCAAAACAACCTTATCCATCAACTGTAAACTTGTATTTGTTCCATTTTGTATTCTAAATAACACAACACTTAAATTGTGCTTTGTAGAGGTAAGCTGCAGGTCTGAGGTCTGTAAACTGCAGCAGTGTATTATTATACTTTGAAAACAAAGACTCAGAGGCTACACAGCAATGCTAGTAGCTGAGAGTCTTACCTATGGACAGCAGCACTAAATGCTATTCCCCAATCATAGTTGTTGAGATATTTCAGTGTTGACCCAAGTGTTGGAGCCACTAAACGACAGACAGACAATTGTCCTCATGAAAGCCACACTGCGAGCATCGAATCATAATGATATCACCAGGAATAGTCTCTCAGATTTACAACATAAATCAAGGAGTTGTAGTCCTTATGAGAAAAGCACTTAGTTTCACATCTGGTAAAGGAGAATGCTGTAAAATTGAGTTTGCAGTAAATCACCAGATTGAAACATAAGAACCTGAAGTCTAAAAGAAACCTCACTAATAATCTAAATTGTGACATAAATACAGCTGCCATTTTCACAAAGTGAGTAAGTCATTACGTTACAGTGAGATGGATGGTTAAACCTTTTATATAAGTGTTGCATGTTAATTATAGTGTTGTGATTTTAAATGTGGTGTGCTATATAGCAATGAACTCTTTTTATGTGCATGTTCGTTTAACCTCCTCAACAAACTGTCACAACAAAGACACAGACACTGCCGATTGACACACCGGCACCCAGGCGACAATCAGCGATCTGATTCGCCAGTGGCCAAATCCACTCCCCCATAAATACGCCGACTACCTGTTAGACGAGGCGCTTTTTCTCTTGACAGTTGCTTCCTGCTCATCGCCGAGATCGGACCTGATCGGTTCCTTCCTGCTCCTCCTCACCTCGCCGCAGATCGGACCGGAACGGACCCCTCCTGCTTCTCGCCGAGAACGGACCTCTGCAGTTCCTCCTCCTATCGGCTGGACCAGACCCTCTCTAACCATCGGATGCAACGCTTAACAACCTCCAAATAAAGGGAAGTAGCTAATTCTCCTGCTTTTGTGAGTGTGGGTTGTTTGTCACGAAAGCTACGTTGCTGTCCCCTGAGTCTCCTTTCTGTTCGTTACCGAGGGCTCCGAGACTAGAGGCTGACGGACAGAGTGTGGCGTGCCGGCAAAGTGGGAATCCCGGCACTGGATTTCCTGGAAGGGACTGGAACATTGCACCTCTGTCTGGCTAAAAGGGAAGACCGGAGTGGAGCTCGGTTCCAAGCGGACAGGACGTTCATGATTTTATAAACCCCTGCTGAACAGTATTTCCCTAGAAACGGGTTTTTTTCATTGAACATTATTTTAACTTTACGCTACTTAAGTATTTTATCAAGGAGTGTTTTAAAGTAACTTTGTATCAATAAACCATTTTAAACCTATTGTGCTGTCCTTCTCACTGTATTGGTGTGGCCGGGAATCCGAATCTTTTAAATATAAATTTGATGTTAACAGGCCTTGCTAGGCTGTTACATTAGTGGCGTTGTCGGCAGGATGACTGGCTTTCCTTTCCTCAGGTAGTGGGAAGTGTCCTCTTGCCACCCACTCCTTCACTTGGACCAGTGCTTGGTCTCCTTCCTAACAGTGCTTCCAATGGTCTTCAGTTTCAGGGGTGTCCTCCAATTCCACCACTGCCGTCTCTGCTTGGGTCTGCTGGGTGGGTTCTGCGTCTTGTGGCAACCTGGACGAAAGATCAGCATTCTGGTTTGCAGAGCCAGGGCGATATTTCAAGTCAAAGTCAAAGTTTGCCAGCTGGGCTGCCCACCGCTGTTCAGTGGCACCTAAGTGTGCTGTGTTCAGGTGGACAAGTGGGTTATTGTCTGTAAAAGCCAGGAATTTGTTGCCCCACAAATAGTCTTTGAATTTCTCAGTGACAGCCCACTTGAGGGCCAAAAACTCCAGTTTGAATGAACTGTAATTTTTGTCATTCCTTTCAGTGGGGTGTAAGCTTCTGCTGGCATAAGCAATAACCCTCTCCCTGCCATCCTGTACTTGTGATAGCACTGCCCCCAATCCTCCTAGGCTGGCATCAGTGTAGAGATGGAATGGCTTTGCGAAGTCAGCAAAGGCCAAAACGGGGGCACTCACCAACGCAGTCTTCAGAGCATCAAATGCCACTTGGCAGTCTGCAGTCCAATCCACGGCATTCTTCCCTTGTCGCATGCTAGCAGAACCTACTAGGAGAGCGTTAAGGGGTGCAGCGATTTTGGAGAAGCCCTTCATAAATCTACGGTAATATCCTACAAATCCAAGGAATGACCGTACCTGCTTGATGGTTGAAGGGGTTGGCCAGTTCCTTACAGCGGCAGTCTTTTCAGGGTCTGTGGATACTCCGTCCTTCGAGATGATGTGTCCGAGGTAGATGACCTTTTTCCGAAACAAGTGGCATTTATGAGGCTGCAACTTCAGACCGTGAGCGGCCAGCTTTTCGAAAACCTGCTCCAGGTGTTCAATGTGGGTTGTCAAAATCAGGGGAGTATACTACCACATCATCCAAATAGATCAGTAGAGACTCTTGGACCTGTCCTCCTCAGCTTGCAGTAAAACGCCTCTTGCGAGAATGGAGCCGGTTATACATCCAGGAAGGTGTGTTGAAGCGGAGAACCCAAGAGCGTCATACTGGGCTGAACCTCTCCCAAATTGTGGTGCCCACTGGCAAGACACAGGAGCTGTGGGAAAAGTATCACCAAGCCTCAGGACACATGGGCATAGCCAAGATCGATGCCCTGCTGAGGAAGACTTTCTACTGGGTAGGGATGGGAACTGACCTACAGACATGGGTGTCCAATTGTGCGAGCTGCACCCAACAGAAAAAGGGCCCAGAGGTAAGAGCACCTTTGGTTCCTATCCTAACATCATACCCTTTGGAAATTGTCTCTATCGACTACCTGTCTCTTGGCCGGCATGGCGACACTTACCCTTATCTATTGGTTATGACTGACCTTTTCACAAAGTATGGATGGGCTATCCCTACAAAAGACCAGACGGCAGCCACCACAGCTCGTGTTCTCTGGCGACACCTCATCCAGCCATGGGGTTGCCCGGAACGTATCCTGTCTGACCAAGGGGGAGCCTTTGAGTCAAACCTCGTAGCACAGCTGTGCAGCCTTTATGGGTGTGCGAAGGTCCGAACCACACCCTACAGGCCCCAAGGAAACGGGGCCTGTGAAAGATTTAACAAGACTCTGTTGTCTCTTCTAGGATCATTGAGCTTGGAGGACCAAGTACACTGGCCAGACCACTTGCCTTCTCTGCTCCAGATGTATAACAATACCACTCATGAGACGACTGGAATGACCCCACATTTTGTAATGTTCGGCCGGCATGCCCGCCTGCCTGTTGAAACTGTGGTGAGAGCACCACCACTGACTCAAAGACATGACCTGGTAGGCTGGGTACATCAGCATAACCTGACCTTGCAGAGAGTCTACAAACAAGTGGCAGCAAGGACCAAAGCAAACAGACTGCGAGACAAGGACAGGTACGATCGGAAAGCAAAGCACCTCCCCTTGTTGCCCGGAGAGCGGGTGCTGTTGCGAAATTTCCGCAGAAGAGGAGGCCCCTGTAGTTGCCTTTGACCCTTGTGCCCGAAGTAATTGCTCCTCCTACAGGTCCCGTAAGAGAGGACCCTGTGGCCCCACAAGAGCAGAGAAATGCATCACCCCTACGAAGGTCTCAGAGACAAAACGGGGGTAGGCCTCCAGACAGGTATGGACAGTAAGATTGTCGGGACGACAACTGTTAAAGGGGGGAGGTGTGTCACAAAGTGAGTAAGTCATTATGTTACAGTGAGATGGATGGTTAAACCTTTTATATAAGTGTTGCATGTTACTTATAGTGTTGTGATTTAATGTGGTGTGCTATATAGCAATGCACAATTTTATGTGCATGTTCGTTTAACCTCCTCAACAAACTGTCACAACAAAGACACAGACACTGCCGATTGACACACCGGCACCCAGGCGACAATCAGCGATCTGATTCGCCAGTGGCCAAATTCACTCCCCCATAAATACGCCGACTACCTGTTAGACGAGGCGCTTTTTCTCTTGACAGTTGCTTCCTGCTCATCGCCGAGATCGGACCGGAACGGACCCTTCCTGCTCCTCCTCACCTCGCCGCAGATCGGACCGGAACGGACCCTTCCTGCTCCTCCTCACCTCACCGCAGATCGGACCGGAACGGACCCCTCCTGCTTCTCACCGAGAACGGACCTCTGCAGTTCCTCCTCCTATCGGCTGGACCAGACCCTCTCTAACCATCGGATGCAACGCTTAACAACCTCCAAATAAAGGGAAGTAGCTAATTCTCCTGCTTTTGTGAGTGTGGGTTGTTTGTCACGAAAGCTACGTTGCTGTCCCCTGAGTCTCCTTTCTGTTTGTTACCGAGGGCTCCGAGACTAGAGGCTGACGGACAGAGTGTGGCGCGCCGGCAAAGTGGGAATCCCGGCACTGGATTTCCTGGAAGGGACTGGAACATTGCACCTCTGTCTGGCTAAAAGGGAAGACCGGAGTGGAGCTCGGTTCCAAGCGGACAGGACGTTCATGATTTTATAAACCCCTGCTGAACAGTATTTCCCTAGAAACGGGTTTTATTTCATTGAACATTATTTTAACTTTACGCTACTTAAGTGTTTTATCAAGGAGTGTTTTAAAGTAACTTTGTATCAATAAACCATTTTAAACCTATTGTGCTGTCCTTCTCACTGTACTGGTGTGGCCGGGAATCCGAATCTTTTAAATATAAATTTGATGTTAACAGGCCTCGCTAGGCTGTTACACCATCATCCATGCTCATGTACTAATATAAACATTTGATCGGATGTGTTATAACTTTATGCCAATTGTGTATTTCCAGAGAACTGCAGTATGCAGAAGAAGGAGAAAATCAGCAATGATCATCAATTGATTGAATTTACTCAATATAGTACTTTTATATGCCAAAAATGTATTTGTTTGATTGTGTGTGTCTTTTTTTTTTTATACTCATACTGTCTGTGCTGCTGCACCTCTTTTCACCCTCTGTCTGAAACCAGAGCCCAGTCTGCTCTGATTGTTTAGCTGGCCGGAACATTTCAGGCAGGGTTCGAGTTATATACTGAGTCCTATGGGGGTCTTTAAAACTAACGCGTGCGCACACACACACACATACACACAAACTCAAACACACACACCAATAATAAACATATGGACAGGGGTTACTATTTTAAAAAAAAATGTGCAAATGTATTTGGGAACCTATCCATGTGAACATATTTTGGGGGTGGACCTCAAATCCTCAAGGGGGGTCCGGGGGCATGCCCCCGGTAAGATTTTTACTTTTTTAAATTTTTTTAATTTTGGAGTTAAATGCATCAATCTGGTGCATTTTGAGGGGAAAATAAAGAGACTAGATCAATCGAAACACCCATATGAAACATATGCCACATCATGTAGTAGACAGACAGTCACCCTGTGTGAGCAAACCCACATTTGCGCAGCGTTGCGTTCACAATACATAAACAAACAAAAAAACTCGCCAGGCCAGCAGGCCACTTAACAGGCCAGTCCGGGCATGCCAGAAGCCCTCTACTTGCTACAAACTTAAATATGAAAAGGTTCAACTACGCACACACACATCATCTTGGCTCGCGCAGCACGCTCACAGGCATAGATTGCGCAATAATGTATTGCGCACCTTGGAGGTGCAGTGCAGGCATATTGTCATTCAAGAGATGCGTTGTTCTTTTGGAAAACATGTTTTTCTTTTAGCCTATTTACCTCGTTAACGTAAATAATACTCATTACATTGACACATGCATTATTTGTGATTCAAATAATGGTTGTTGGTAATGTATTAGCGACTCCCACAGATGTATGATTTCACTGCGTCCGTGGGAGCTCAGACCCCTCCTTGTGGGAGCTCAGCTCCCATTGGCTCCCACATAACTCGAACCCTGATTTCAGGGCTTTGTAGCTTAATCCATGACAAACTGGAGTTGAGACCAGGATGCGGAGTCGCAGTCTTACACGCTTCTCTGCTCTCTCTCCTGGGAAGTCATTCATAGGAATCCCGAACCCAATAAAATACCCAATATTAACGGTGTGTGTCTGCCCAAGGACAATATAAAGTAAAACCTAATAGAGGTGTCATACATAATAATCTAATCAAAGTAAATGTAACAACTACTACAGTGCAACAAAACAGGAAGATGAAATGTCGTCTCTTAAATATAAGATCTCTAGCATCTAAAGCAATATTGGTAAATTACTTAATATCAGATTATAATATTGATATTTGCTGTCTCACTGAAACTTGGTTGAGACATGAAGAATATGTCAGCATAAATGAGGCCACTCCACCCAGCCATATCAATACTCATATTGCTCGAGGCACAGGCCGAGGAGGTGGAGTTGCAGCAATCTTTGACTCAAATTTACTTATCAATACTAAACCAAAATTAAATTATACCTCCTTTGAAAGCCTTGTTTTTAGTCTTACGCATCCGACCTGGAAAACATTGCAGCCAATCTTATTTGTTACCGTGTACCATTCTTATCAGAATTCTCTGAGTTTTTATCAGCTTTGGTTCTTAAAACAGTAATTATCGTAGGTGACTTTAATATTCATGTTGACGACGATAAAAATAGCCTTACTGTTGCATTTAACTCT
Organism: Dissostichus mawsoni; assembly: GCA_011823955.1. Classification (NCBI taxonomy): domain Eukaryota; kingdom Metazoa; phylum Chordata; class Actinopteri; order Perciformes; family Nototheniidae; genus Dissostichus; species Dissostichus mawsoni. The sequence continues at coordinate 22,187,781 of JAAKFY010000023.1, read as the reverse complement.
GTATTAGATTCTATTGGTTTCCGTCAGAGTGTAAATAAACCAACCCACTGCTATAATCACACTCTCGACCTTGTTCTGACTTATGGTATTGAAATTGAGCAACTATTAGTCGAACCGCATAATCCTGCTTTATCCGACAATTTTTTTGTAACTTTTGAAGTACTGTTACTAGACTACAAACCATTAGTCAAAAGTTCCTGCAGCAGAAACCTATCTGTTAGCGCTATAGCCAAATTTAAGGAAGAGATTCCATCAATACTTAACTCGATAGCTTGTCTGCATGTAAGGGAGGAAACTTATACAAAATGTACACCACCCCAAATTGATCATGTTGTTGATAGTGCTACAGATGCGCTGCGAACAAATTTAGACTCTGTTGCTCCTTTGAAAAAGAAGAAAATAAAACAAAATAGACTAGCTCCATGGCATGATGCCGAAACCCGCAAAATAAGGCAAAAGTCGAGACAACTTGAAAGGATATGGCTTTCCACTAAACTTGAAGAATCGCGTTTAATTTGGCATATTACTCTCAATGAATATAAGAAAGCACTGCGTGAAGCGAGAGCAGCTTACTACTCTTCATTAATAGATGAGAATAAGAATAATGCAAGATTTCTTTTCAGCACTGTAGCCAGGCTGACAGAGAGCCACAGCTCTACTGAGCCTTCTATTCCCATAGCACTCAGTAGTAATGATTTTATGTGCTTTTTTAAAGATAAAATTGTTACTCTTAGAAACAAAATCAATGACCTCTTGCCTTTGACCAGTATAGTGTTATCAACAGCTCCCGGAAACGTAAGTTCTAATATTACACTAGATAGTAAATTAGAATGCTTTTCAGCCATAAACCTTGAACAATTGAATTCAATGATTCTTTCTTCTAAACCATCAACGTGTATCTTGGGAACTGCTTTAGGCTGGTTTAGGTCCTACAGATGAAGCCACTCATTTAGGACGCTTTTTCTATCGAGGAGGGTGGTCGGTCCTCGATAAAGAGACCGCCTCCAGTTTCCGTTGAGACCGCCCCGTGTGATAAATTAATGTTTTTATATGAAGCCAGCTGCAATGGATCATTGATCCACCAGGGGGCGCCTGCCTCCAGTTCCAAACTGGAGCTCATGTGAATACTGTGTAGCGATCTTATATCGATAATATAATATCCATATGTCACGGATAGGATCATACTCTGTGCTAAATAAGAGACATGTAATCATTACAAATTTACAAAACATCACCATGTTGTTATTTAACAAAAATGTTTAATCCACCTTGGCGTAAGTACAAAACCACCGCAACAGGGTTTTTTCATTTTTTCATCAGGTGATTATTGCAGAAATGCAGACCGGCTCAAACAAACGACATTTAATCATCATTCTTACGGTCATTTAATGTATTATATGTTCGCCGAATTGGCATGAAAGCACTAATAAATGTAGTTTAATTCACGTGAGTTTACAACTATAAAAATAATCGGTTTGTTTTCAGGAAAGCAGGAAATGCACCACGGCTCTCACGAATCCTTATTTAATCATCATTTTCACCACGATCATTTATGTTTATGTTCGCCGAATTTACATGAAATCACTGAAAAATATGAATATATATATATAATACACCTATTCAATTCAATATACTGTATTCAACTTCATTAAAACCTTATTAACGTGCCTAAACTCGCTGCACGTTAACCCGCTTATTACATGGCCACATTCTCATCAAAGTAACGACATGACTCCCAATATTAATTGAAATGCTTTTTATGGATTTAGAAAATGTTTTTATTGATTAAAAAAATATTTGTATTGATTTGCATCCGCTAGGAAGTTTTCTTGAGAGTCACATCTCTCAGTTTAATCAAGCTGCGACAGAACCAAAGCATAGGCTACATACACCAAACCTTCCATTTATATTCCTATCAATATTATGAAGGCGTTCGCCGAATTGACATGAAAGCACTGACAAATATGAATATAGGCTACCGTAGTCAACTTCATTAAAACGTTATTATCTGTGAATCGTACATTGTGTCAAGCACCTTGATGGCCACCTATTTTTCCTATTGGTGCTCATTTACTCTATATTTTTATTTCAATCAAATGTTCCATCGTCTCACTTTAGGAAACATGTTTCGCAAAGTGGGACAGTATGATTTGGTATGACAAAGTCAGGGATAATGTGAGATATAAATGTCTGAGACAACTTGGCACTAAGAGTTTTCAGAATGGTACTGGATTTTGATTTATTGTATTGGCTTCATATCGCAATATATTCCCGAAGTCTGAAATGCAAAACATGTCCCACATTAGGGCAATTCACCCTGCATGAAACTTTGTCTATTTGTGTGTTTACCAAGCGCAACCCCCCCGCGGTAATCCGCGGTAAACTCTTTGTTTAAACTGACCATCGGAATGTCGGGAGGTTTGCACACATGCAAATATCCTCCCATCCCCCGCTCATAGCGGTCTTGCTGTTGAAAGAAGAATGACAACACCTACTGTAGATCACCAACACTGGTTTATTTTGTAATCACAGGCAAGTCAACGTTGTTCCAGTAAAAGTCCAAAGATAGTGTAGCTTTGTCTATGTCCTTAGAGAACCACGTATCTTTCAAAAGTAAACTTTTCAAGATAATATCATCATATATGTGTAGCTTTGTCTCTGTCCTGTGAGAACCACGTATCTTTCAAACGTAAACTTTTCAAGAGTTCCTCAGAAAAACAGCTGTTTTCAGCTTTGTGGCGGTGCATTTTACAGCTAATCCAAGAGGCTTTTTACACACCTTACTTGGTTTAAGAAGGAGGGGATTTTTCTCAACACATAAAGGAACACTTTATCCTTCAGTTTATCACAAACATTCAACATCAACACATTTGGAGATCCTAATTTGAATCCAGTCTGTAATTTGATTTATATCCCGCGTCCCGCCCACCCCGACCCTTTCCGAGCGCTTCCGAGCCGCGCCGATTACAACGAGAGTTAGAACGAGAACGTGACGTCACATTTACACAATACGTATGCTTTCTAGCTGTCACTACCATAGGTCACTACCGGTCACTACCCGATCTGCCCCCCTGCCCGATCTGTCCTGCGCATGTGCGAGATGGTCAACTACATACTATAATAATAATAATGGCTTTAATTTATAAAGCACTTCATATTTGAATTCAAATCCCGAAGTGCTAACATGGTAAAAAGAATAAAAAGCAATAAATAAAAATAAATAAGTAGTGACACTTGACACAGTGGCGTTTGGCAAAGCAGAAAAAGAACCGAGAGAGATGAGTTATTGTTATTACAACGTGACTGCACTATTATTTAACAACTCGGGCAGGGGGGCAGATCCGGTAGTGACAGCCATAACCGAGGTCCCGGAAGTCCGCTGTCTCGTCTCTTCTTCTCTGTTTCTTTCCTTGTATCGCTCACTCGTCTCTTTCGCCCCTGTCGGCGGGGCGGTCAAAATAGAATCGCCCCGTCAAAATTGAAATCAAATCAAGGTTTATTTATATAGCACATTTTAAAAACGATTTTTATCTCTACCACAGTGAGATGATACACATGTGTGTGTCAGTAAATGTGTACTGAGGCTCACAGAGGCTGCAGGGTGTGTGTGAACCGGTGTGAACACAACGAGGGCTGCTGTCAGACGATCAGCTGTGAAGCGTCGCTTCACGTGACGCTCCGGAGGAAAGGATGTCGCATTGCTCTTAAAACTCATTTCAAACTAATTTAAAAAATGTCTATATTATGAATTTGAGATGTGTCTAAACTGCTAAGAAGCTGACAGCTGAGTTAGAACTGTGCTTAACCACCACACTTAAAGAAATAACCGCAACCACACACTTTTAATGCACTTAATGTACTATTTTTATATCAATATTTTAAATATTTGTAACTATTTATTCCCCCGTATGATTGTCTATGTTGTCTGTCCTATTGCTGTGTTATTTTTTAAGTGTTATGTATGTGCACACCGTGACAGAGTTGCACTCTGAAATCTCGTTATACTTGTTTATAATGACAATGGCGTCAGCTAAATGCAATGTAATAATAATAATAAAAGGCTTTAACTTTAACTTACCTTTAATAATAATAATAAAATAAAAATACAAAGTTTGCCACATATTTATAAATCATCAACTGTCTAAAGGGTGGATCTTCCTGGTTCTGTTGCATAAAATATTTAAAATAAGTCTTTTCCACGTCATGCAGCCTACAGTAAAGCTTGAAATGCAATGTAATGTAATGAATGAAGCGCCCTCTCCTGGTTTGACCCTGTAAATGAAAATCTGGCCACCCCCACTTGCTGAGAAGTGGGAGGAGTTAACATTCCTTAATGCTGGTCTTTGGCTGGGAGCTGTATGCTGGAGTCCTAAATGAGTGGCTTCATCTGTATCTATCTGAACGCTCTCAGTTTGTGTGTGTTAACGATGAATCTTCCATGCAAACCAAAGTTAGCCATGGAGTGCCACAGGGCTCATTGCCTGGACCTATTTTGTTCACATTATATATGCTTCCGTTAGGCAATATTATAAGGAATCACTCTGTACATTTTCATTGTTATGCGGATGATACTCAACTATATTTAACCATCAAGCCTGATGAAATTAATCATCTAAATAAAATTCAAGACTGCCTCAAGGACTTAAAAACGTGGATGACCTTAAACTTTTTGATGTTAAACACGGCCAAAACTGAACTTATTGTACTCGGCCCAAAGACTCTACGAAACAAATTATCTAAAGATATATTTACTATGGATGGCATTAATTTGGCCTCCAGTGAGATTGTAAGGAATCTTGGTGTTATATTTGATCAGGATTTATCCTTTAAGGCCCACATAAAATCAATCTCAAGGACCCCCTTTTTTCATCTACGTAACATAGCAAAAATCAGGCATATCTTGCCTCAATACAATGCAGAGAAACTAGTCCATGCATTTGTTACTTCAAGGCTGGATTATTGTAACTCTTTATTATCAGGGTGTACCAAGAAGTCAGTTAAGTTGCTTCAGCTGATTCAAAATGCTGCAGCACATGTACTAACCAGAGTTTGGAAAAGGGACCACATTACTCCTGTTCTGGCTGCCTTACACTGGCTCCCTATAGAACATAGGATAGAATTTAAAATTATTCTTCTCTTCCTACTAGGGTATTGCGTTCCAAGAATGCAGGGTTGTTGGTTGTTCCTAGAGTCTCTAAAAGTACAATGGGAGCCAGAGCCTTTTATTATCAAGCTCCACTTTTGTGGAATCAGCTTCCAGTTTGTGTTCGGGCGGCAGACACCCTATCCGTTTTTAAGAGTGCGCTTAAGACCTTCCTTTTTGATAAAGCTTATAGTTAGGGCTGATTAGATTCAGCCCCTAGTTTTGCTGCTATAGGCTTAGACTGTCGGGGGACACCTTACTTCTTCCTTCTCTCTGTCTGTACCTGTGTACTCTCATGTTCCGAATAACCCAGCTTCCCCCAAATTTCTTTTTGGTGTCTATCTACGCTTGGATCCTGAGTCCTGAGTCCTGATCTGAGTCCTGGTTTTCGAGTCGTGGCTGAACCTGTCACTGTGGTCCTGCCTGACTTTCAACATACTACTTCCCTGATGGCTCCCACAGGATTGTTGACATCCTCGTGGATTCATCTCCTTATTATAGACACATGCATTTCCAAACATTTGGTCTACCTATGCTGTAAAATGTATTATCTTTTCGATTTACACACGGCATCTTTTGCACGTCTGTCCGTCCTGGGAGAGGGATCCCTCCTCTGTTTCTCTCTCTGAGGTTTCTCCTATTTTCCCCTTTAACTGTGTTTTGTTTTTTCTTGTACGATGTGAGGGTCTAAGGACAGAGGGTGTCGTATTGTCATACTGATATTCTGTACAAACTGTGAAGTCCACTGAGACAAATGTAACATTTATGATATTGGGCTATATAAATAAACATTGATTGATTAAGTAATATCATACATTAACCCCATTATAGCAGATGCCACATTGAATGGATGAACACATTTGCCCGTGGTGAGATGACGAGGCTCCATTAAAAAATAAACCTCTTTTTAGTGAATTACTGAGTTTAGGCACGTTAATAACGTTTTAATGAAGTTGACTACAGCAAATTCATATTTGTTAGTGCTTTCATGTCAATTCGGTGAACATATGATACATTAAATGATCGTGAGGATGATGATTCAAAATCTTTTGTTTGAGCCGGGCTGCATTTCCTGATGAAAAAACAAACCGATTGTTTTTGTAGTTGTAGTACGCCAACGTGGATTAAACAACATTATTTTGTTAAATTTAAACATGGTGATGTTTTGTAAATGATTACATGTCTCTTATTTAGCACAGAATATGATCCTATCCGTGTCATATGGATCTTAACAAATATCCGCTATATCAGATTCCTGTGTAGATCTATCAGCTGTTTATTTCACATGAGTTCCAGTGTGGCAGCTTTTTAATCACTCCCCCTGGTGGATCCATGATCCATTGCAGCTGGTTTCATTATAATTTTATTTATTTATCAAGGGGGCGTATCAAGTCATGCGGGGGGTTTTCCTTTCAGCGAGGGCCGACTCCGTGCCGATCACGGCCCCACTACGGTAGGGCGTCCGAAATGAGGTGCTACAGCTGTAGCAACTCTCGCCATGATTTGTACAAAGGACAAATGACAAGTGTTTAAAGGGCTGCGGGGCGTTTTAATGTTCCGTTTTCTTCTTGTTGAGGTGTTCCCTCTACTGTTTCTACAGGTGTTTGTGCATGTGTTGGAAAGTCAAAAGTAGTCACTACTATAAGTAAATATAATACTGCTACCAGAAATGGCATTCATTGCAGTTGTGTTGGAAGTTGAATGATACTGATATTCTTTAGATCAGGGGTTCTCAAACTTTTTGTTTATGCGGACCACTATTTATTATCAAGGATTTTCGCGGACCACCTCATATGCAAACCGTAAAAATAAGTACAGATATAAACGTAGTGTTAAAACGCCGATATTTTTTTATAGTTACTTATAGACAATCAAAAGTAAATTGAAGCCTATTTGATACTTTTGTGACCGGTGTCTGTCTGCGTTGTGTATGTGTCTCAAAGAGGACGGCAGACGGTATTTTAATTAGGTCATCCCAAACAATGCCACAAGTGCGCACGCGCGCAGTGCACTCACAAAACGGGCAGACAGGTCTACAAAAAACTACCGGTATGCTCCTACTTTAGTTACTGTACTGCAAAAGCAGACGGCGCTGCGCTCAACACACACACACACACACACACACACACACACACACACACACACACACACACACAGACTCAAAACCATGGACACACAGGCATATAAGTAACATAAACAATGTATAGGCCTAAGTTGCATAAAGGCTTGAGCTACAGTACCAACTGAGCAGACAGCGCTGCTTCTCTCTCTCTCTATCTCCACTTTCAAAATCTATTTAAATCTCAAAACAAACAAAAAACAAATTAACTTATTAAATAAACGAAACGAAAAATATAGCCTACTCAGGGGTGAATCTAGAAAAATATTCATGGGGTGGCAAGAATGTGGCAGGAGATTTTGAGGGGTGGCATCCCCTGGCAGAAGTATATGCTGATTTAATCAAAATGTGTCTTCGTGTCCCCGAAAATCCTTGATAATAAAAAGTGGATTTTATTTAGCTTTTTTCCACGGACCACCTGCAGTACCCTCGCGGACCACCAGTGGTCCACGGACCACAGTTTGAGAACCGCTGCTTTAGATGATTTCATTTTGGTATATTAACAAGTATAGCATAAAATGGTATCTGTATTTCTGCACAGCATTCTAATCAATCGTCTGAATATTAATTGTAAGCATTCTGTTTATCTATGAATCTCAAGCTGTTCAAACTTTTTCAAATTGGTCTTTACTTAAAAATGTAATTGCAGCTAAGAATAACTGTAAGCTTTAGACAAAAGTTGGCTAAAAACTCAACAATGCCAACAAAACCTGGTCCTCACTTCGTTGCTAAACTGGCTTCAAAAGTTATATTTTTTCTTTGTTTTTAAAAATAAGCTGAGGTGGACACTGGAATCAAGGGGCCACTTAGTGTTGAAATGCAGAATAATTTCTCTCTAAGTATAGCATAAAGGGCGGTCCTCACTTCCCCATATATACAGGAATGTGTGTGTGCATGCGTGCGTGTGTGCATGCGTGCCTGCGTGCCTGCGTGTGTGTGTGTGTGTGTGTGTGGCCTAGCATTACTGTCCTTGTGGGGACCTACATCTGTTTACACAGTCACGTGTGGGGACTGGCTTCCCTTATGGGGAAAAATGGAGGTCCCCATAAGGGGAATCATTAATTTTAGGGTGAAGACTTGGTTAGGTCAGAATTAGGGTCTCCTGTCACCATCTAGTGGTGACAGGGGAAAGGCACGGGCACATGTTTTATATTTGTTTTATCATTAAAACCAATGCTGTAATACATATTGTATTCTTACTTGCATACAGGCCTTACGATAATGGATTTCAGCTCTCGGGAGATGTCAATGCGTGGGCGGTTACCCGAAGTGACAGACCTAATGGTACGCTTATCTCTGCCTTAGACGCCTTACCGATAATGGACGTCCTCTCTCGGGAGATGTCAAGGAGTTGTGCGGTTACACAAAGTGACAGACCTAATCGTACACTTATATCTGCCCCAGAGTGCGCTCACAGACCCCAAAGGACGGTCTAATGCTCTCCAGCATGTCTCGCTAATGTGTGCCCTTAGCAGGACGGAGCAGCTGACATTACAACCCAGGCATAAGTGTTTGAAAGGCGGGGGAAAAAGTCTTGTAAATACCTGGAAGTCCCATACCCTGTGCACACGGTTTAACCAGATCCAAGCTCTTCTCCCCGCTTTTTAATAGCTGTTATGTGCCCTATAATTCCCACACCCTGTACACACAGTTTAACCAGGATCCAAGCTATTTCCCTGGCTTTTTAATAGCTTGTATGTAACCTGGGAGTCCCACACCCTGTACACACATGTTTACCCAGGATCCAAGCTCTTCTCCCCGATTTTGAATAGCTTTTATGTGCCCTGTAATTCCCACACCCTGTACACACATGTTTACCCAGGATCCAAGCTCTTCCCCCCGCTTTTGAATAGCTTTTATGTGCCCTGTATTTCCCACACCCTGTACACACTGTTTAACCAGGATCCAAGCTCTTCTCCCCGCTTTTGAATAGCTTTTATGTGCCCTGTAATTCCCACACCCTGTACACACTGTTTACCCAGGATCCAAGCTATTTTCCTGGCTTTTTAATAGCTGTCATGTTCCCTGGAAGTCCCATACTAATTAAATGTATTTGTATGATATATTTCTGGGGTAGGAAAGTGACATTTTTGGGTGATTCTGTCAGTTTATGGATTTTAGCCCAAATATCCTGGAGGTTCCAGGCCGAATTTTGGTGTTCATAGGCTGCCTGCCATGGTCCCCCACCCGTGGAAAGAAGAAAAAAGTGAAGAAAATGGTTAATTATATCTTAATATAATCAAAAATGAAGTTTTGAAAAAAGTCTGAAACAATGACTAAGTGCCCACGGAGAAGGGGAAATGAAAAGCTCAACCCTTCGGCACTTCGGGCGGCGTTTTTTCCCCTTCTCCGTTGCAAGTTGCAACGGAGAAGCGGAAAAGGGTCCGGGGCTTCATTTCCCCTACTCCGTCAAAAAAATTCATTCATACATTTCAGACTACCGTCTGCACGAAATCGGAAACCCGGTTTTTGGCCATACTCTGAAAATAAACGGCTGTCTGCAAACGCGGAGGTTAAGTGTCCGCTCACCATGCACTATGGGTCAGCCATATTTTGTGCCTCAACACCCCCCAGCCTGGTTCTCACAAAAGTTGACTCTGACAAATGTGCCTCTGGAGGAATGTAAGGGGATTTGCCAGGGGACTCTATCCGCCTTATGAGACACTATTTTCGGATACATTTTTTACATTTTCACCCCTTTTGCCTGGTTCTCAAAAAATTTTGTCTGACAAATGTGACTCTGGAGGAATGTCAGGGGAGTTGACAGGGGACTCTACCGCCTTATGAGGCACTATTTTCGGATACATTTTTTACATTTTCACCACTCTTGCCTGGTTCTCAAAAAGTTATCTCTGACAAATGTGACTCTGGAGGAATGAGAGGGGAGTTGACAGGGGACTCTACCCGCGTTACGAGACACTATTTTGGATACTTTTTTACATTTTCACCCCTTGCCTGGTTCTCAAAAAGTTATCTCTGACAAATGTGACTCTGGAGGAATGTCAGGGGAGTTGACAGGGGACTCTACCGCTTACGAGGCACTATTTTCGGATACATTTTTTACATTTTCACCACTCTTGCCTGGTTCTCAAAAAGTTATCTCGACAAATGTGACTCTGGAGGAATGAGAGGGGAGTTGACAGGGGACTCTACCCGCGTTACGAGACACTATTTTCGGATATTTTTTTACATTTTCACCCCTTTTTTGATGGATGAATTTGAACTTATTTTGTTACTTTTTGCTCAGTTTGACCCGGTTCTGGCCACCGTGTTGCCTGGAGGATAGGACCGAGAGATGAAGACTCTCTGGCCGCCTCACAAGAGTCTATTGTCGGACCCTTTCTTTGCTTTTCCGGGGCACCCCAAACCCTCCCACGGTTGGGGCACCATGAATTGATGCATCAGACCAAATGTTGCCATCACCAGCCCTGCGGAGGTGGGACCATCCAACCCGGTGGTAACCCAATACCTCCCTTGGTCCGTATACCATGGATTGAAGCATCGGACCCAGTGTCGCAATCACCGGTCACACTAACGCATATAAACAGATAAATAGAACATCATTTTGATCAAATTCATTGTGTCTGTTCTAGTGAGGATGTCGTCCGAATGCCCGGTGTGCAGATTCCTCTATCTGGCGTTGAACAAGCACCTTAAGCACAAACATGCAGTGCGTAACTTGGAAGAGAGAGGCATCATTCTGAAAATGGCGAGTGGCAGGATAAATGTTCGCACCAAACCCTGTCCCATCACAGGGTGTTCGTATGCTGGGAAGAGACTGGACCGTCATGTAACTCATGACCACCCTGAGTTATCCCGATGTGAGGCACATCAGGTCATGGCAAGGCTGAAGCATAGTGTGGCCCTGCAGTTGCTCCATGACCTCCGTGAGACTAACCCCATCATTGGAATGGCTACATCATTGGATATAGACAATGAGGAGGAATACCCCGGGCACCCTCCACCCTTGTCCCCACATATTGAGTGTGACGAGGACTGCAGGCAGGTGGTGCTGGAAAATGTGGCATTGAGGGCTCAGAAGGATGCCCTCAATGATGAGGTGAAGACCCTGCGCTCCAGGCTGAAAAAGGAGCTAAAACCCAGGAAGCAGAGGGCCACTGCTGCTGTGCTTGAGGAAGAGGAAGAATGTATACGATTTAAGGGCCTTCCAATCACAAGTACCTCCGGCACGAACACAGCAGCCTCCGGTGGAGACCCGGTGTGAAGACCCCTGACCACCCTGTGATGGAGTCCCCAGCAGCCTCCGGTGGAGACCCGGTGTGAAGACCCCTGACCACCCTGTGATGCAGTCCCCAGCAGCCTCCGGTAGTAGGACCCCTGTATGTCAGAAGACCCGTGCGTCTGTCTACAATAAGCTGAAAGCTAAGCTGTCTAAGAACTCGCCCTCCCCCCCAAATCTCTGGTCCACTGGGAAGGGACGGGGGAATACCATGCGTGAAATCAAGTTGCCTAAAAGCATGGAGGCGTACCTTCAGACATACAGGGAGCATTGTGAGGGTGTCGCTCCGACAGTAAAACATAAAGAAAATGCTCTGTCGAAGGTCAGCCGGATAAAACACTTCCTCACATTCTCGTCCCATGGTGTGAAGCGGCTGTCAGACTGGCTGTTCCTGAAAGACTTAAATAAGATCCGTGGCTGGATCAAGTATATTTCGAAGTGGTGCCAGGCAGTCACCACATCGGAGTTCTTCCTGAAGAATGTGAATCATTTCATGAGGTACATGTCTGATTCAAAGCCCCGGGGGTGCAGGCTCACCATGTCTGATATTTCCCACATAATCAGAGAGTTGAGAGCCAACATGAAAAACATGAAGAAGGCAGTCACTGTGCACCAGTTTAAGGTGAAAAGGAATAAACTGGATCATCTGCCGAGCCAGGCTGAACTTTTCGCCGCCATGGCGGCCGCAGAGAAGCGCATCCCCCAGCTCCTCGACCTGATGACCAGCACGCCGACCTCAAGCACCCAATACCTGCTATATGGCTATCTAACCCTCCATTGGAGCCTCCTCTATGGCCACCGTCCGGGCGTGTACGCAAACATGACCAACATCGAGGTATTAGAGGCGGACAAAAGGGGAACTGCTGATGGCTACATCATCCATGTGCAGGACCACAAGACAGCCAAGACATTTGGCGAAGCACAGCTGGCGCTTACAGTAAATGAGTTTAGCTGGGTCATGCGGTGGATGGGGATAAAAGAGGCATTGCTGGGTCCTCAGAATGAATTCTTCCTTTCCACAACAGGGAAGTTGGCCTCCAGGAACCTGAATGCTCACTTGAAGAGTGCATGGGCTGATGCTGGGCTAGAAACAGCCGTCACCTTCACAATCCTGCGCACTGCCCTGGCTGACAATATCAAGCATCACCAAGATCCAGCAAGCCGGTCGATTCTCGCCAGGTTTATGTGTCACGACATAACCACGGCTGACCGGTTCTACGCGAATGCACCTGGAATAAAGGAGGCATTGAAAATCCGCTCAATGTTCAGGGCGTCATCGGTTGCTGCAGCAGCTGCAGAAGATGTCTACAGCCATCAGATGAGGAGGGCTCCGGGGCTGAGAGCAGCATACAAGACCCCAACCATACCTCTTCTTCAGAGCATGAGCAACCTGAAGGGTCATTGGAGCGGGAGCAGCAGCGGATGCGGAAGCGGGAGGGAAAGAGGCCAATGAAGTCTGGAATTGGACCGGTTGACTCAACCTGTTTGCCCTTGTGCACCGTACGAATTAGACCCCTGAATTGGTCCAACCTTGGGAGTATTTGTACCGTGTATACTGTTTTTGTCATGCATACTGTGTAAGCTGTTTTTGTTAAAAATAAAAATAAAAGGCGCCTGCTGCATTAGGGTTACCAGGGCCATGAAAACATCCACCACAGAAGGGGTGGTGGTCCTGTGAAGAAGGTCGAATATGGATGCTGATGGGCGGACAGTAAAGCACCACAAAATCCACCCCTTTAAGTGTTACCAGGGCCATGAAAACATCCACCAGAGGGGTGGTGGTCTGTGAAGAAGGTCGAATATGGATGCTGATGGGCGGACAGTAAAGCACCACAAAATCCACCCCTTTAAGTGTTACCAGGGGCATTTGAAAATCCTCCACAGAGGGGGTGGTGTTGCTGTGAAGAAGGTCGAATATGGATGCTGATGGGCGGACAGTAAAGCACCACAAAATCCACCCCTTTAAGTGTTACCAGGGGCATGTGAAAATCCTCCACAGAGGGGTGGTGGTTCTGTGAAGAAGGTCGAATATGGATGCTGATGGGCGGACAGTAAAGCACCACAAAATCCACCCCTTTAAGTGTTACCAGGGGCATGTGAAAATCCTCCACAGAGGGGGTGGTGTTGCTGTGAAGAAGGTCGAATATGGATGCTGATGGGCGGACAGTAAAGCACCACAAAATCCACCCCCTTTTAGGGTCAGCAGGGGCACGAAGTTCTGGAGGGTGAGAATGTCTTGGTTTAGTCCGAGGGGGAGTGCTTAAGTGCGGGTCCCCGGGCACTCACGGTGGGCAAGGTTATGGAAGTACACATGATTGGGACACATGCTGGAGGTCATTAGTCCGTCCTTTGGTGGTCTGTGAGCCGCCAAAGAGAGGTGATTTTCCCGGTCTCTCTCCTGGAGGTCTGAAATAATCTAAGTGCACATGTTAGGGAGACGTGCTGGAGGTCATTAGTCCGTCCTTTGGTGGTCTGTGAGCGGCCAAAGAGAAGATTTTCCCGGTCTCTCTCCTGGATGTCTGAAATAATCAAAGTGAACATATTAGGGACACATGCTGGAGGTCATTAGTCCGTCCTTTGGTGGTCTGTGAGCCGCCAAAGAGAGGTGATTTTCCCGGTCTCTCTCCTGGAGGTCTGAAATAATCTAAGTGAACATATTAGGGAGACATGCTGGGGGTCATTAGCCCGTCCTTTGGTGGTCTGTGAGCCGCCAAATAGAGGTGATTTTCCCGGTCTCTCTCCTGGAGGTCTGAAATAATCTAAGTGCACATGTTAGGGAGACATGCTGGGGGTCATTAGCCCGTCTTTTGGTGGTCTGTGAGCCGCCAAAGAGAGGTGATTTTCCCGGTCTCTCTCCTGGAGGTGTGAAATAAACTAAGTGAACATATTAGGGAGACATGCTGGGGGTCATTAGCCCGTCCTTTGGTGGTCTGTGAGCCGCCAAAGAGAGGTGATTTTCCCGGTCTCTCTCCTTGAGGTGTGAAATAAACTAAGTGCACACGTTAGGGAGACGTGCTGGAGGTCAGCAGCCAGAGAGCAGGACCACGCAGCCGCCTTTTCAACCCAGGAAAATGGTATGAAAGGTGGGGAAAAGTGTTCATGCAGCACCCTAACAACGGTAATAATGATTAAAAACCATTTATAGGGCAGGGTGTATTTTAAAAGTGAAAGAAAAACTATTTTAAACCGGTTAAAAGGCACAAAAGTGATTTAAGTGCAGTTCCCATGTTTCCCCACAGGAGGGCACTTCACCCTGCATGAGCACAGTGCATTAACAGTAAAACATGCAATAAAAAAAGGCAAATCGATGGATTTAAGGTGCAGGGAGGCTCCGCACCAGACACAGGTACATTCCCAAGTCCCCACAATAGTGACAACGGTGATTTAAACTAGTTTCTGCGCGCGAAAAGAGTGCTAAAAGTCGGATAAAACTCTGCTAAAACTCTGATAACGGTGTGGTAAAAGTCTGATTGTTTCAGAGACCCATATTGATGATACAATAAACCATTTACATCTAAAAGTATCCATTAAAATGCATTTGCAGGGTGAACAGTGCAGAGAGAAGCCTGGAAATGCCTCTCCAGGACCACGGAGGGCTCCCAGGTGCTGAAGAGGGGGAGACAGGCGCCGCTGCCTTTTCAACCCAGGGAAAGGGTTTGAAAGGTGGGGGGGAAAGTGTTTTAAAGGTGGGGGAACTAGTGTTGTAAATAGAGGCAGAGTGAACCCAGAGAGCAGGCCGGCGCAGCTGCCTTTTCAACCCAGGAATAAGTGTTCTAAAGGCGGGGTAAAGTTGTTTGAAATAGACCCCTGGATGTACAGTGTGGTAAGTAGTCTGACACCTCCAGGGTGTCTCACTGCCCTATACAAGCCATGGAAGGTGCTTGAATCCTGGGGAAATATTTTTGAATTGTTTAAGTGTTTTTAATCGTCTGGAAGGGAGTTTTAGCCTGTCATCTTGCAGTATATGATTTAACATGGAAGCACTCCTGAAAATTCACATAATATGTGCATTTTGAGGAGTGCTTCCATGTTAAATCATATACTGCAAAATGACAGGCTAAAACTCCCTTCCAGACCCATGAATAAGTGTTCTAAAGGCGGGGTAAAGTTGTTTGAAATAGACCCCTGGATATACAGTGTGGTAAATAGTCTGACACCTCCAGGGTGTATCACTGCCCTATACAAGCCAGGGAAGGTGCTTGAATCCTGGGGAAATATTTTTGAATTGTTTAAGTGTTTTTAAATGTATGGAACAGTGTTTTGTCACTTTCAAAACTCTCCCGTCACTGGCCGGATAAATGGGGTCGATTTTATATTCCATCTGACCGTTAATATTCCAGTGAGACGAAGTACGTCTGATGGCCGGAGAGATCCCATGTTAATTTCGTCCAGAAACGAGAGTATTCCCTTGCTCAGTGCAATTGAGAGGGCAACTTCACTGTTCTTCTTCTTTGGGAGAACAAACTACTGTCGATGGACACCATTATTCCTGCATGACTGCTATCAACTTAAGGCTAAGTTCCCACTCCTCTACGACTCCTACATGAACGGTGGATTTGTTGTGAACACCACCAAGAAAGGTAGTGGAGTGCCCTTTGACCAGGCACTAGAGCAGTGCTACAACCGGCCTGCTAAAGTGAGTGGGGGGATAATTGGGGTCACCAGGAAGAAGGAAGCAGTAGCTCTGTGGGGAATCATCAAGCATAAAAAAGACCAGTATGTTGAACTCCTGGAGATGAAGGGTGATTGGAGGAGAACTCTCACTTCATCACGCCTTCAACCCGAGTACTGCAACTAAAATAGTTATGATGGTGCAAGACATAGAGGAGTATCTACAGAAGGTTTGCAGTCCTCTACAGGACCAGGTAGCATTGAAAAACGTTCTCACTGGAGAAATTGTGACCAACGTAAATGTAGACAAGTTGTTGTGCTGTCTCACGGAGGGCAGCGCTGCTTGTGCTAAATTTATCGATGATCGACTCAGAAATAGGTCAATATCGATACACTCAACTATTAGCAGAATCAAGTTTAGATCGCCAAAGACCATCTTGAACTTGACTTCCAAAGCAGACATCAAAGATGAGACAATCAAAGCTCTCAAGTTTATTGAGTATGGGTGTCACCGGGGGTTCACTCTTGAGGAGCTACTCCAGCATGAGATCACCAACTCTGCATTCTTCTTGGTTGACAAAGATGGTTACTTGAGGAAGAGTGCCAAATCACAACTTGGGGCTGAGCTGCTGAAGTTGTGCCCACTAATAGATAAAAAAGGGCCACAAACCTCCCCAAAAACCCATGCCGCCATTATCGACTTCATGGCCTTGGTGCGAAAGGTCCCCTTAAAGAAGCTTCATCCGCCCGTCAAGACATTCCATGACTTTGTTATTGCCTTGACATCTATGGTCACCAAAGCTGGGAACAACTGTGATGAGATCCACATCGTTTTCGACACTTACAGAGAAGACAGCATCAAAAATGGCGAGAGGGAGAGAAGAGGAAAATCAAAAGACATGGTTGTCCTTGATGTGATATTACCAAACCAAAATGTTCCAGTAGTATTGGAGAACTTTTGGTCGTCTTCCATCAGCAAAACTGCTTTCCAGGCATTCTATGTTCAGTGGCTCACCACCAATTACCAAGGCACCAAACCTCTATACCTTGGTATATCACCACAGGCATGGATTGTGTCAGCTTGGCGTACTTCTCCATTCCCTCGGCTCAACTGCACACACGAGGAAGCTGATGACAGGATGATGTCCATGTGCAAGACATTCTAAGTCACCGGACAGGACCTACATCCCTGACGCTGTCATCAGGTGACACAGATGTCTTTGTGTGACTGTTATACCACATCACAGTCAATTGGAGAGATCTTGGCCTCCAAGAGCTCTGGCTTGTCCGCAACTCAGGAGTGAAACGATCAATATTACCACTCCACGATATCTGCATATCACTGGGAGACGAGCTTACAAAGTGTCTCCCAGCACTACATGCACTGACTGGGTGCGATACAACCAGCAAGATATCAACTAAACTTGCAGCCTTGAACGCTGTCCGTGAACCAAAAATTCCTGTCTGATTCTGAATTTCGACTGTCCACAGCTAACAGAAAGCGCAATACAGATGGCGGAAACATTCTTGGTCAAATGTCTCAAACCATCAACAGACCTGGAGACATTTGACGACCTGCGTATCGCTGCATTTGATAGCAATGCCCTTAACATGGACTTTGAGAGAACCACTTGCACCTCAACTAATGCAAGGAAACATATCCTTCGAGGCTATTACCAACAACAGCTGTGGGTCCAAGCCCCATTTAGAGATGCCACCTTGATTATGAATGCAGAGTCTTATGGTTTTGTAAGAAGGGGCAGTTTATTAGTCCCTGAGATTGTGATCTCAAAACCTGAAGGTTTGCCAGATCCCTGCTCGTGTGGCAAATGTGCACGCAAGAATGGGTGTCCCTGCCGGGTAGCTGGATCCGTTGTTGTAAGTACTGCAAATGCAAGGGAGGTGACTGTTGTAAAAACCCTATCACTGAATGAACTCTGATCATCATCCTCATACCTGGACTCTGTTGTGAGGAGAGTAATGTTTCTGACACTGGTTTACAGTATGTGACACATAAATAGTACTAATGTGGTGTTAAAAGTTGTATTGTAGACTGTTGGGCAAGTTCCCTGCTGATCTCCCTGCTGAAAGCTTTCCCCCCCACTTTAAGTTAACATTCTATTGATGAGAGAATAAAATATCTTTATATTAATCAAATGCTTGCTTTCTTTCATTCTAAAAATCCCTTGTATTGTTCAAAATCCGAATTGTCAGTTCAACTCTAAATTACACAAATGTTCTAACTTTGCTTTAAGTCCAGAAGGTTTAAGTTAATAATATACAGCAATGTCTGTATGTAGTTAGTTGTGTGGTAATAAGTTGCCATTCTGAACAATTTGTAGCTCCAATGGTTTATATGCGAATTTCTGCATATTTAATGATATATTGCCAAATTTGCATATTTAAAACAAATTTGAGACAAAGTGTAATACAAAAAATATTCTCTTAATATGAAGATTAAACTGGTAGAAATTCATGAGGATATCTTTAAAGGAAAAAAAATCCCATTCACTTTTGAAAAAAACGGTAAAAAAACGTAATTTTCATAATTTTGGTCCCGGAAATCGATTTTGGCACACATCCCACGTTGTTCGCAGAGGTCATATTAGTCTAGAATCGTTGAGATATTGTGTCCTAAATGAAATGCATACATATCTTAGCCAGGTCCTCCACTATTGCATTCCTCCAGAGGCACATTTGTCAGAGTAAACCTTTTGAGAACCAGGATGGGGGGTCTTGAGGCACAAAACAAGGCTGACCCAGAGTGCATGGTGAGCGGACACTTCCCCTCCGTGTTTGCAGACAGCCGTTTTTTTTCTGAGTGCACCCAAAACCGGGTTTCCGATTTCGTGCGGACTGTAGTGTAAAAATTTCTTAACGTTTATCAACGGAGAAGCGGAGATGAAGCCCTGGACACTTTTCCCCTTCTCCGTTGCAACATGCAACGGAGAAGCGGTTAAAATTATATAATACAAATACATTTAAATAGTAAAAGGTACAATTGTGCTCCTAAATTACCTGGAATTGGATTTATATAGCCCCATGATAGTGATTAAAAATAATTTTCATGGAAAAAAGTGTTAAAATGCCTGATTAAAGCATAAGCAGGACCCCAGTGAGCTCCAGACTATGTGCATTGTTTCAGGGAACCATATTAATGACAGAATGGATCATTTAAATGCAAAAATAATTATTTTAAATCATTTTAGGGGGAAAAAGGTGGAGAGAACCTCACTTTCCAAGGCGAAAATAGTGATTAAAATGCAGGGAAACTGTCTTAAATATGGACATAGAGTACCCAGAGAACCAGGCTGCTGCAGCAGCAGCAGGACAAAGACAACCAGGGTGAAAACATAACATTTTACCGGGGAATAGTGTTCTAAACATGGGTACATTAGTGTTAAAAGTTGGGGGAACTGTTTTAAATCAGGACAAAGACAACCAGGGTCAAAACATAACATGTTTACCTGGGAATAGTGTTCAAAACACTATTGGGAAGTGTTGGGAAAAGTGGTGTAAATAGAGACAGAGAGCAGGCTGTGCAACACCTGACTTTTTAAGGCAGGAATAAGTGTTTGAAAGGCGGGAAAAGTTGTTTGAAATAGTCTGATACTACCAGAACTCATCACTGCACTTTACAAGGCATAAATAATGTTTAAATGGTCGGGAAAAGTGTTTTTAAACGTCTGGAAGAGAGTTTTCGCCTGCCATTTTGCACGATATCATTTAACATTGAACATCTCCTGGAAATGCACAGAATATGTACATTTTCAGGAGAGGGTCAATGTTCATCAATCAATCAATGTTTATTTATATAGCCCAATATCACAAATGTTACATTTGTCTCAGTGGACTTCACAGTTTGTACAGAATATCAGTAGACAATACGACACCCTCTGTCCTTAGACCCTCACATCGTACAAGGAAAAACTTCCAGAAAAAGGAAAAACCCCACAGTTTAAGGGGGAAAAAAAATGGGAGAAACCTCAGGGAGAGCAACAGAGGAGGGATCCCTCTCCCAGGACGGACAGACGTGCAATAGATGCCGTGTGTAAATTGAGAAGATAATACATTTACAACATAGGTAGTCCAAATGTTTGGAAATGCATGTGTCTATAATAAGAAGATGAATCCACGAGGATATCCATCCAGGACTTATGATCCAGGACCACAGCAACAGGCACAGCCACGACTCAAGATGCAGGGCTCGCGATCCAGGACTCAGGACCACAGCAACAGGATAAGCCACGACTCAGGGTCCCGGCGTAGATAGACACCAAAAAGAAATTTGGGGAAGCTGGGTTATTCGGAACATGAGAGTACACAGGTACAGACAGAGAGAAGGAAGAAGTAAAGTAAAGTGTCCCCCGACAAACTAAGCCTATAGCAGCTAAACTAGGGGCTGAATCTAATCAGCCCTAACTATAAGCTTTATCAAAAAGGAAGGTCTTAAGCGCACTCTTAAAAATGGATAGGGTGTCTGCCGCCCGAACACAAACTGGAAGCTGATTCCACAAATGTGGAGCTTGATAAGAAAAGGCTCTGGCTCCCATTGTACTTTTAGAGACTCTAGGAACAACCAACAACCCTGCATTCTTGGAACGCAATGCCCTAGTAGGACAGTAGGGTATAATGAGTTCTTTAAGGTAAGATGGCGCCTGCCCATTAAGGGCTTTGTAGGCGAGAAGAAGAATTTTAAATTCTATCCTATGTTCTATAGGGAGCCAGTGTAAGGCAGCCAGAACAGGAGTAATGTGGTCCCTTTTCCTAACTCTGGTTAGTACACGTGCTGCAGCATTTTGAATCAGCTGAAGCGACTTAACTGACTTCTTGGTACACCCTGATAATAGAGAGTTACAATAATCTAGCCTTGAAGTAACAAATGCATGGACTAGTTTCTCTGCATCGTTTTGAGGCAAGATATGCCTGATTTTTGCAATGTTACGTAGATGGAAGTAGGCGGTCCTTGAAATAGATTTTATGTGGGCGTTAAAGGATAAATCCTGATCAAATATAACACCAAGATTCCTTACAGTCTCACTGGAGGCCAAATTAATGCCATCCATAGTTAGTATATCTTTAGATAATTTGTTTCGTAGATTCTTTGGGCCGAATACAATAACTTCAGTTTTGGCCGTGTTTAACATCAAAAAGTTTAAAGTCATCCACGTTTTTAAGTCCTTAAGGCAGTCTTGAATTTTATTTAGATGATTAATTTCATCAGGCTTGATGGATAAATATAGTTGAGTATCATCCGCATAACAATGAAACTGTACAGAATGATTCCTTATAATATTGCCTAACGGAAGCATATATAATGTGAACAAAATAGGTCCAAGCACTGAGCCCTGTGGCACTCCATGGCTAACTTTGGTTTGCATGGAAGATTTATCGTTGACACATACAAACTGAGAGCGTTCAGATAGATAGGACCTAAACCAGCCTAAAGCAGTTCCCTTTATGCCAACTAAGTGCTCTAGTCTTTGCAATAGGATATCATGGTCGATAGTATCAAATGCAGCACTGAGATCGAGTAAGACAAGAATAGAGACAAGTCCTTTGTCTGAGGCTATTAGAAGGTCATTTGTGACTTTAACCAGAGCTGTCTCTGTGCTATGATGTGTTCTAAAGCCAGACTGAAAATCTTCAAATAAATCATTGTGTTTTAAGTAATCACACAACTGTTTTGCGACCGCTTTCTCAAGAATTTTTGAGAGGAACGGAAGATTAGAAATAGGTCTATAGTTGGCTAAAACCTCTGGATCGAGGTTGTGCTTTTTAAGAAGCGGTTTTATCACTGCTACTTTAAATGATTGTGGAACATAGCCCGATAATAAAGACATATTCATAATATTTAATAAAGAAGTGCTAATTAATGGAAAAACTTCCTTTAACAGCTTAGTTGGAATCGGGTCTAAGATACACGTTGATGGTTTTGAAGAAAGAATCATTGAATTCAATTGTTCAAGGTTTATGGCTGAAAAGCATTCTAATTTACTATCTAGTGTAATATTAGAACTTACGTTTCGGGAGCTGTTGATAACACTATACTGGTCAAAGGCAAGAGGTCATTAATTTTGTTTCTAAGAGTAACAATTTTATCGTTAAAAAAGCACATAAAATCATTGCTACTGAGTGCTATGGGAATAGAAGGCTCAGTAGAGCTGTGGCTCTCTGTCAGCCTGGCTACAGTGCTGAAAAGAAATCTTGCATTATTCTTATTCTCATCTATTAATGAAGAGTAGTAAGCTGCTCTCGCTTTACGTAATGCTTTCTTATATTCATTGAGAGTAATATGCCAAATTAAACGAGATTCTTCGAGTTTAGTGGAACGCCATATCCTTTCAAGTTGTCTCGACTTTTGCTTTATTTTGCGAGTTTCGGCATTATGCCATGGAGCTAGTCTATGTTGTTTTATTTTCTTCTTTTTCAAAGGAGCAACAGAGTCTAATTTTATTCGCAGGGCATCTGTAGCACTATCAACAACATGATCAATTTGGAGTGGTGTACATTTTGTAT
This sequence comes from Dissostichus mawsoni, assembly GCA_011823955.1. NCBI lineage: Eukaryota > Metazoa > Chordata > Actinopteri > Perciformes > Nototheniidae > Dissostichus > Dissostichus mawsoni. Next base: position 22,165,149 of record JAAKFY010000023.1, on the reverse strand, counting down.
AAGTTTCCTCCCTTACATGCAGACCTGCTATCAAGTTAAGTGTTGGTGGAATCTCTTCCTTAAATGTGGCTATAGCACTAACAGATAGGTTTCTGCTGCAGGAGCTTTTGACTAATGGTTTGTAGTCTAGTAACAGTACTTCAAAAGTTACTAAGAAATGGTCGGATAAAGCAGGATTATGCGGTTCGACTAATAGTTGCTCAATTTCAATACCATAAATCAGAACAAGGTCGAGAGTGTGATTATAGCAGTGGGTTGGTTTATTTACACTCTGACGGAAACCAATAGAGTCTAATATAGAGTTAAATGCAACAGTAAGGCTATTTTTATCATCGTCAACATGAATATTAAAGTCACCTACGATAATTACTTTATCTGTTTTAAGAACCAAAGTTGATAAAAACTCAGCGAGTTCTGATAAGAATTCTGAATAAGGACCTGGTGCACGGTACACTGTAACAAATAAGATTGGATGCAAAGTTTTCCAGGTCGGATGCGTAAGACTAAAAACAAGACTTTCAAAGGAGGTATAATTTAGTTTTGGTTTAGTATTGATAAGTAAACTTGAGTCAAAGATGGCTGCAACTCCACCTCCTCGGCCTGTGCCTCGAGCAATATGAGTATTGATATGGCTGGGTGGAGTGGCTTCATTTATGCTGACATATTCTTCATGTCTCAACCAAGTTTCAGTGAGACAGCAAATATCAATATTATAATCTGATATTAAATCATTTACCAATATTGCTTTAGATGCTAGAGATCTTATATTTAAGAGACCACATTTAATCTTCCTGTTTTGTTGCACTGTAGTAGTTGTTACATTTACTTTTATTAGGTTATTATGTATGACACCTCTATTAGGCTTCATCTTGAATTGTCCTTGGGCAGACACACACACCGTTAATATTGGGTATTTTATTGGGTTCGGGATTCAATGTTAAATGATATCGTGCAAAATGACAGGCTAAAACCCAGGAATAAGTGTTTGAAAGGCGGGGAAAAGTTGTTTAAAATAGTCTGATACTACCAGGGCTCATCACTGCACTTTACAAGCCAGGAAAAGTGATTGAATCCTGGGTAAACATTGTTTAATTGTTTAAGTTGTTTTTAAATGTATGGAACAGTGTTTTGTCACTTTCAAAACTCTCCCGTCATTGGCCGGAGAAATGGGGTCGATTTTGTATTACATCTGACCGTTAATATTCCAGTGAGACGAAGTACGTCCAATGGCCGGAGGGATCTCATGTTAATTTTGTCCAAAAACCGGAGCATTCCCCTGCTCCTCCTGGTTGTTTGGGGAGAAAATGGAGCCGGGTCACAACAGAAACATCACCATTCCTCCTCCCGTTTCACCGTCTTTAACATCCAGTTCACCCCGACAAGGACAACTTTACAGCCCGAAAACACCTCCAGGGTTCATTTGTGTGGCGCAGTGGATAGAGCGTTGGTGTTCGGATCAGGGGAGCACAGGTTCAAACCCCACTACAGTCAGCATGTCGTTGTGTCCCTGGGCAAGACACTTCACCCCAAATTGCTCCTGTGGGGATTGTCCACAGTACTGAATGTATGTAAGTCGCTTTGGATAAAAGCGTCTAACAAGTAACATGTAATGTAATTTAAAAACTACGGCTCAGTGTTTAATGAGCTGATGCGTTAAATTGGTTAAAAAGTCGCTGTTTTTAAGGTTAAATCCATTGTTTGGTTTCTTCTGAGGAGTTTCTCCCACGAGGTTCAGCGGTTGGTTTGCCTCAGGCGAGAGCTCAAGATACGGAGCTCCGCCGCACGTGCTCCGGCCGTCTGACGTCACCAACTGATAACAAATAAATAAAGCTAGCAAAACAATTATTCTAGCTTACAAAATGATCGGATTTCTTGCACTAAACAACGCTTATTAAACACGTATTGAGATAGCAATACCATAACACATTCCAAGATTTAAAACCGTTCATTAAATTATTGATTAAGAGTAATTAAATAACAAAAAAGTCTTCAATTTCAAAATAAAAGTACTCGTAATACTGCAGGAGTGTCAAAAGGTCCTGGAAGATGTATTTTTTAAGTCGTAAATACACCAGTTAATAATTGTGAAACAGAGTGGTAATACCTAAATAAATGGTAAACCTTTAAACACCGTTTACTAAACAAGTACTGAGATATAAATACCTTGAGAAAAGTCCTGCCTTGTAATTGTCATTAAATAAAAGCAATTAAAAAGTTAATGATTTCAAAATAAAAGTTGTCATAATGCAGTGTTATCACAAGGTCCTGGAAGAGGTGTATTATATTTAATCGTATATACACCAACAGCAGTTCAGAGTATACGGCCTTCTTGGAGACCCTGGAAAGAGTCCTGTATGGGGCTCCTGAAGGGGACTCTTTAGTCTTGCTGGGAGACTTCAACGCACATGTGGGCAATGATGGAGACACTTGGAGGGGTGTGATTGGGAGGAACGGCCCCCCTGATCTGAACCGGAGTGGTGGTTTGTTACTGGACTTCTGTGCTAGTCATGGATTGGCCATAACAAACACCATGTTCAAACATAAGGATGCTCATAAGTGTACGTGGTACCAGAGCACCCTAGGCAGAAGGTCCATGATCGATTTCGTTATCGTATCATCGGACCTGAGGCCGTATGTTTTGGACACTCGGGTAAAGAGAGGGGCGGAGTTGTCAACTGATCACCATCTGGTGGTGAGTTGGGTCGAGTGGGGGGGGAAGCCTCTGGACAGACCTGGTAAGCCCAAACGTGTAGTTTGGATGAACTGGGAACGTCTGGAGGAGGCCCAAGTTCAGGAGGCCTTCAACGCACATCTCCGGCGGAGCTTTTCGGGCATTGCTGTGGTGGTTGGGGACATTGAACCAGAGTGGGCGGTGTTCAAAGCCTCTATTGCCGAAGCCGCGGCGGGGAGCTGTGGTCTCAAGGTCTTAGGTGCCTCAAGGGGCGGTAACACTCGAACCTCCTGGTTGACACCGGTGGTCAGGGAAGCCGTCCGACTGAAGAAGGAGGCCTTCAGGGATTTGTTATCCCGGGGGACTCCCGAGGCAGGTGCAAGGTACCGACGGGCCCGAAGGGCAGCAGCCTCAGCCGTGGCCGAGGCAGCGGCAAAGCAGCGGTGTGGGAGAAGTTCGGAGAAGCCATGGAAAAGGACTTTCGGGCGGCACCAAAGTTGTTCTGGAAAACTGTCCGACACCTCAGGAGGGGGAAGCAGGGAACCATCCAAGCTGTGTACAGTAAGGATGGGATGTTGTTGACCTCAACTGATGGAGTGTTAGGGCGTTGGAAGGAACACTTTGAGGAACTCCTGAACCCGACAACTCCGCCCTCTATGTTAGAGGCAGAGCTGGAGTATGACGGGGGATCAACACCAATCTCCCGGGGGAGGTCACTGAGGTCGTCAAAACGACTCCACAGTGGCAAAGCCCCGGGGGTGGATGAGATCCGCCCAGAAATGCTGAAGGCTCTGGGTGTTGAGGGACTGTCATGGTTGACACGTCTCATTAACGTTGCGTGGAAGTCGGAAACAGTACCGAAGGAGTGGCAGACCGGGGTGGTGGTTCCCCTTTTCAAAAGGGGGATCAGAGGGTGTGTGCCAATTACAGAGGCATCACACTACTCAGCCTCCCCGGGAAAGTTTACTCTAAGGTACTTGAAAGGAGGGTCAGGCCGATTGTCGAACCTCAGATTGAGGAGGAACAATGCGGATTCCGTCCTGGTCGTGGAACGACGGATCAGCTTTTTACTCTCGCAAGGATCCTGGAGGGGGCCTGGGAGTATGCTTATCCGGTCTACATGTGTTTTGTAGACTTGGAGAAAGCGTATGACCGAGTTCCCAGGGAGTTACTGTGGGAGGTGCTGCAGGAGTATCGGGTGAGGGGGTCTCTACTCAGGGCCATCCAATCTCTGTACTCCCAAAGCGAGAGCTGTGTCCGGGTCCTCGGCAGTAAGTCGGACCCATTTCCGGTGAGGGTTGGCCTCCGCCAGGGCTGCGCTTTGTCACCGATCTGTTTGTAATATACATGGATAGGATTTCGAGGCGTAGTCGTGGGGGGGGGTCTGCAGTTCGGTGGACTAAGGATTGCACCACTGCTTTTTGCAGATGATGTGGTTCTAATGGCTTCATCGGTCTGCGACCTTCAGCACTCACTGGATCGGTTCGCAACCGAGTGTGAAGCGGCTGGGATGAGGATCAGCACCTCCAAATCTGAGGCCATGGTTCTCAGCAGGAAACCGATGGACTGTCCACTCCAAGTAGGGAATGAGTCCTTATCCCAAGTGAAGGAGTTCAAGTAGCTCAGGGTCTTGTTCTCGAGTGAGGGAACAATGGAGCGTGAGATGGGCCGGAGAATCGGAGCAGCGGGAGCGGTACTGCAGTCGCTTTACCGCACCGTTGTGACGAAAAGAGAGCTGAGCCAGAAGGCAAGCTCTCTGTCTACCGGGCCATTTTCGTTCCTACCCTCACCTATGGTCATGAAGGATGGGTCATGACCGAAAGAACGAGATCGCGGATACAAGCGGCCGAGATCGGTTTTCTCCGCAGGGTGGCTGGCGTCCTCCTTAGGGATAGGGTGAGAAGTTCAGTCATTCGGGAGGGACTCGTAGTGAACCGCTCCTCCTTCGCGTCGAAAGGAGCCAGTTGAGGTGGTTAGGGCACCTAGCAAGGGAATACTCTCGTTTCTGGACGAAATTAACATGGGATCTCTCCGGCCATCAGACGTACTTCATCTCACTGGAATATTAACGGTCAGATGGAATATAAAATCGACCCCATTTATCCGGCCAGTGACGGGAGAGTTTTGAAAGTGACAAACACTGTTCCATACATTTAAAAACACTTAAACAATTCAAACATATTTCCCCAGGATTCAAGCACCTTCCATGGCTTGTATAGGGCAGTGAGACACCCTGGAGGTGTCAGACTATTTACCAGACTGTACATCCAGGAGTCTATTTCAAACAACTTTACCCTCAAGCACCTTCCATGGCTTGTATAGGGCAGTGAGACACCCTGGAGGTGTCAGACTATTTACCACACTGTACATCCAGGGGTCTATTTCAAACAACTTTACCCCGCCTTTAGAACACTTATTCATGGGTTCTGGAAGGGAGTTTTAGCCTGTCATTTTGCAGTATATGATTTAACATGGAAGCACTCCTGAAAATGCACATATTATGTGCATTTTCAGGAGTGCTTCCATGTTAAATCATATACTGCAAGATGACAGGCTAAAACTCCCTTCCAGACGTTTAAAAACACTTAAACAATTCAAAATATTTCCCCAGGATTCAAGCACCTTCCATGGCTTGTATAGGGCAGTGAGACACCCTGGAGGTGTCAGACTATTTACCACACTGTACATCCAGGGTCTATTTCAAACAACTTCACCCTCAAGCACCTTCCATGGCTTGTATAGGGCAGTGAGACACCCTGGAGGTGTCAGACTATTTACCACACTGTACATCCAGGGGTCTATTTCAAACAACTTTACCCCGAATTAGAACACTTATTCCTGGGTTGAAAAGGCAGCTGAACCGGCCTGCTCTCTGGTTCACTCTGCCTCTATTTACAACACTAGTTCCCCCACCTTTAAAACACTTTCCCCCCCACCTTTCAAACCCTTTCCCTGGGTTGAAAAGGCAGCGGCGCCTGTTTCCTCCTCTTCAGCACCTGGTAGCTCTCCGTGGTCCTGGAGGGCATTTCCAGGCTTCTCTCTGCACTTTTCACCCTGCAAATGCATTTTAATGGATACTTTTAGATGGAAAATGGTTTATTGTATGATCACTATGGGTCTCTGAAACAATCAGACTTTACCACACCGTTATCAGAGTTTTAGCAGAGTTTTATCCGACTTTTAGCACTCTTTTCCCCGCAGAAACTAGTTTAAATCACCTTTGTCACTATTGTGGGGACTTGGGAATGTACCTGTGTCTGGTGCGGAGCTCCCTGCACCTTAAATCCATCGATTTGCCTTTATTTATTGCATGTTTTACTGTTAATGCACTGTGCTCATGCAGGCTGAAGAGCCCTCCTGTGGGGAAACATGGGAACTGCATTTAAATCACTTTTGTGCCTTTTAACCGGTTTATAATAGTTTTTCTTTCACTTTTAAAATATACCCTGCCCTAGAAATGGTTTTTAATCATTATTACCGTTGTTAGGGGGCTGCATGAACACTTTTCCCCACCTTTCATACCATTTTCCTGGGTTGAAAAGGCGGCTGCGTGGTCCTGCTCTCTGGCTGCTGACCTCCAGCACGTCTCCCTAACGTGTGCACTTAGTTTTATTTCACACCTCCAGCAGAGAGACCGGGAAAATCACCTCTCTTTGGCGGCTCACAGACCACCAAAGGACGGGCTAATGACCTCCAGCATGTGTCCCTAACATGTTCACTTAGGTTATTTCAGACCTCCGGAGAGAGACCGGGAAAATCACCTCTCTTTGGCGGCTCACAGACCACCAAAGGACGGACTAATGACCTCCAGCATGTCCCTAACATGTTCCTTAGGTTATTTCAGACCTCCAGGAGAGAGACCGGAAAATCACCTCTATTTGGCGGCTCACAGACCACCAAAGGACGGACTAATGACCTCCAGCATGTGTCCCAATCATGTGTACTTCCATAAAACCTTGCCCACTGTGAGTGCCCGGGGACCCGCACTTAAGCACTCCCCCTCGGACTAACCAAGACATTCACACCCTCCAGAACTTCGTGCCCCTGTTGACCCTAAAAGGGGGTGGATTTTGTGGTGCTTTACTGTCCGCCCATCAGCATCCATATTCGACCTTCTTCCAGCAACAACCACCCCCTCTGTGGAGGATTTTCACATGCCCCTGGTAACACTTAAAGGGGTGGATTTTGTGGTGCTTTACTGTCCGCCCATCAGCATCCATATTCGACCTTCTTCACAGCACCACCACCCCCTCTGTGGAGGATTTTCACATGCCCCTGGTAACAACCTTAAAGGGGTGGATTTGTGGTGCTTACTGTCCGCCCATCAGCATCCATATTCGACCTTCTTCACAGCAAACACCTCCATCTCTGTGGAGGACTTTCTCATGCCCCTGGTAACACTTAAAGGGGTGGATTTTTGGTGGTGCTTTACTGTCCGCCATCAGCATCCATATTCGACCTTCTTCACAGCACCACCACCCCCTCTGTGGAGGATTTCACATGCCCCTGGTAACACTTAAAGGGTGGATTTTGTGGTGCTTTACTGTCCACCCATCAGCATCCATATTCGACCTTCTTCACAGCACCACCACCCCCTCTGTGGAGGATTTTCACTTGCCCCTGGTAACACTTAAAGGGGGTGGATTTTGTGGTGCTTTACTGTCCGCCCATCAGCATCCATATTTGACCTTCTTCACAGGACCACCACCCCTTCTGTGGTGGATGTTTTCATGGCCCTGGTAAACCTAATGCAGCAGGCGCCTTTTTTTTTTTTTTAACAAAAACAGCTTACACAGTATGCATGACAAAAACAGAGGACGGACTAATGACCTCCAGCATGTGTCCCTAGCATGTTCACTTAGGTTATGTCAGACCTCCAGGAGAGAGACCGGGAAAATCACCTCTCTTTGGCGGCTCACAGACCACCAAAGGACGGACTAATGACCTCCAGCATGTGTCCCTAACATGTTCACTTAGGTTATTTCAGACCTCCAGGAGAGAGACCGGGAAAATCACCTCTCTTTGGCGGCTCACAGACCACCAAAGGACGGACTAATGACCTCCAGCATGTGTCCCTAACAAGTTCACTTAGGTTATTTCAGACCTCCAGGAGAGAGACCGGGAAAATCACCTCTCTTTGGCGGCTCACAGACCACCAAAGGACGGACTAATGACCTCCAGCATGTGTCCCTAACATGTTCACTTAGGTTATTTCAGACCTCCAGGAGAGAGACCGGGAAAATCACCTCTCTTTGGCGGCTCACAGACCACCAAAGGACGGACTAATGACCCAGCATGTATCCCTAATATGTTCACTTAGTTTATTTCACACCTCCAGAGAGAGACCGGGAAAATGACCTCTCTTTGGCGGCTCACAGACCACCAAAGGACGGACTAATGACCTCCAGCATGTGTCCCTAACATGTTCACTTAGGTTATTTCAGACCTCCAGGAGAGAGACCGGGAAAATCACCTCTATTTGGCGGCTCACAGACCACCAAAGGACGGACTAATGACCTCCAGCATGTGTCCCTAACATGTTCACTTAGGTTATTTCACACCTCCAGCAGAGAGACCGGGAAAATCACCTCTCTTTGGCGGCTCACAGACCACCAAAGGACGGGCTAATGACCTCCAGCATGTGTCCCTAACATGTTCACTTAGGTTATTTCAGACCTCCAGGAGAGAGACCGGGAAAATCACCTCTCTTTGGCGGCTCACAGACCACCAAAGGACGGACTAATGACCTCCAGCATGTGTCCCTAACATGTTCACTTAGGTTATTTCAGACCTCCAGGAGAGAGACCGGGAAAATCACCTCTATTTGGCGGCTCACAGACCACCAAAGGACGGACTAATGACCTCCAGCATGTGTCCCAATCATGTGTACTTCCATAACCTTGCCCACTGTGAGTGCCCGGGGACCCGCACTTAAGCACTCCCCCTCGGACTAAACCAAGACATTCACACCCTCCAGAACTTCGTGCCCCTGTTGACCCTAAAAGGGGGTGGATTTTGTGGTGCTTTACTGTCCGCCCATCAGCATCCATATTCGACCTTCTTCACAGCAACACCACCCCCTCTGTGGAGGATTTTCACATGCCCCTGGTAACACTTAAAGGGGTGGATTTTGTGGTGCTTTACTGTCCGCCCATCAGCATCCATATTCGACCTTCTTCACAGCACCACCACCCCCTCTGTGGAGGATTTTCACATGCCCCTGGTAACACTTAAAGGGGTGGATTTTGTGGTGCTTTACTGTCCGCCCATCAGCATCCATATTCGACCTTCTTCACAGCAACACCTCCATCTCTGTGGAGGACTTTCTCATGCCCTGGTAACACTTAAAGGGGTGGATTTTGGTGGTGCTTTACTGTCCGCCCATCAGCATCCATATTCGACCTTCTTCACAGCACCACCACCCCCTCTGTGGAGGATTTTCACATGCCCCTGGTAACACTTAAAGGGGTGGATTTTGTGGTGCTTTACTGTCCACCCATCAGCATCCATATTCGACCTTCTTCACAGCACCACCACCCCCTCTGTGGAGGATTTTCACTTGCCCCTGGTAACACTTAAAGGGGGTGGATTTTGTGGTGCTTTACTGTCCGCCCATCAGCATCCATATTTGACCTTCTTCACAGGACCACCACCCCTTCTGTGTGGATGTTTTCATGGCCCTGGTAAACCTAATGCAGCAGGCGCCTTTTTTTTTTTTTTAACAAAAACAGCTTACACAGTATGCATGACAAAAACAGAGGACGGACTAATGACCTCCAGCATGTGTCCCTAGCATGTTCACTTAGGTTATGTCAGACCTCCAGGAGAGAGACCGGGAAAATCACCTCTCTTTGGCGGCTCACAGACCACCAAAGGACGGACTAATGACCTCCAGCATGTGTCCCTAACATGTTCACTTAGGTTATTTCAGACCTCCAGGAGAGAGACCGGGAAAATCACCTCTCTTTGGCGGCTCACAGACCACCAAAGGACGGACTAATGACCTCCAGCATGTGTCCCTAACAAGTTCACTTAGGTTATTTCAGACCTCCAGGAGAGAGACCGGGAAAATCACCTCTCTTTGGCGGCTCACAGACCACCAAAGGACGGACTAATGACCTCCAGCATGTGTCCCTAACATGTTCACTTAGGTTATTTCAGACCTCCAGGAGAGAGACCGGGAAAATCACCTCTCTTTGGCGGCTCACAGACCACCAAAGGACGGACTAATGACCCAGCATGTATCCCTAATATGTTCACTTAGTTTATTTCACACCTCCAGGAGGAGACCGGGAAAATGACCTCTCTTTGGCGGCTCACAGACCACCAAAGGACGGACTAATGACCTCCAGCATGTGTCCCTAACATGTTCACTTAGGTTATTTCAGACCTCCAGGAGAGAGACCGGGAAATCACCTCTCTTTGGCGGCTCACAGACCACCAAAGGACGGACTAATGACCTCCAGCATGTGTCCCTAACATGTTCACTTAGGTTATTTCAGACCTCCAGGAGAGAGACCGGGAAAATCACCTCTCTTTGGCGGCTCACAGACCACCAAAGGACGGACTAATGACCTCCAGCATGTCTCCCTAACATGTTCACTTAGTTTTTTCACACCTCCAGGAGAGAGACCGGGAAAATCACCTCTATTTGGCGGCTCACAGACCACCAAAGGACGGTCCAATGACCCCCAGCATGTCTCCCTAACATGTGCACTTAGTTTATTTCACACCTCCAGGAGAGAGACCGGGAAAATCACCTCTATTTGGCGGCTCACAGACCACCAAAGGACGGACTAATGACCTCCAGCATGTGTCCCTAACATGTTCACTTAGGTTATTTCAGACCTCCAGGAGAGAGACCGGGAAAATCACCTCTATTTGGCGGCTCACAGACCACCAAAGGACGGACTAATGACCTCCAGCATGTGTCCCAATCATGTGTACTTCCATAACCTTGCCCACCGTGAGTGCCCGGGGACCCGCACTTAAGCACTCCCCCTCGGACTAAACCAAGACATTCACACCCTCCAGAACTTCGTGCCCCTGGTGACCCTAAAAGGGGGTGGATTTTGTGGTGCTTTACTGTCCGCCCATCAGCATCCATATTCGACCTTCTTCACAGCACCACCACCCCCTCTGTGGAGGATTTTCACATGCCCCTGGTAAACACTTAAAGGGGTGGATTTTGTGGTGCTTTACTGCCGCCCATCAGCATCCATATTCGACCTTCTTCACAGCACACCACCCCCTCTGTGCAGGATTTTCACATGCCCTGGTAACTTAAAGGGGTGGATTTTGTGGTGCTTTACTGTCCGCCCATCAGCATCCATATTCGACCTTCTTCACAGCAACACCACCATCTCTGTGGAGGATTTTCACATGCCCTGGTAACACTTAAAGGGGTGGATTTGTGGTGCTTTACTGTCCGCCCATCAGCATCCATATTCGACCTTCTTCACAGCACCACCACCCCCTCTGTGGAGGATTTTCACATGCCCTGGTAAACTTAAAGAGGTGGATTTTGTGGTGCTTTACTGTCCGCCCATCAGCATCCATATCGACCTTCTTCACAGCACCACCACCCCCTCTGTGGAGGATTTTCACATGCCCTGGTAACACTTAAAGGGGTGGATTTGTGGTGCTTTACTGTCCGCCTATCAGCATCCATATTCGACCTTCTTCACAGGACCACCACCCCTTCTGTGGTGGATGTTTTCATGGCCCCTGGTAACCCTAATGCAGCAGGCGCCTTTTTTTTATTTTACAAAACAGCTTACACAGTATGCATGACAAAAACAGTATACACGGTACAAATACTCCCAATGTTTAGCGGGGGTCCGGGGACCAATTCAGGGGTCTAATTCGTACGGTGCACAAGGGCAAACAGGTTGAGTCAACCGGTCCAATTCCAGACTTCATTGGCCTCTTTCCCTCCCGCTTCCGCATCCGCTGCTGCTCCCGCTCCAATGACCCTTCAGGTTGCTCATGCTCTGAAGAAGAGGTATGGTTGGGGTCTTGTATGCTGCTCTCAGCCCCGGAGCCCTCTTCGGAGGTATCCTCTTCTGATGGCTGTAGACATCCTTCTGATTCTGCTGCAGCTGCTGCAGCAACCGATGACGCCCTGAACATTGAGCGGATTTTCAAATGCCTCCTTTATTCCAGGTGCATTCGCGTAGAACCGTCAGCCGTGGTTATGTCGTGACACATAAACCTGGCGAGAATCGACCGGCTTGCTGGATCTTGGTGATGCTTGATATTGTCAGCCAGGGCAGTGCGCAGGATTGTGAAGGTGACGGCTGTTTCTAGCCCAGCATCAGCCCATGCACTCTTCAAGTGAGCATTCAGGTTCCTGGAGGCATACTTCCCTGTTGTGGAAAGGAAGAATTCATTCTGAGGACCCAGCAATGCCTCTTTTATCCCCATCCACCATGACCCAGCTAAACTCATTTACTGTAAGCGCCAGCTGTGCTTCGCCAAATGTCTTGGCTGTCTTGTGGTCCTGCACATGGATGATGTAGCCATCAGCAGTTCCCCTTTTGTCCGCCTCTAATACCTCGATGTTGGTCATGTTTGCGTACACGCCCGGACGGTGGCCATAGAGGAGGCTCCAATGGAGGGTTAGATAGCCATATAGCAGGTTTTGGGTGCTTGAGGTCGGCGTGCTGGTCATCAGGTCGAGGAGCTGGGGATGCGCTTCTCTGCGGCCGCCATGGCGGCAAAAAGTTCAGCCTGGCTCGGCAGATGATCCAGTTTATTCCTTTTCACCTTAAACTGGTGCACAGTGACTGCCTTCTTCATGTTTTTCATGTTGGCTCTCAACTCTCTGATTATGTGGGAAATATCAGACATGGTGAGCCTGCACCCCCGGGCTTTGATCAGACATGTACCTCATGAAATGATTCACATTCTTCAGGAAGAACTCCGATGCGGTGACTGCCTGGCACCACTTCGAAATATACTTGATCCAGCCACGGATCTTATTTAAGTCTTTCAGGAACAGCCAGTCTGACAGCCGCTTCACACCATGGGATGAGAATGTGAGGAAGTGTTTTATCCTGCTGACCTTCGACAGAGCATTTTCTTTATGTTTTACTGTCGGAGCTACACCCTCACAATGCTCCCTGTATGTCTGAAGGTACGCCTCCATGCTTTTAGGCAACTTGATTTCACGCATGGTATTCCCCCGTCCCTTCCCAGTGGACCAGAGATTTGGGGGGGAGGGCGAGTTCTTAGACAGCTTAGCTTTCAGCTTATTGTAGACAGACGCACGGGTCTTCTGACATACAGGGGTCCTACTACCGGAGGCTGCTGGGGACTGCATCACAGGGTGGTCAGGGGTCTTCACACACGGGTCTGCACCGGAGGCTGCTGGGGACTCCATCACAGGGTGGTCAGGGGTCTTCACACCCGGGTCTCCACCGGAGGCTGCTGTGTTCGTGCCGGAGGTACTTGTGATTGGAAGGCCCTTAAATGTATACATTCTTCATCTTCCTCAGGCACAGCAGCAGTGGCCCTCTGCTTCCTGGGTTTTAGCTCCTTTTTCAGCCTGGAGCGCAGGGTCTTCACCTCATCATTGAGGGCATCCTTCTGAGCCCGCAATGCCACATTTTCCAGCACCACCTGCAGTCATCATTGTCACACTCAATATGTGGGGACAAGGGTGGAGGGTGCCCGGGGTATTCCTCCTCATTGTCTATATCCAATGATGTAGCCATTCCAATGATGGGGTTAGTCTCACGGAGGTCATGGAGCAACTGCAGGGCCACACTATGCTTCAGCCTTGCCATGACCTGATGTGCCTCACATCGGGATAACTCAGGTGGTCATGAGTTACATGACGGTCCAGTCTCTTCCCAGCATACGAACACCCTGTGATGGGACAGGGTTTGGTGCGAACATTTATCCTGCCACTCGCCATTTTCAGAATGATGCCTCTCTCTTCCAAGTTACGCACTGCATGTTTGTGCTTAAGGTGCTTGTTCAACGCCAGATAGAGGAGTCTGCACACCGGGCATTCGGACGACATCCTCACTAGAACAGACACAATGAATTTGATCAAAATATGTTCTATTTATCTGTTTATATGCGTTAGTGTGACCGGTGATTGCGACACTGGGTCCGATGCTTCAATCCATGGTGCACGGACCAAGGGAGGTATTGGGTTACCACCGGGTTGGATGGTCCCACCTCCGCAGGGCTGGTGATGGCAACATTGGTCTGATGCATCAATTCATGGTGCCCCAACCGTGGGAGGGTTTGGGGTGCCCCGGAAAAGCAAAGAAAGGGTCCGACAATAGACTCTTGTGAGGCGGCCAGAGAGTCTGTCATCTCTCGGTCCTATCCTCCAGGCAACATAAGTTCAAGACCGCCAGAGCACCGGCACGAGGCCGGGCCGGCGGAGGCCCTCCGATGGCGGGTCACGTTTGCCATTCGATCAGTGAGGTGAGAGGAGAAGAACGCAGCAAAAATGGTCAAGATCCGTTCATGTACGGAGGGGGGGGGGCACCCGGGACCGGGCAGTGCCCCCGGTAAGTGGAACCGGGTGAAACGGGCCAAAACTGAAAAAATATAAAAAATATAAAATATAAATATAATAAAAATTATGAAAAAATTAAATAAATTAAAAAAATATAAAAATTAAAAAATAATAAAAGAACCAGGCAAAACGGGGGAAAATGTAAAAAAAGTGTCCGAAAAAAGTGCCTCATGAGCCCGCCAGAGTCCCCTGTCAACTCCCCTATCATTCCTCCAGAGGCACATTTGTCAGAGAAACTTTTTTGAGAACCAGGCAAGAGTGGTAAAATTAAAAAAGTATCCGAAAATAGTGCCTCATAACGCGGGTAGAGTCCCCTGTCAACTCCCCTCTCATTCCTCCAGAGTCACATTTGTCAGACTAAATTTTTTGAGAACCAGGCCAGAGTGGTCAAAATGTAAAAAATGTATCCGAAAATAGTGCCTTGTAACGCGGGTAGAGTCCCCTCTCAACTCCCCTCTCATTCTTCCAGAGTCACATTTGTCAGACATAACTTTTTTGAGAACCAGGCCAGAGTGGTCAAAATGTAAAAAATGTATCCGAAAATAGTGCCTTGTAACGCGGGTAGAGTCCCCTCTCAACTCCCCTCTCATTCTTCCAGAGCACATTTGTCAGACATAACTTTTTTGAGAACCAGGCCAGAGTAGTCAAAATGTAAAAAATGTATCCGAAAATAGTGCCTTGTAACGCGGGTAGAGTCCCCTCTCAACTCCCCTCTCATTCTTCCAGAGGCACATTTGTCAGATAACTTTTTTGAGAACCAGGCAAGTGGTCAAAATGTAAAAAATGTATCCGAAAATAGTGCCTTGTAACGCGGATAGAGTCCCCTGTCAACTCCCGTTACATTCTTCCAGAGGCACATTTGTCAGTCAACTTTTGTGAGAACCAGGCTGGGGGGTCTTGAGGCACAAAATATGGCTGACCCATAGTGCAGGTGAGCGGACACATCACCTCCGCGTTTGCAGACACCCGTTTATTTTCAGAGTATGACCAAAAACCGGGTTTCGATTTCGTGCAGACGGTAGTCTGAAATGTATGAATGAATTTTTTGACGGTAGGGGAAATGAAGCCCCGGACCCTTTTCCGCTTCTCCGTTGCAACTTGCAACGGAGAAGGGGAAAAAACGGCCCGAAGCGCCGAAGGGTTGAGCTTTTCATTTCCCCTTCTCCGTTGGCACTTAGTCATTTTTCAGACTTTTTTCAAAACTTCATTTTTGATTATTTTAAGATATAATTAACCATTTTCTTCACTTTTTTCTTCTTTCCAGGGTGGGGGACCATGGCAGGCAGCCTATGAACACCAAAATTCGGCCTGGAACCTCCAGGATATTTGGGCTAAGCTCCATAAACTGACAGAATCACCCAGAAATGTCACTTTCCTACCCCAGAAATATATCAACAAATACATTTAATTAGTATGGGACTTCCAGGGAACATGACAGCTATTAAAAAGCCAGGAAAATAGCTTGGATCCTGGGTAAACATGTGTGTACAGGGTGTGGGACTACAGGCACATAAAAGCTATTAAAAGCCAGGGAATATCTTGGATCTGGTAAACTGTGTGTACAGGGTGTGGGAATTACAGGGGACAAAACAGCTATTACAAAGCGGGAGAAGAGCTTGGATCCTGGTTAAACAGTGTGTACAGGGTGTGGGAATTACAGGGCACAAAACAGCTATTAAAAAGCGGGGAGAAGAGCTTGGATCCTGGTTAAACATGTGTGTACAGGGTGTGGGATCCCAGGGCACATAAAAGCTATTAGAAAGCCAGGGAAATAGCTTGGATCCTGGTTAAACTGTGTGTACAGGGTGTGGGAATACAGGCACAAAAAGCTATTAAAAAGCAGGGAAATAGCTTGGATCCTGGGTAAACAGTGTGTACAGGGTGTGGGAATACAGGGCACAAAACAGCTATTAAAAAGCGGGAAATAGCTTGGATCCTGGGTAAACATGTGTGTGTACAGGGTGTGGGAATACAGGCACAAAAAGCTATTCAAAAGCGGGGAGAATAGCTTGATCCTGGTTAAACAGTGTGTACAGGGTGGGAAATACAGAGCACATAAAAGCTATTCAAAAGCAGGGAGAAGAGCTTGGATCCTGGTAAACAGTGTGTACAGGGTGTGGGAATACAGGCACAAAAAGCTATTCAAAAGCAGGGAAATAGCTTGGATCCTGGGTAAACAGTGTGTACAGGGTGTGGGAATACAGGGCACATAAAAGCTATTCAAAAGCGGGGAGAAGAGCTTGGATCATGGTTAAACAGTGTGTACAGGGTGTGGGAATTACAGGGCACAAAACAGCTATTCAAAAGCGGGGGGAAGAGCTTGGATCCTGGGTAAACTGTGTGTACAGGGTGTGGGACTTCCAGGTATTTACAAGACTTTTCCCCGCCTTTCAAACACTTATGCCTGGGTTGTAATGTCAGCTGCTCCGTCCTGCTAAGGGCACACATTAGCGAGACATGCTGGAGAGCATTAGACCGTCCTTTGGGGGTCTGTGAGCGCACTCTGTGGCAGATATAAGTGTACGATTAGGTCTGTCACTTTGTGTAACCGCACAACTCTTGACATCTCCCGAGAGAGGACGTCATTATCGGTAAGGCGTCTAAGGCAGAAGAAGGGAATACTCTCGTTTCTGGACGAAATTAACATGGGATCACTCAGGCCATCAGATGTACTTCGTCTCACTGGAATATTAACGGTCAGATGGAATATAAAATCGACCCCATTTATCCGGCCAGTGACGGGAGAGTTTTGAAAGTGACAAAACACTGTTCCATACATTTTAAAAACACTTAAACAATTCAAAAATATTTCCCCAGGATTCAAGCACCTTCCTGGCTTGTATAGGGCAGTGAGACACCATGGAGGTGTCAGACTATTTATCAGACTGTATATCCAGGGGTCTATTTCAAACAACTTTACCCCGCCTTTAGAACACTTATTCATGGGTCTGGAAGTGAGTTTTAGCCTGTCATTTTGCAGTATATGATTTAACATGGAAGCACTCCTCAAAATACACATATTATGTGCATTTTGAGGAGTGCTTCCATGTTAAATCATATACTGCAAGATGACAGGCTAAAACTCTCTTCCAGACGTTTAAAAACACTTAAACAATTCAAAAATATTTCCCCAGGATTCAAGCACCTTCCATGGCTTGTATAGGGCAGTGATGCACCCTGGAGGTGGCAGAATATTTACCACACTGTACATCCATCCAGGGGTATATTTCAAACAACTTTATCCCCCCTTTAGAACACTTATTCCCGGGTCTGGAAGGGAGTTTTAGCCTGTCATTTTGCAGTATATGATTTAACATGGAAGCACTCCTCAAAATGAACATATTATGTGCATTTGCAGGACTGCTTCCATGTTAAATCATATACTGCAAGATGACAGGCTAAAACTCTCTTCCAGACGTTTAAAACACTTAAACAATTCAAAAATATTTCCCCAGGATCCAAGCTCCTCTCCCCGCTTTTTAATAGCTATTTTGCGCCCTCTCATTCCCACACCCTGAACACACATGTTTACCCAGGATCAAAGCTATTTCCCTGGCTTGTATAGGGCAGTGATGCACCCTGGAGGTGGCAGAATATTTACCACACTGTACATCCATCCAGGGGTATATTTCAAACAACTTTACCCCGCCTTTAGAACACTTATTCATGGGTCTGGAAGGGAGTTTTAGCCTGTCATTTTGCAGTATATGATTTAACATGGAAGCACTCCTCAAAATGAACATATTATGTGCATTTTCAGGAGTGCTTCCATGTTAAATCATATACTGCAAGATGACAGGCTAAAACTCTCTTCCAGACATTTAAAAACACTTAAACAATTCAAAAATATTTCCCCAGGATCCAAGCTCTTCTCCCCGCTTTTTAATAGCTGTTTTGCGCCCTCTCATTCCCACACCCTGTACACACTTGTTTACCCAGGATCCAAGCTATTTCCCTGGCTTGTATAGGGCAGTGATGCACCCTGGAGGTGGCAGAATATTTACCACACTGTACATCCATCCAGGGGTATATTTCAAACAACTTTACCCCGCCTTTAGAACACTTATTCCCGGGTCTGGAAGGGAGTTTTAGCCTGTCATTTTGCAGTATATGATTTAACATGGAAGCACTCCTCAAAATGAACATATTATGTGCATTTGCAGGACTGCTTCCATGTTAAATCATATACTGCAAGATGACAGGCTAAAACTCTCTTCCAGACGTTTAAAAACACTTAAACAATTCAAAAATATTTCCCCAGGATCCAAGCTCCTCTCCCCGCTTTTTAATAGCTATTTTGCGCCCTCTCATTCCCACACCCTGAACACACATGTTTACCCAGGATCAAAGCTATTTCCCTGGCTTGTATAGGGCAGTGATGCACCCTGGAGGTGGCAGAATATTTACCACACTGTACATCCATCCAGGGGTATATTTCCAACAACTTTACCCCGCCTTTAGAACACTTATTCCCGGGTCGAAAAGGCAGCTGCGCCGGCCTGCTCTCTGGGTGCACTATGCCTCTATTCACAACACTAGTTGGCCCACCTTTAAAACACGTTCCCCCCCACCTTTCAAACACTTTCCCTGGGTTGAAAGCCAGCGGCGCCTGTCTCCCACCCTCCGCAGCACCTCGGAGCTCTGTGTGGTGCTGGAGAGGCATTTTCAGGCTTAGCAGAGTTTTAGCAGACTTTTAGCACTCTTTTCCCCGCAGAAACTAGTTTAAATCACCGTTGTCACTACTGTGGGGACTTGGGAATGTAGCTGTGAGCCTGTCTCCCACCCTCCGCAGCACCTGGGAGCTCTGTGTGGTGCTGGAGAGGCATTTTCAGGCTTCTCTCTGCACTGTTCACCAGCGAATGCATTTTAATGGATACTTTTAGATGGAAATGGTTATATTGTATCCTTACTATGGGTCTCTGAAACAATCAGACTTGTACCACACCATTATCAGAGTTTTAGCAGACTTTTAGCAGACTTTTAGCACTCTTTTCCCGCAGAAACTAGTTTAAATCACCGTTGTCACTACTGTGGGGGATTGGGAATGTACCTGTGTCTCGTGCGGAGCCTCCCTGCACCTTAAATCCATCCATTTGCCTTTATTTATTGCATGTTTTACTGTTAATGCACTGTGCTCAAGCAGGCTGAAGCGCTTCCTGTGGGGACACATGGGAACTGCACTTAAATCACTTTGTGTGCCTTTTAACCGGTTTAAAATAGTTTTTCTTTCACTTTTAAAATACACCCTGCCCTAGAAATGGTTTTTAATCATTATTACCGTTGTCAGGGGGCTGCGTGAACACTTTCCCCACCTTTAAAACACTTTATCCCCACCTTTCAAACCATTTTCCCGGGTCGAAAATGCAGCTGCGCCGGCCTGCTCTCTGGGTGCACTCTGCCTCTATTTTACCCAGGATCCAAGCTCTTTTCCCCGCTTTTGAATAGCTTTTATGTGCCCTGTCATTCCCACACCCTCTACACACACATGTTTACCCAGGATCCAAGCTCTTCTCCCCGCTTTTGAATAGTTGTTTTGCGCCCTGTCATTCCCACACCCTGTACACACATGTTTACCCAGGATCCAAGCTATTTCCCTGGCTTGTATAGGGCAGTGATGCACCCTGGAGGTGTGTGTCAGAATATTTATCACACTGCACATCCATCCAGGGGTATATTTCAAACAACTTTACCCCGCCTTTAGAACACTTATTCCCGGGTCGAAAATGCAGCTGCGCCGGCCTGCTCTATGGGTTCACTCTGCCTCTATTTTACCCAGGATCCAAGCACTTTTCCCCGCTTTTGAATAGCTTTTATGTGCCCTGTCATTCCCACACCCTGTACACACACATGTTTACCCAGGATTCAAGCTCTTCTCTCCGCTTTTTAATAGCTGTTTTGCGCCCTCTCATTCCCACACCCTGTACACACATGTTTACCCAGGATCCAAGCTATTTCCCTGGCTTGTATAGGGCAGTGATGCACCCTGGAGGTGGCAGAATATTTACCACACTGTACATCCATCCAGGGGTATATTTCAAACAACTTTACCCCGCCTTTAGAACACTTATTCCCGGGTTGAAAAGGCCGCTGCGCCGGCCTGCTCTCTGGGTACACTATGCCTCTATTCACAACACTAGATGGCCCACCTTTAAAACACTTTCCCCCCCACCTTTCAAACACTTTCCCTGGGTTGAGAAAGCCAGTGGCGCCTGTCTCCCACCCTCCGCAGCACCTGGGAGCTCTGTGTGGTGCTGGAGAGGCATTTTCAGGCTTAGCAGAGTTTTAGCAGACTTTTAGCACTCTTTTCCCCGCAGAAACTAGTTTAAATCACCGTTGTCACTACTGTGGGGACTTGGGAATGTAGCTGTGAGCCTGTCTCCCACCTTCCGCAGCACCTGGGAGCTCTGTGTGGTGCTGGAGAGGCATTTTCAGGCTTAGCAGAGTTTTAGCAGACTTTTAGCACTCTTTTCCCCGCAGAAACTAGTTTAAATCACCGTTGTCTCTACTGTGGGGACTTGGGAATGTAGCTGTGAGCCTGTCTCCCACCCTCCGCAGCACCTGGGAGCTCTGTGTGGTGCTGGAGAGGCATTTTCAGGCTTAGCAGAGTTTTAGCAGACTTTTAGCACTCTTTTCCCCGCAGAAACTAGTTTAAATCACCGTTGTCACTACTGTGGGGACTTGGGAATGTAGCTGTGAGCCTGTCTCCCACCCTCCGCAGCACCTGGGAGCTCTGTGTGGTGCTGGAGAGGCATTTTCAGGCTTCTCTCTGCACTGTTCACCCAGCGAATGCATTTTAATGGATACTTTTAGATGGAAATGGTTATATTGTATCCTTACTATGGGTCTCTGAAACAATCAGACTTGTACCACACCGTTATCAGAGTTTTAGCAGAGTTTTAGCAGACTTTTAGCACTCTTTTCCCCGCAGAAACTAGTTTAAATCACCGTTGTCACTACTGTGGGGGATTGGGAATGTACCTGTGTCTCGTGCGGAGCCTCCCTGCACCTTAAATCCATCCATTTGCCTTTATTTATTGCATGTTTTACTGTTAATGCACTGTGCTCAAGCAGGCTGAAGCGCCCTCCTGTGGGGACACATGGGAACTGCACTTAAATCACTTTGTGTGCCTTTTAACCGGTTTAAAATAGTTTTTCTTTCACTTTTAAAATACACCCTGCCCTAGAAATGGTTTTTAATCATTATTACCGTTGTCAGGGGCTGCGTGAACACTTTCCCCACCTTTAAAACACTTTATCCCCACCTTTCAAACCATTTTCCCGGGTCGAAAATGCAGCTGCGCCGGCCTGCTCTCTGGGTGCACTCTGCCTCTATTTTACCCAGGATCCAAGCTCTTTTCCCCGCTTTTGAATAGCTTTTATGTGCCCTGTCATTCCCACACCCTGTACACACACATGTTTACCCAGGATCCAAGCTCTTCTCCCCGCTTTTTAATAGCTGTTTTGCGCACTCTCATTCCCACACCCTGTACACACACATGTTTACCCAGGATCCAAGCTATTTCCCTGGCTTTTTAATAGCTGTTTTGAACCCTGGGAGTCCCACACACTGTACACACATGTTTACCCAGGATCCAAGCTCTTCTCCCCGCTTTTTAATAGCTTTTATGCGCCCTGTCATTCCCACAACCTGTACACACAGTTTACCCAGGATCCAAGCTCTTCTCCCCGCTTTTGAATAGCTGTTTTGTGCCCTGTAATTCCCACAACCTGTACACACATGTTTACCCAGGATCCAAGCTCTTCTCCCCGCTTTTGAATAGCTTTTATGTGCCCTGTAATTCCCACACCCTGTACACACATGTTTACCAGGATCCAAGCTCTTCTCCCCGCTTTTGAATAGCTTTTATGTGCTCTGTATTTCCCACACCCTGTACACACTGTTTAACCAGGATCCAAGCTCTTCTCCCCGCTTTTGAATAGTTGTTTTGTCCCCTGTCATTCCCACACCCTGTACACACAGTTTAACCAGGATCCAAGCTCTTCTCCCGCTTTTTAATAGCTGTTTTGCGTCCTGTATTTCCCACACCCTGTACACACTGTTTACCAGGATCCAAGCTATTTCCCTGGCTTTTTAATAGCTTTTATGTGCTCTGTATTTCCCACACCCTGTACACACTGTTTAACCAGGATCCAAGCTATTTCCCTGGCTTTTGAATAACTTTTATGTGCCCTGTGTTTCCCACAACATGTACACCAGTGACGGCTGGTGATAAAAATGTTGGGGCGGGCGCAAAAAAAAAACATTGAAACGTGATTCATGGACAATAGCACTACTTGAATATGAATTTTGCCCTCCTTTCCTTCTGGCCTGCAAATGTCTCAATGACTTTCTGATTAAAGTCAGTCATCTCTGTCACCAGACTCTTTTCCATTGACAGCATGGCCAATGCATTCAACCTCTCCTGGGTCATCATACACATCTTGTATCTTCCTCTGAACACCTGCAGTGGCACCCCTCATCACGCTGGCTCCATCATACGCCTGGCAGAAGAGCTTGCTTTTCTGATCCTCAGGAAGGATGGCAGAAAGACGCTCTTGTAATGCTGTAGCAATGGACTCAGCTGTAGCTGACTGCAAAGGGATGAACTCAAAAAATCTTTCCTGCACGTTGTGTTTATCATCAATGTAGCGCAGCACAAGTACAAGTTGGCACTGTGTGGCAATATCCATTGTCTCATCTGCCTGGATTGATAAAAAATCACTGCTCTGGGCTTCTTTGATGATGTGTTCCCTAACAACAGACAACATACAGTCCAGTAGCTCGTTCTGCACGGTTTTTGAAGTTCCCTTAAATACAGTCGCGTTCTCAAGGTGCTCTTTCAACACTCCATCAAGGGAGGCAACAAAATCCACCAAGCCACGGAATATCCCGGGATTATCGGAGCCTTCACTCTCATCATGGCCACGCAAAGCCAACTCAAATGATCCACAACATTTCACACAGTCTATTATTCGGGACAGGATGTGTCGGTTTTTTCTCACCTCTTGGTTGTGCTTCCTAACACCGATCCTGTAGCCTTCATCTAGCTGTTCAGCAATGCTAAACCTGCCCAAAAAGTTTAGCCTCATACTGTCTAGATGACCGCGGCTACTTTAAAGCAATAGAAGGCATTGCTAACAGCACATCCAGCTAACCAGCTCCGTTTATCGTAGCAAGAGCGGGTAAAGCCCCGGTTGTAAACTCGTCCTCGATCACTTGCCTGCTGATTAATTTTTAAATCGGGTCGGTCCGGTCCAAGCTCCTTTATTCTCTTTTTTTTCCAGTGGACGCCTTGTGAAAGGGTGTTTTTGTAAAGAAAAAACTGAATTTTCTGCGGCCGCACTGGAAGTCGCCATGACAACAATATCATCCAGAAAACTAATGAGGGGTGTGAACATAAAAGACAGCGTCATGGTCCAATCACATCAGGTCAAAGATCATGAAAACAATACCGATTCGCTGCCAATAAAAAGTGGGAGGGTCCGGGGCGCAGAGAGCTGCGTCCCGTGGGAGAATCTGAAGCCGCCAATCAGCGAGCAGCTTTTGGTCACCTGCTTACCAAAAGTTTAACGACTTCCATTCACTCTCATTTGGCCGGCGTCCCTCAACCAGGAAGTATGTATTCACTTAAAAATACCCGAAATGCGCAACCATTTTTGACGGAATGCAGACTACCATGCTGGCGCATCCTACAAGGAAACACGTTTATTTAATAATATTTAAAATATAATAATTTGTGTTTATCATGTTTAAGTATACTTCTCGAGATATTATGAGAGGGGGCGGCGCCCAGCGCCCTGCATTGACCAGCCGCTACTGATGTACACACAGTTTACCCAGGATCCAAGCTCTTCTCCCCGCTTTTTAATAGCTGTTTTGCGCCCTGTAATTCCCACACCCTGTACACACAGTTTAACCAGGATCCAAGCTATTTCCCTGGCTTGTATAGGGCATGATGCACCCTGGAGGTGGCAGAATATTTACCACACTGTACATCCAGGGGTATATTTCAAACAACTTTAACCCGCCTTTAGAACACTTATTCCTGGGTTGAAAAGGCTGCTGCGTGGTCCTGCTCTCTGGCTGCTGACCCCAGCATGTCTCCCTAACATGTTCACTTAGTTTATTTCACACCTCCAGGAGAGAGACCGGGAAAGTCAGCTCTATTTGGCGGCTCACAGACCACCAAAGGACGGGCCAATGACCCCCAGCATGTCTCCCTAACATGTGCACTTAGTTTATTTCACACCTCCAGGAGAGAGACCGGGAAAATCACCTCTATTTGGCGGCTCACAGACCACCAAAGGACGGGCCAATGACCCCCAGCATGTCTCCCTAACATGTGCACTTAGTTTATTTCACACCTCCAGGAGAGAGACCGGGAAAATCACCTCTCTTTGGCCGCTCACAGACCACCAAAGGACGGACTGATGACCTCCAGCATGTGTCCCAATCATGTGTACTTCCATAACCTTGCCCACCGTGAGTGCCCGGGGACCCGCACTTAAGCACTCCCCCTCGGACTAAACCAAGACATTCACACCCTCCAGAACTTCGTGCCCCTGGTGACCCTAAAAGGGGGTGGATTTTGTGGTGCTTTAATGTCCGCCCATCAGCATCCATATTCGACCTTCTTCACAGCAACACCACCCCCTCTGTGGAGGATTTTCACATGGCCCTGGTAAAACTTAAAGGGGTGGATTTTGTGGTGATTTACCGTCCGCCCATCAGCATCCATATCCGACCTTCTTCACAGCAACACCACCCCCTCTGTGGAGGATTTTCACATGGCCCTGGTAAAACTTAAAGGGGTGGATTTTGTGGTGATTTACCGTCCGCCCATCAGCATCCATATTCGACCTTCTTCACAGCAACACCACCCCCTCTGTGGAGGATTTTCACATGGCCCTGGTAAAACTTAAAGGGGTGGATTTTGTGGTGATTTACCGTCCGCCCATCAGCATCCATATTCGACCTTCTTCACAGCAACACCACCCCCTCTGTGGAGGATTTTCACATGGCCCTGGTAACCCTAATGCAGCAGGCCTTTTATTTTTATTTTTAACAAAAACAGCTTACACAGTATGCATGACAAAAACAGTATACACGGTACAAATACTCCCAATGTTTAGCGGGGGTCCGGGGACCAATTCAGGGGTCTAATTCGTACGGTGCACAAGGGCAAACAGGTTGAGTCAACCGGTCCAATTCCAGACTTCATTGGCCTCTTTCCCTCCCGCTTCCGCATCCGCTGCTGCTCCCGCTCCAATGACCCTTCAGGTTGCTCATGCTCTGAAGAAGAGGTATGGTTGGGGTCTTGTATGCTGCTCTCAGCCCCGGAGCCCTCTCCGGAGGTATCCTCATCTGATGGCTGTAGACATCCTTCTGATTCTGCTGCAGCTGCTGCAGCAACCGATGACGCCCTTAACATTGAGCGGATTTTCAATGCCTCCTTTATTCCAGGTGCATTCGCGTAGAACCGGTCAGCCGTGGTTATGTCGTGACACATAAACCTGGCGAGAATCGACCGGCTTGCTGGATCTTGGTGATGCTTGATATTGTCAGCCAGGGCAGTGCGCAGGATTGTGAAGGTGACGGCTGTTTCTAGCCCAGCATCAGCCCATGCACTCTTCAAGTGAGCATTCAGGTTCCTGGAGGCACACTTCCCTGTTGTGGAAAGGAAGAATTCATTCTGAGGACCCAGCAATGCCTCTTTTATTCCCATCCACCGCATGACCCAGCTAAACTCATTTACTGTAAGCGCCAGCTGTGCTTCGCCAAATGTCTTGGCTGTCTTGTGGTCCTGCACATGGATGATGTAGCCATCAGCAGTTCCCCTTTTGTTCGCCTCTAATACCTCGATGTGGTCATGTTTGCGTACACGCCCGGACGGTGGCCATAGAGGAGGCTCCAATGGAGGGTTAGATAGCCATATAGCAGGTTTTGGGTGCTTGAGGTCGGCGTGCTGGTCATCAGGTCGAGGAGCTGGGGGATGCGCTTCTCTGCGGCCGCCATGGCGGCGAAAAGTTCAGCCTGGCTCGGCAGATGATCCAGTTTATTCCTTTTCACCTTAAACTGGTGCACAGTGACTGCCTTCTTCATGTTTTTCATGTTGGCTCTCAACTCTCTGATTATGTGGGAAATATCAGACATGGTGAGCCTGCACCCCCGGGGCTTTGAATCAGACATGTACCTCATGAAATGATTCACATTCTTCAGGAAGAACTCCGATGTGGTGACTGCCTGGCACCACTTCGAAATATACTGTACTTGATCCAGCCACGGATCTTATTTAAGTCTTTCAGGAACAGCCAGTCTGACAGCCGCTTCACACCATGGGACGAGAATGTGAGGAAGTGTTTTATCCTGCTGACCTTCGACAGAGCATTTTCTTTATGTTTTACTGTCGGAGCTACACCCTCACAATGCTCCCTGTATGTCTGAAGGTACGCCTCCATGCTTTTAGGCAACTTGATTTCACGCATGGTATTCCCCCGTCCCTTCCCAGTGGACCAGAGATTTGGGGGGGAGGGCGAGTTCTTAGACAGCTTAGCTTTCAGCTTATTGTAGACAGACGCACGGGTCTTCTGACATACAGGGGTCCTACTACCGGAGGCTGCTGGGGACTGCATCACAGGGTGGTCAGGGGTCTTCACACACGGGTCTGCACCGGAGGCTGCTGGGGACTCCATCACAGGGTGGTCAGGGGTCTTCACACGGGTCTCCACCGGAGGCTGCTGTGTTCGTGCCGGAGGTACTTGTGATTGGAAGGCCCTTAAATCGTATACATTCTTCATCTTCCTCAGGCACAGCAGCAGTGGCCCTCTGCTTCCTGGGTTTTAGCTCCTTTTTCAGCCTGGAGCGCAGGGTCTTCACCTCATCATTGAGGGCATCCTTCTGAGCCCGCAATGCCACATTTTCCAGCACCACCTGCCTGCAGTCATCATTGTCACACTCAATATGTGGGGACAAGGGTGGAGGGTGCCCGGGGTATTCCTCCTCATTGTCTATATCCAATGATGTAGCCATTCCAATGATGGGGTTAGTCTCACGGAGGTCATGGAGCAACTGCAGGGCCACACTATGCTTCAGCCTTGCCATGACCTGATGTGCCTCACATCGGCAGGGGCGGAGCTTCCTACAGGCGATATAGGCGGTTGCCTAGAGTGCCACCCAGAGGGGGGCGCCAAAAATTGCAACAAAAAACAAAAATAATTTTTTTTTTTTTTGCTTGGCGCAGTTTTGGCGCCCCCCTCTATATCTGCAACCATTATTCTTACATAAAAAAAGAATTCTAACATAAGGGAAAATGAGCCAAAAATCTAAACGGTCGGTCGGTCTAAGAGCCTCGGCTTTAGGTGTTCACAGTCAGAACATGCTAGAGCGCTGTGCATTGATGGGTATCGGTCAAGTGTTTATAAAATTGAGCGTTGAGGAAGAAAGACTAACGTTAGAGAACTATGAAGAGGCAAAAGCCATCCGGGGCGCAGTATAAAAACAGAAGAAAAGAAGAAGAAGAGAAACGTGCCAAGGTGAAAGGTATGCAATTTTGATTGTATTGTCAACATTAGCGAATGGATCATGTAATCTTGCTAGTTAGCCAAGCCAACGTTAGCTAGCCAGCGTTTGTTATTGCCATTCAGTCGAAACTGTCATAAGGCTATTTTCGTTGTGTCATGAAATAGAAATATTAGTAATAATAACAATGTTAGTTTTGGTGTAGTGAGCTAGCCAGTGTGGTGGAATGTTAGTTAGTTGGTAACGTTAGCTAACGTTAAGTTTACCTCAGAAAGCATTGACTCCGAGTCAAACATTTGCCAAATTCAACCCTGTCATAATGTGCGCTAACGTTAGCTAACTAGCTCAGTGGTTCTCAACTCCAGTCCTGTTGAATGTTTTCGTTCCAACCCAGAACTAACACACCTGATTCAACTGTTCTAATAAGATAGGCATAGCTCTTGATTAGTTGAATCAGACCTGTCAGGCTGTCCAAATGCTTACTAACTAAATAATAGCTACATTTAACAAATGGAAATTATTCAATGTTGATAATACACATTTTGTTATAACGTTTTAGATTCACTTTTAAAATATCTGGGACCACCTGCTGCATCAGTTGACAAGGAACAGCCATGCACCTCAGCTGTGCCGGCTTCCTCAGGTGAGTGCAATGTGTCAATAGATGTTCCTGATGATAAATAATTTAATGTGAAATCCAGTCAATATATTTGCTCTTGTGTGTTCTTTCTATATTTATAGACCTAGAACCACATGAAGGAACGTCAAAACAGCAAGCTGCTCATCCTGATGAGATGACCACTGATTCCACCCTGCCACTGACCACTGTGCCTGTTTGTTCTGGTGAGTACAATATGTCAATAGATGTTCCTGATGTGATGATAAATAATTGAATGTAAAAATGACTGTCGTGCCATTTCTAATCCAGCCAATATATTTGCTCTTGTGTGTTCTCTATATATGTATAGGCCCAGAACCACTGCAAGGAACGTCAGAACAGCCTGCTGCATCTCATCCTGATTGCACCACAGATTCCACCCATACACTCTTCTCAGGTGTGTGCCTGATGAATGTAAAGATGTTTAGCTATAAACCTAATTGTCCTCATGCTTTCAAATAATTGCTTTCTGTTTTTATTTACATTTTACACACTGTCCCAACTTTTTGGAATTGGGGTGTGTGTGTGTGTGTGTGTGGTGTGTGTGTGTGTGTGTGTGTGTGTGTGTGTGTGTGTGTGTGTGTGTGTGTGTGTGTGTGTGTGTGTGTGTGTGTGTGTGTGTGTGTGTGTGTGTGTGAAGATATTGTGAATATGAGGTGAGAAAATGTGCTTCACATGCCCTCCAGATGCAGCAAAGACAGACGATCCACTACCAACCGATCCTGCTGACTGCCCTTCACATCTCACAGACACAATGAGGACAGAGTTTGTTCGGAGAGGACCATATCAGTTAACACCTGATTTCATTTTCCCAAGGAGAGATGATGGGAGAAGTTGCCACCACCAGTACTTCAGCAGGACCTTAGTAAATGGAGAAAGGATCAAAAGAAGTTGGGTGACATATTCAAAAAAGAAGAACAGTCTTTTTTGTTTTTGTTGTCAACTTTTCTCTCCAAAACAAATTCATTTAACAAATGCAGGACTGTCGGATTGGAAAAATGCAAGTGCTGCTTTGACCAGCCATGAAAATAGTCCGGAACACCTGAACAATTTGGCTCATGGAAAGAATTGGCAGTTCGATTAAAACAAGGTACAACAATAGACAAACAAGAGCAGGCCCTCCTTGAGGCAGAGAAGAGTCGGTGGAGAGCAGTGCTGACACGACTGGTTGCTATTGTACAGTCTCTGGCAGGGCGAAATATGGCATTGAGAGGAAAGACAGAAATACTCCACTCTCCTTCAAATGGAAACTTTTTGAAAGAGGTTGAGCTTTTGGCGCAGTTTGACCCAGTGATGAAAGACCACATCCAGAAGATTAAAAGTCAAACATCCCACCACAGCTACTTGGGCAAAACCATTCAGAATGAGTTGATTGAATGCATCAGTGGAAAGATTCTATCAACAATAGTGCGAAATAAAGAAATGCAAGTACTTTTCCCTCATTTTAGATTGCACCCCGGATGTTAGCCACACTGAACAGCTGTCAGTAGTCATCAGAATTGTGACACTGTAAGAAGACCCCCAGATTAAAGAGCACTTCATGGGATTCCTAGTAGCAGAGGAGTCCACTGGTGAAAGTTTGTCCGCCCTGATTTTGAAGAGGCTGGAGGAGTTGCAGATTGCCTTTGATGATTGCAGAGGACAGTCATATGACAACGGCGCAAATATGAGAGGGAAGAACAAGGGAGTACAGGCCAGGCTACTGCAGTTGAACCCAAGAGCTTTGTTTGTGCCTTGTGGGGCACATACACTCAATTTGGTCATTGCTGATGCTGCCAAAAGCTCCAAAGATGCCATATCATTTTTTGGCATTGTGCAGAAGCTATACTGCCTGTTTTCTGCCTCTACACAGAGATGGGCCATCCTCAAGAAACACGTCAACCTTTCACTCAAAATGTGGTCAGAAACCAGATGGGAGAGCAGAGTGAAAGCTGTGGAGCCTCTGCGATATGAAGCCGCAGCTGTGAGAGAGGCACTGCTTGAGGTGAGAAACCAGGCCAAAGACCCAATCATCAGGATTGAAGCCCAGTCTCTGGCAGAAGAAGTGGGGTCATTCCGCTTTTCACTGTGCACAGTGGTCTGGTATGACATGTTAAGTCAAATTCAGCAGGTGAGCAAAGTCCTGCAGTCCCAAACAATGCAAGTGGATGTAGCAGTAAGTCTACTGAAAAAGACTAAAAAAGCTCTCAAATCCTACAGAGCCACAGGCTTTGTGGCTGCACAAACATCAGCCAAGGACATGTGTGAAGACATGAATGTGGACGCAGTCCTTGTGCAAAAGCGCTGAAGTCAACAAAGAGGCACTTCTCATATGAGTCTCCTGATGAGCCATTGAGGAATGCCTTGCAAAATCTGGAGGTAACGTTCTTTAACGTGGTGGTGGATGCTGCAGTGTCAGCACAAAAGGAGAGGTTTACCACTCTTGAACATGTGCAAGACAAGTTTGGCATTCTGTACAACTTCCCAGACCTGCCACACCAAGAGCTGATGAAGCAAGCAGAGGCACTTGCACACACCTTAAGCCATGGAGGGCAATCTGATTTGGATGGGAAGGAGCTGGCTCAGGAGTTGGAAAATGTACCTGACTTGCCATCAAAGAGCATGACAACTCTTGAGTTGTTGAAATTCATACACACAAAGCAGCTCACCGAAATATATCTCAACTTGTGTATTGCTCTGCGGATCAGTGCAACGCTACCAGTAACAGTAGCTTCAGCCGAGAGGAGTTTTTCCAAATTAAAACTCTTGAAAACATACCTGAGGTCAACCATGGCTCAAGAACGCCTCAGTGGTCTGGCTTAATCAGTATTAACCATGAGGTTGGTGGTCAGATTTCATATGATGATGTGATTGATGACTTTGCAGCGAGGAAGGCCAGAAGGATTGCACTGTAAATGGAAACCAGTAGGAGCTAATATGTAGGCTAACCTTGTGCGATGATAGGGAGTGGAATGTAAATAGATCTTGAGACAAAGTGAATTTGTAATTTTTATTTATTTGTTTGTTTATTTAGCATATTATATTTTGATTATTTGACATGTGTAACATATTTTACAATACATCATTTTCTTTTAAAGCAAATTTGCATGTTATTTTATTGTTTGTTATTGTTATTATTATTATTATTATTGTTTGTTAGCTAAGTTGTTTGTTTTAATTATTAGTGTGCACTTTACATTTCTTCTTAATTTTCTTTGAAAGCAAATTTGCACATTCTTTTATTGTTTGTTATTGTTATTATTAGTATTATTATTGTTTGTTAGCTAAGTTGTTTATTTGTTTAATCTTTAGTGTGCACTTTACATTTATTCTTAGCTCTTGTTCTTGCTTTTAATAAATAAAGGTGCAGTACTTTACTGTAGAACTGTTAAGATGTTTTGATTTTTTTGGGGGGGGCGCAGTGGTGAAGCTCGCCTAGGGCACCAAATGTGCTAGGTCCGCCCCTGCACATCGGGATAACTCAGGGTGGTCATGAGTTACATGACGGTCCAGTCTCTTCCCAGCATACGAACACCCTGTGATGGGACAGGGTTTGGTGCGAACATTTATCCTGCCACTCGCCATTTTCAGAATGATGCCTCTCTCTTCCAAGTTACGCACTGCATGTTTGTGCTTAAGGTGCTTGTTCAATGCCAGATAGTGGAGTCTGCACACCGCGCATTCGGACGACATCCTCACTAGAACAGACACAATGAATTTGATCAAAATGATGTTCTATTTATCTGTTTATATGCGTTAGTGTGACCGGTGATTGCGACACTTGGTCCGATGCTTCAATCCATGGTGCACGGACCAAGGGAGGTATTGGGTTACCACCGGGTTGGATGGTCCCACCTCCGCAGGGCTGGTGATGGCAACATGTGGTCTGATGCATCAATTCATGGTGCCCCAACCGTGGGAGGGTTTGGGGTGCCCCGGAAAAGCAAAGAAAGGGTCCGACAATAGACTCTTGTGAGGCGGCCAGAGAGTCTGTCATCTCTCGGTCCTATCCTCCAGGCAACATAAGTTCAAGACCGCCAGAGCACCGGCACGAGGCCGGGCCGGCGGAGGCCCTCCGATGGCGGGTCACGTTTGCCATTCGATCAGTGAGGTGAGAGGAGAAGAACGCAGCAAAAATGGTCAAGATCCGTTCATGTACGGAGGGGGGGGGGCACCCGGGACCGGGCAGTGCCCCCGGTAAGTGGAACCGGGTGAAACGGGCCAAAACTGAAAAAAAAAAAAAAATATAAAAATATAAAAATTATAAAAATTTATGAAAAAATAAAATAAAATTAAAAAAATATAAAATTTAAAAAAATTATAAAAGAACCAGGCAAAACGGGGGGAAATGTAAAAAAAAGTGTCCGAAAAAAGTGCCTCATGAGCCCGCCAGAGTCCCCTGTCAACTCCCCTATCATTCCTCCAGAGGCACATTTGTCAGAGTCAACTTTTGTGAGAACCAGGTAAAAGGGGTGAAAATGTAAAAAATGTATCCGAAAATAGTGCCTTGTAACGCGGGTAGAGTCCCCTGTCAACCCCTCTCATTCCTCCAGAGTCACATTTGTCAGACTAAAGTTTTTTGACAACCAGCCAAGAGTGGTCAAAATGTAAAAATGTATCCGAAAATAGTGCCTTGTAACGCGGGTAGAGTCCCCTCTCAACTCCCCTCTCATTCTTCCAGAGTCACATTTGTCAGACATAACTTTTTTGAGAACCAGGCCAGAGTGGTCAAAATGTAAAAAATGTATCCGAAAATAGTGCCTTGTAACGCGGGTAGAGTCCCCTCTCAACTCCCCTCTCATTCTTCCAGAGGCACATTTGTCAGAGTCAACTTTTGTGAGAACCAGGCAAAAGTGGTAAAAATGTAAAAAATGTATCCGAAAATAGTGCCTTGTAACGCGGATAGAGTCCCCTGTCAACTCCCGTTACATTCCTCCAGAGGCACATTTGTCAGAGTCAACTTTTGTGAGAACCAGGCTGGGGGGTCTTGAGGCACAAAATATGGCTGACCCATAGTGCATGGTGAGCGGACACATCACCTCCGCGTTTGCAGACACCCGTTTATTTTCAGAGTATGACCAAAAACCGGGTTTCTGATTTCGTGCAGACTGTAGTCTGAAATGTATATATAAATTTTTTTGACGGTGTAGGGGAAATGAAGCCCCGGACCCTTTTCCGCTTCTCCGTTGCAACTTGCAACGGAGAAGGGGAAAAAACGGCCCGAAGCGCCGAAGGGTTGAGCTTTTCATTTCCCCTTCTCCGTTGGCACTTAGTCATTTTTTCAGACTTTTTTCAAAACTTCATTTTTGATTATTTTAAGATATAATTAACCATTTTCTTCACTTTTTTCTTCTTTCCAAGGGTGGGGGACCATGGCAGGCAGCCTATGAACACCAAAATTCGGCCTGGAACCTCCAGGATATTTGGGCTAAGCTCCATAAACTGACAGAATCACCCAGAAATGTCACTTTCCTACCCCAGAAATATATCATACAAATACATTTAATTAGTATGGGACTTCCAGGGAACATGACAGCTATTAAAAAGCCAGGAAAATAGCTTGGATCCTGGGTCAACAGTGTGTAAAGGGTGTGGGAATTACAGGTCATATAAAAGCTATTCAAAAGCGGGGAGAAGAGCTTGGATCCTGGGTAAACATGTGTGTACAGGGTGTGGGACTCCCAGGGCACATAAAAGCTATTAAAAAGCCAGGGAAATATCTTGGATCCTGGTTAAACTGTGTGTACAGGGTGTGGGAATTACAGGGGACAAAACAGCTATTAAAAAGCGGGGAGAAGAGCTTGGATCCTGGTTAAACAGTGTGTACAGGGTGTGGGAATTACAGGGCACAAAACAGCTATTCAAAAGCGGGGAGAAGAGCTTGGATCCTGGGTAAACATGTGTGTACAGGGTGTGGGACTCCCAGGGCACATAAAATCTATTAGAAAGCCAGGGAAATAGCTTGGATCCTGGTTAAACAGTGTGTACAGGGTGTGGGAATTACAGGGCACATAAAAGCTATTAAAAAGCCAGGGAAATAGCTTGGATCCTGGTTAAACTGTGTGTACAGGGTGTGGGAATTATAGGGCACATAACAGCTATTCAAAAGCGGGGAGAAGAGCTTGGATCCTGGTTAAACAGTGTGTACAGGGTGTGGGAATTACAGGGCACATAAAAGCTATTCAAAAGCGGGGAGAAGAGCTTGGATCCTGGGTAAACATGTGTGTACAGGGTGTGGGACTCCCAGGGCACATACAAGCTATTAAAAAGCCAGGGAAATAGCTTGGATCCTGGTTAAACTGTGTGTACAGGGTGTGGGAATTACAGGGCACATAAAAGCTATTCAAAAGCGGGGAGAAGAGCTTGGATCCTGGGTAAACATGTGTGTACAGGGTGTGGGACTCCCAGGGCACATAACAGCTATTAAAAAGCCGGGGAAATAGCTTGGATCCTGGTTAAACTGTGTGTACAGGGTGTGGGAATTATAGGGCACATAACAGCTATTAAAAAGCGGGGAGAAGAGCTTGGATCCTGGTTAAACAGTGTGTACAGGGTGTGGGAATTACAGGGCACATAAAAGCTATTAAAAAGCCAGGGAAATAGCTTGGATCCTGGTTAAACTGTGTGTACAGGGTGTGGGAATTATAGGGCACATAACAGCTATTCAAAAGCGGGGAGAAGAGCTTGGATCCTGGTTAAACAGTGTGTACAGGGTGTGGGAATTACAGGGCACATAAAAGCTATTCAAAAGCGGGGAGAAGAGCTTGGATCCTGGGTAAACATGTGTGTACAGGGTGTGGGACTCCCAGGGCACATACAAGCTATTAAAAAGCCAGGGAAATAGCTTGGATCCTGGTTAAACTGTGTGTACAGGGTGTGGGAATTACAGGGCACATAAAAGCTATTCAAAAGCGGGGAGAAGAGCTTGGATCCTGGGTAAACATGTGTGTACAGGGTGTGGGACTCCCAGGGCACATAACAGCTATTAAAAAGCCGGGAAAAGAGCTTGGATCCTGGGTAAACAGTGTGTACATGGTATGGGACTCCCAGGGCACATGACGGCTATTAAAAAGCCGGGGAAATAGCTTGGATCCTGGTTAAACTGTGTGTACAGGGTGTGGGAATTATAGGGCACATAACAGCTATTAAAAAGCGGGGAGAAGAGCTTGGATCCTGGTTAAACAGTGTGTACAGGGTGTGGGAATTACAGGGCACATAAAAGCTATTAAAAAGCCAGGGAAATAGCTTGGATCCTGGTTAAACATGTGTGTACAGGGTGTGGGAATTATAGGGCACATAACAGCTATTCAAAAGCGGGGAGAAGAGCTTGGATCCTGGTTAAACAGTGTGTACAGGGTGTGGGAATTACAGGGCACATAAAAGCTATTCAAAAGCGGGGAGAAGAGCTTGGATCCTGGGTAAACATGTGTGTACAGGGTGTGGGACTCCCAGGGCACATACAAGCTATTAAAATGCCAGGGAAATAGCTTGGATCCTGGTTAAACTGTGTGTACAGGGTGTGGGAATTACAGGGCACATAAAAGCTATTCAAAAGCGGGGAGAAGAGCTTGGATCCTGGGTAAACATGTGTGTACAGGGTGTGGGACTCCCAGGGCACATAACAGCTATTAAAAAGCCGGGAAAAGAGCTTGGATCCTGGGTAAACAGTGTGTACATGGTATGGGACTCCCAGGGCACATGACAGCTTTTAAAAAGCGGGGGAAAGAGCTTGGATCCTGGGTAAACAGAGTGCACAGGGTATGGGACTTCCAGGTATTTAAAAGACTTTTCCCCCGCCTTTCAAACACTTATGCCTGGGTTGTAATGTCAGCTGCTCCGTCCTGCTAAGGGCAAACATTAGCGAGACATGCTGGAGAGCATTAGACCGTCCTTTGGGGGTCTGTGAGCGCACTCTGGGGCAGATATAAGTGTACGATTAGGTCTGTCACTTTGTGTAACCGCACAACTCCTTGACATCTCCCGAGAGAGGACGTCCATTATCGGTAAGGCGTCTAAGGCAGAGATAAGCGTACCATTAGGTCTGTCACTTCGGGTAACCGCACCACGCATTGACATCTCCCGAGAGCTGACATCCATTATTGGTAAGGCCTCTAATGCGAGTAAGGATGCCACCTGGGCGCCTCCCTAGGGAGGTGTTCCAGGCACGTCCAGCTGGGAGGAGACCAAGGGGTAGACCTAGGACCAGGTGGAGGGATTATATCTCTTCGCTGGCCTGGGAGCGCCTTGGGATCCCCCAGTCAGAGCTGGTTGATGTGGCCAGGGAAAAGAAAGTTTGGGGCTCTCTGCTGGAACTGCTACCCCCGCGACCCGACCACGGATAAGCGGGAGAAGATGGATGGATGGATGGATGGATGGTATGCACACCAGATAATTCATTGTGGAAAAACAAGACCTTTTCATACAAGCACAATTAGCAGAAGCACAAGATAATTCAAAATAATACTTCAGTAAAAGTTATTTTAACAGCAAAACAGACTTAAAGATTTCAAAATAAGAGAACTCGTCATAATGCAGGAGGACTATGCGGCACACAAGGTCCTGAAAGATATATACTAATTTATTGTTATGGGCACAAGATACTTTCTTGAAAAAAATAGTGATGGAATTCAATTTAGTTTATTTAAGTCGTGCAATGAGTTTACATGAGTTCAAAGTTTTTTACCTGCAATAAGTATTTATAATGCAGGATTATGGCTTCAAACACTTCTAAAATGTGGAGTTTCCTTCAGAAAATGCTTTTTTTTACTGCTCAAAAACCACTATATTGACCT
Source organism: Dissostichus mawsoni (assembly GCA_011823955.1). Taxonomy (NCBI): domain Eukaryota; kingdom Metazoa; phylum Chordata; class Actinopteri; order Perciformes; family Nototheniidae; genus Dissostichus; species Dissostichus mawsoni. The sequence continues at coordinate 22,127,991 of JAAKFY010000023.1, read as the reverse complement.
TACACTAAGGGAAGTAATATGCCTCTGAAAGCCCTCAATCTGTAGTGTGTTTTAGTAAAGTTTCATGAGTCTGTGAATCTCCCAGATCAGTTTAAAAAAGGTCCTACTACAAATAAATGGCATCTAGGGAGCCACATCACCACATCTGGCTCTTTAGGGACCTCAGCCTGCAAAAATACACATTATATTTTGTATTTTGCAGAAGAAGACGACTTAAACACTTAAAACAAATACATCATTTATCAGTTTAAATGGTTAGAACTCATCAGCGTTTACTATAACCAACATAAGAGTTAAATATTGTCTAATTTTCTACATTAACTAAAAGTGAATATGAATATAAGACACAGAAAATGAGATTGAGATCATTTAATTTTAATCAATACACTGCAACATTGTAAGCCCATACATCTTATAGCAGTGAAAGCCGTACATGATGGGAATAATGTCAAAATATAAACAATTCCAAAAACAATTAATTTTCTTGAGTTTCACTACTGCTGACATCCAAAGAGTTGGTACTGCTGGACCATCTCCTCCATGCCCAAACAGGTAGGTCTGTGTTCATCAGCTTGACACTCAGCTTCTGTGGGCCAGTACTCAATCCAGGTTCTTTCTCCAAGTACATACTGATACCTAAGGAGAGCAGAGTGAAAAACACGTTAGGTCTTCATGTGAACAGCTATCTGTAACATTCAAACATAACATAAGAAAGCTTCCTTCCTCCTTCTGGATACTTTATTACTTCATCAACGGCAACGGTAAATGAGTACAACAAATATTGACTTGATTTAGTATAAAAAGCAGTGAAACAGAAAGATCTTAAATTCCCACACCACACAATGAGATTCAAACAAACTTACGCTTGATGTGCATCATCTCTGTGAATATCATCTGATGTTCCCATGATAAGGTACGTTTTGCCCACAACCAAATCTAAAGACTCCCTGCAGTGCGGATAACTGAGGAATGTGCGAAGTTTATTCAGGGGACCCACATCAAACGTTCCTGTTATTTAAAATTAGGAGAACAAAGAAAAGGTGAGGATCAAATGGATAGCTAATCATTAATCACAAAACAAAAGTACTTTATTATTACATATTTCCAGTGGAATCATTCTGAAAGGAACAAACGTTTCTTGAAACGCACTTATTTGCCTTCTTGCCAAAAGTGAAAGGGGCTGTATTCTGCTTTTTGGGGTTTTCCCTCTCCTGTAGTTATGTGGGTTTTAGTGCATGTAAATGGTCTGCAAAGGCTGAAATCCCTGTGTTCCCTCCAAAGGGAGTTCAGACACACACTCCCGCCCCCTGCTCGAACTCTTCCATTGGAAGGCTTGTTTTGCGACATAGTGACATCACTACATAACACTTGCGCTTCTATTGTCTAGCTCCCAACACATCTTACATGAGAGGCTAAGGGGGGGACAACTCCAAGTGGTTGACCAATCACAACAGAGCCGGCCGGCTAACCAATCAGAGCAGACTGGGCTCTGGTTTCAGACAGAGGGTGAAAAGAGGTGCTGCAGCACAGACAGTATGAGTACATCAAAGAAAGCACTTTTTTGAAATTAAAGCATGTAAACATGTCGCAGTAGAGCCCCAAAATATAAATATGAATCATAAAAGTGAGCATAATAGGGCCCCTTTTAATGTATCCCACTCTCACGACTGTATAATAATTATCCAGCCAACAAGCTGCTATCTGCTCTAATAAATGAAATAACAAGTCGAACATCTTATTTTGCCTAGAAACATGAAAATGACCGGTGTGACATCTAACTGCCTGACATAAATGCATTCACCAACATTTTAAACGTTGTATTTTATTGTCTGACAGGAGATTAAATGTGCACACAAAACGTAAAAAGGAGGTAAACCAACTGTTAAGTCACCTACACCTTTACGGCACCCTAGAAACATCAGGGGCTACTCCATTTTAGGCAGTTAAACTAGATACCCACCTTCTTTGATGACTTCCAGAACACGCATTGTGTAAATGTCTGTGGACAAACCATCTTCAAACACATCCAGTTTCATTTTGTACACTGAGGACAGACACATTGTAGATTGTTAGCTCATCTGCTTCATTGCTCACTTCTTCTCCCAACCTCTTAGACACACACAATCAAACAAATACATTTTTGGCGTATAAAAGTACTATATTGAGTAAATTCAATCCATTTATGCTCTCTTACCAAAATCTATTTTGCTGGTTTGTGTACTCTCACAAGCCTTAGCTGTGCGCTGATCATTGCTGATTTTCTCCTTCTTCTGCATACTGCAGTTCTCTGGAAATACACAATTGGCATAAAGTTATAACACATCCGATCAAATGTTTATTAGTACATGAGCATGGATGATGGCAGCTGTATTTACGTCACAATTTAGATTATTAGTGAGGTTTCTTTTAGACTTCAGGTGCTTATGTTTCAATCTGGTGATTTACTGCAAACTCAATTTTACAGCGTTCTCCTTTACCAGATGTGAAACTAAGTGCTTTTCTCATAAGGAGTACAACTCCTTGATTTATGTTGTAAATCTGAGAGACTATTCCTGGTGATATCATTATGATTCGATGCTCGCAGTGTGGCTTTCATGAGGACAATGTCTGTCTGTCGTTTAGTGGCTCTAACACTTGGGTCAACACTGAAATATCTCAACAACTATGATTGGGGAATAGCATTTAGTGCTGCTAGACTCTCAGCTACTAGCATTGCTGTATAGCCTCTGAGTCTTTGTTTTCAAAGTATAATAATACACTGCTGCAGTTTACAGACCTCAGATCTGCAGCTTACCTCTACAAAGCACAATTTAATTTAATTTAAGTGTTGTGTTATTTATAATACAAAAATGGAACAATGCACTCCTCCTCGGGATCCCTAACAAATGCATCCAGAAGCTCCAGTACATTCAGAACAGCGCTGCTAGGATCTTGATGAGGGTGCGCAAATATGATCACATCACCCCCATCCTTAAATCACTACACTGGCTCCCCGTGGAACTGAGGATCGAATTCAAGGTCTCCGTCCTCACCCACCAGTGTATCCATGGAACTGCCCCTCCCTACCTCAAGGAACTCCTCACCCCCCATACCTCCTTGCGGACCACCCGCTCCAGCAACTCCAACCTCCTCATAGCCCCCAGGACCAAGCTCCGTACTATGGGAGACCGGGCCTTCTGCTCGGCTGCTCCCAGTCTTTGGAATGCTCTCCCCGACCACATGAGAGCACCACAGACCGTGGAAGCTTTTAAAAAAGGCCTCAAAACCCATCTATTCAATAGAGCCTTTCCCTAGACCTTTTATTTATTACCACCCTTTTATTTTATTTTATTTGTATTGTTTGTTTTTTATTGCTTTTTATTAATTCTACTGTGTTGTGTACTGATTTTATAATGTTCATGCTCACTGCTTGTAGCACTTCGGGATTTGAAGTCAAATATGAAGTGCTTTATAAATGAAACCCATTATTAGTATTATTATTACAAATAAAAATGTACAGTTGATGGATAAGGTTGCTTTGATCCGTTTACCTTCAGCACATGTGCACTCATCACCTCTGCAGAGCCGCAGTAGCTGTCCTCCTTTCCTCTCTGGATGGTAGAACTGCACACAATGTGTTTCTGCAATAGAAGAGAAAGATATTGAAACAGGTTCTTACGGTACTTTATAAAAGATATATTAAATACTTGTTCTTACGGTACTTTATAAACGATATATTAAATACTTGAACAAATAATAATGCCTGCTTATTGACAGGGTTATAATCTCTGACATCTATTGGGAACAAAAGACATGGAGGTTTCTCTAAGACTCACGCTCATAGTATTCATAGACAGATACAGCCGCTGGTTGTAAGACGCCCACTTTCATCTTCTGGTGAACCCTAAAAATGATTTCTTCTGGTCGTGTGTGAGAAACCTGTAGATAAAGGTGAGATAGAGATAAATACACAAAGAGCAAGGCAGAGAGGAAAAGTATGGAGGAAGGAAACAGCGACGTCTTACCTTGTCCAGGTAGAGGATGAGTGAGCCTCTTTCTGACAGGACTTTGTCCATCTCATATTTTGCAATGGTGCGGGCATGTCCTTTGGACAACTACACACACACACATAATCAGACCACTAACCATCACACACATCTTTTTTCTCTTAACAGGAACCGTGACAAGTGCATTTGTTGTGGGTTAATGTGTATCTGTAAAAGTTCTTACTAAGTCCAAGTCCTTTGTGTTAACGGTGAAGCCGGTTAGCAAGCCAATATCCAAAATTGACATTGCTGCATCTCTTTCCTTGTCCTTATACCTGTACACAGAATAGATTGAAGGAAATGAAAGTGTTAAGAATATAGGGAAAAGGGTAATGAACAGAAGCAGAATATTTAATACAGATTGTGAAATATAATAATATTGTAAATAGCTGGTTAGAAAATGTTATGAATAAAGCCATGTGGCAGTGTGTTGCCTTGGTTGTACTTACAAAACTTCTATCCTCAGCTTGTATATCTTCTCCTCCTCATCCATTTTTTCTGCAGGAGTAAAATATTATATTTGTATTTAGTTAATTTGTTTCTCAAGAGTAAGGTACAACAACCGAAGAAGAGACAGAAGGCACTAAATCACCTGGGATGAGCTGCACTGACAGGTTAAACTTCTGACAATCACTTTCCTTTTGTTTAGGTAGAGCGTAGTACAGCGACACCATCTGTCACACAGAGAAGGTGCAATATTTGATATAAGTCCTCACAAGGTTAAAAGGGTATTAGGTAACATCTTAATTTAAAAAAAGGACGGATCAGTTATTAACTGTTATTTAAACTCAGAGTATAACATATACAAATATATTGTACTCACTGTCACTGTTGCTTCTCCTGAACCCCTGGCAGTCACTGTCACATTCTGGTTTATATCATTGATCTGTCAGAGTTTAAATATGAACACAAACACAAACAGTCGAGGATAAGCAGATATTAAAGTATTTATTATTTGTATGACGAAATCAACAATCAGTGTGTAAATATGCAATCTGTACATTTCAATCTTTTTCAAAAAAATCTGATTAATCTGGCAAATCTCCATGGAAGAATTGAGATCCTCAAGAGGCGCATTCACACCGCAGTACTTTTCCCACAAAGGTTCATCAGAACTTAGTTCATGAGAACTCTTTAGTTCTCATGAACTAAGTACAGATCGCGTTCACACCGGAATAAGTCCCTGAGGGAGGATTAGGCAAATGAAGCCGCTGACGTCACTTCTTCTTCTTCTGCTTTGGGTTTACTGGCAGGCCGCAAACAACTTCACGGCGTATACTGCCACCCGAAGTCCCCGGCCGGAAGTCCCCGGAGTTGGGGACTGGCTTCAGTAGAAGCTGCTGGGACTCCCAGCAGCTTCTACTGAAGCCTTCCGAGTAAATCGCCAGAACGCCGACACCTCCTCATTTCCACCGCTCCCATGTTTTCTTTTGTGTGCCATAAATTAGTCTCTCTGCGTTTGTGCGCTTGGCTAATGCTAATGCTAATAATGCTAATGCGAGGATAATAAAATGGCGGCTTCACAAAACTTTTTGGGAGTTTTACGGGGCGTGGTTTGCATTCCGCCCAGCCAATCAGACATAGGAACCTTTTTCTCCCACGAAAGTACCTGCTCTCTAGCAGGGACGGAAAAGGGGGTAAAAAAGGTTCTGATGAACTAATTTTAGTTCTGGCTCTTTTTGGTGTGACACGAAATTTCGGAACTATATCGGAACTAAAGTGGGAAAAGTACTGCGGTGTGAACGCGGCTAAGGGACTTTAGAATTCATAAATAAAAATGGATAAAGTTCAAAAGTTAAAGGGGACCTATCATGCAAATGCACTTTTTGATGTCTTTTATACATAAATATGTGTCCCCGGTGTGTCAGGGAACTCACGCAGCGTCAGAAAATAAAACACTCTCTCTTTTCCTCCGTACCCACATCTCTAAAACGGGGCTACAACGGAGCTGATCCAGATTTGCGTCCGATATGACGTAATATAGGAAATGTAGGCGTATTTTTTATCAAAAACCTTTTTTTTTTAAAGCTTTATACCCAAAATCAGCAGTTTTGAAACAGGAAGTGAAATAGAGGGATACGAGGCATGGCTAGAATGGGTGATCTGTTTTTTATATATTTCTATATATCTGAGACCTATGCAATTGCCTAAAAATAGCATGAGAGGTGACCTTTAAATATGTTTTGAATATAGGTTTGTGAATTCTTTATTATTTTTTGTAACATTTTCTAATCACTTTTATAGTTCAATTTAATTTTTGAGAGTTTACAGATTTGTTTTTATTCCAGGAGACTACCCACAATATACACATGCATGATTTCAATCTGTTCACACAAACTGTGTTGAGACAAACATATGCCACCTTAATGAGCCACTGTTTTGAGTTTGTGTGTGTGTCTGTGCTTACTTTAGATGTCCTTGTGGCATAGTGGTTATCCCTGTTGAAGTTGTACTTCTCAGGCTTTGCCCTGCCCGGCAACAAAATGTCCACGTTCAGATCGTACTCTGGTTCTTTAGCACTGGACCAGTACTCTGATATAGCCTGGTACACCATAATGGTGGCCTTAAGAGAGGGAGGTGGGGGGAAAATGAATCAGAACAAAATAAATGATATCTAAAACAGGATGGAGGGATCAAGATGGAGAGAGGAGTCTCTTCTTACCTGAGTCGATCCATAGCCTCCGCCAACTTTCTGCTGTTTGTTGAACCATCTCACAACAGGTCTGGCATCTTCAAAAGCCTTTATTCACAGAAGGAAGGTACATGGTTGAACTTTTTCTGTCATTCACTGCACATTGGAATGATACAAAAATTACAAATATTTAAAAAATCAAATTGTTTACTTAATAATTGTAATATTTAAAATATTGGATACTTAAAAGGGTAAAATTTCACTTATATTTTAAGGCTGTGACATTACTGACAGACACATTTCATTGAAAATTGAATACAAACCTTTATATTAAAGTAGCATGGATAAGGACTAAATTGTATGTTGCCTGTAGCATGAAAGGAACACACATAAATGCGACATGCTCACCTCGGCCTTGACCAGAGCGAGAAGAGCGTAAGCCGTAGCTTCCCGTGTGACGACTCTTCCCTGAGACGTCGGCCAATGGTTCAACTCTAATGACGACAAAGAAATATCTTCCCATTACTTGCTATACATCAATCTATTTACTTATAAATCCAGGATATCTCATCTTAGAAAATAATGTATAAATAAAATACATTAGGAAATATTAAAATGTGCTCGCTCTTAAGAATGTTAACAAATCCCCATATATCTGTTATTCAAAAAGTGTTAACAATATTGTTACAGGACATCGTATGGCTGGAAGACTATTTATGTCCATTAGAGACTGTTTCTAAATTAGTTCAAACATTTGACATTTCTGTACTGAGCAAAAATCATCTCATAATACCAATGTGTTGGTCCGGCTCTTAGTAGTTGTGGATGAGAAATCGTTTTGAATCTAATCACCAAAACATAGACTATGTTTCCAAATAATAGTTTAAGAATAGTAACAGCACCTGGGGAAGCAAACTTGTAGAGGATCTCGCGGTTCATTTTGTTTTCATTGGCCATGGCATATGATGTTATGGCAACAGCATATGTGTTGGTGAGGCTGGGCAGACGCCTTTCCAGATAGGCCACCGCTTTGTCTATACTGCCTGGTAGACTCTGTACAAAAAGTAAGGGAGGAAAGAGAATAAGGTGAGAACTAGTGATGTTACGTTCGCGAACGATCCGATTCTTTTGAACGGCTCTTTGGTACGAACGAAGGGAACCGAGTCGTACTTGGTGAGAGCCGTTCTTTTTATCGTTGGTTCACTGCCTGCCATAAATCCACTCGCCTTTCCGGGAACTTGCTTTCCTGAATGCAAATTTGCCGTAGGTGAGGGCATAACGCATGCTGCTTGAGTAGTAGTTTGGCTGGCTGAGAGATGTAGCAAGTTATACATTTCTCTGTGAGTAAAAGTAGATTTCTGGCAATACAGTCAATCATTATCCTGGGGATTATTTCGCAGATAAACCTAGTAAAAACGGCTCTTTTGAACGGCTCTTTTGAACGGCTCTCGGAAAGGAATGGAGCCATAAGATCTGGCTCCCTTCAAAGAGCCGTAATTCCCATCACTAGTGAGAACTTTCAGATAGACATTTTTAGACAACCAAAAGGAAAAAATGACCTTTCATGAACTGAAAACACACTATTAGAGAGTCTAAAACTAAAACATGGACAACATCCCAACCGGATAAAACTACTTTAGCTACTATTCAATCTCATGGTGGCCACGCCATAAAGCATACGCTGATTAATAGTCTATTTACTCTAAATAGGACCATCATTTACCAAATGAACATCATGCTTCAATAAAGAAGACTAAAATCTAGTGATTGTGCATAAACTAATTTGGAAAATGAATTCGTTATTTTCTCTTATGGCGCATTTCCACTGCAGCGCGGAGCGCGGTTTAAGCGTGCCGTGCCGTGCCCGGCCCGTTTTTGGTTGCGTTTCCACTAGGCGTAGTACCGGCTACTTTTTCACAGTTTTTCTGGCTCGACAAAATCGAGGTTCTTTCCGGGCCAACAACCGGGCTGAGTATGCTAAACTAGTGAGAGAATCGCTGGCAACTACAACAAAATGAACATATTTGACCGTGATTTAATTGTAATACACGTTTCAAAATGATGCCGAAGTAACAACATACTGATACCGGTTAGTAAAAACCATTAATTAATGCTTTGACAAGTCTGCAGACAGACGGCAGGCGAAAAACCTTTTAAAATGTGTGTTTTCTGAATGGAGCTTGGCTAAGCTAACGTTGTATATGCTCCGACCGTCCACACTCACAACAACGGCCTACAGACATAAATAAACCAGCGACTGTATTCGCCATGACACAGACAGTCTGTGGTTTGTACTTGTTTAACGGCTGATGTTGGTTTTCTGTGGTTTGCATTGAAGATTACGTCACGGCTCCGCCTAGACTGCGTTACTATAGTTACTGCCCCAGCTACTAAAACTGTAATGGAAACGCAGCATGAAGTGAGCCTGGCCTACCAAGGCCTAACTATACCGCACTAAGCCCTGCTGTGGAAATGCGCCATTAGACTTTTATACAATCTGACTTGATTCTGCCACCAGTGGAGTCGCCCCCTGCTGGATATTAGATGCAGCTTAAAGGCACATCCGGATTGGCTTCACTTTTTAGACCCGGAGCATGTTGGACAGACGGTAAATAAAGAAATGAAACAGATGAGGGAAAAAGAGAAAATATTGTATGGAGGTAAAGTACTCACACCAACACTGGCAGCACATAGCGTTCGTGACTCCTGCATAGCAATGAGGCAGAAGGCCGTCATGGAGGCATCTGAATCTGAGCCACTCACACCACCCTAGACACACACACACACACACACACACACACATACACACACACACACACACACACATACACACACACACACACATACACACACACACATTTATTTTTCGAATAAGGGTCAATAACATTTTATTGTTTTCAAACTTATTAGCTATTTTTATAGCACATAGATGAAAAACAGATTTCTATGAAACCAGTGAACGCACCATCATGTGTCCCATGATCACCGCGTGAAGTTCCCTAAATAAGCCATCAGGTTGCTGTGCGTTGAGAATCAGAAACTTGATGGCCTCACAGATGTATGGCCTGTGCACTGCCACCAGATTGTTTGCCATGGCAAACACCTTGGCAACATAGGCTGTCAACCTTATAGGAGAGAAGAAGGTGTAATAGTTTAGTTTTATTCATATGTGACACAGATTATTGTGAGAGTTCAAGGATGTTTGAATGCCTCACCAGGAGCTACTTGGGCGTTTCGGATACGCAGCAAAAGACCCATCTGTTTTCCGGTAGGTAAGCTCTGTGTTGTAGCCTGTACACAAACAAATACATACAACCGTTTTAAAAAGTGCCATTCATTGCTCTACTTAATCTTATTGATTAGAAGCCAGTTTAAGGAGTCCTGAATCTTTTTCAGTCATGAGAGCTTCTTTCAAATGATTCTGCTGGCATAGGCTTTTGTTTTAAAAAGGGAAACCCAAATAAGGGCTGGACAGGGGTGGTGTGGATTGATTTTCAAACCTCTTTTACAATGTCAGACAATTTAAAATCACACTCACAGTGGCATTAATAAGATTCTGCTATCTGTACTAAAAATACATCAGTGAGCCTACCAGTCTTGATGTGTTGGAGGGCTTCATTACGTTTCTGAAAGCCCACAGTTTCCCACTGGTTGGTTTTGTCTAAATATGTGGCTGCAATGAGAGGTAGGGTCATGTGGTACATGTTCTGCTCTCCACAGCCATAGGGCTGTTTGATCAGAGAACCCATAGAGTTCCCGCTAACAGCTTTCTCCACGAGGGCAGAAACTTGTTCTCTCCCTGAATGAACACAGACAGACAGAAAAGAAACACAACACGTTATAAATCAACAAGAAGAAACCACTAAGTAAACAACAAAGTGCCCCAACGACCAGTGAGGTAGATTTTTCCAATAAGAACAATAACAATTTATACCAATTGTATAAATCGTTTCCATTGTACATGCACTGACATGGCATCATGTCCCACCTGTCACAGAGATCTGTGTGCTTGTTGGTGTGTTTGGAACCCAATCTTTTTTGGCAATTCCACTGTTGAGAATGACTACTTGTTCACCATCTAAAGGGAGAAACAGTGGGCAAGTTGCAGCATCAATTAGCAAAAGATAAAAACATAACGTTGATAAACCAGTATACTGTAAAATGCAGCCATGTCATTCATCAAGACAACTCACCTACGCCTTGATTAGTGGGGTCTATAATTACAATCTTAGGATCTTTTACTAGTACACCTTCAGGCTGGAAAAACAACAGTTAGGAAAAACATTAGAAATTACAATTATTTGCATAACTTTGTGAGTAATCTTTGTTTGCTGTTGTTTATCAAAGTCAAGTATGGTCCAAATTTAAATAAGGTATTTATATATCAATAAGATGCATTTCATAAACATGACAGTTTACGAAACTGACTTTACCAGACTATATCTCTCATACCCGTAACTGTAGCTTTGTCACATTATTAAACCGATTTTATTACATGGCTTAGTTGAATACTCTATTCTGATTGGTCAATTCAGAACACGTGACACGTTGTTAATCCAAAACAGACAAACTGCTGTCAAGGATTTATTGACCGTTGTTAAGGACGCTCACATCTGTAGAAAGAAGTCCGGTCGATTGAACTGTATACAGTTTGGTCGAAAAGCAAACTGCATGCAGTTTGCTTTTCGAACTGGGACAAGAAAACAGCGGAGAAGTAACGGGGCAGAAACCCTGCTTTTTACGCAACGATCCAGACATAGATACGGCAAAAAATATTCAGTTGCCAGTTACTTTGGCATTAGGGCAGGGATATCTAGATACTTCCCAAGGTTTGACATCATGAATTGTGCTACTTTTAAAGCAAGCAACGATGTTTTCAAATCTGTAATCAAAAAGCTCCTCAAAAACGCTATCGAAGCAGTTCCTGCCGTTGCTACGTAGTTCAAACAGTAACAACGGACCATTTTTCTTAGCGGATGCATGTCATTTTAAATAAATAATTGCCTACTATTTTTTAAATCAATAAAAACATTTTCTAAATCTATAAAAGGGAGGCGTGTGGTGCAGTGGGTTGAGCGTTGGTGTTCGGATCAGGGGGTCACAGGTTCAAACCCCACTGTAGTCAGCATGTCGTTGTGTCCCTGGGCAGGACACTTCACCCCAAATTGCTCCTGTGGGGATTGCCCACAGTATTGAGTATGTAAGTCGCTTTGGATAAAAGCGTCTAACAAGTAACATGTAATGTAATGTAATAAAAGCATTTCAATTAATATTGGGAGTCATATTTTTACTTTGTTGAGAATGTGGCCGTGTAATAAGCGGGATAATGAGCAGCGACTTGGTCATTATGAAGAACACCCTTCATGCAGATCCAGATCCCTCCGCTTCGCGTCGGGCTCCTGATCTGACTGTGGGGTGTTCTTTTACCCATAATGACTGCCTCGCTGCACATTATCCCTTACGTATTCAAACTGAGGTTTTTTAAAAGATTTCTAAACGGCTTGTTGCTTGAAACTAAAAGTAGTAACAAGAATATTACATCCATAATGTTACAGACCTCGGATGAGTACTTTTTTATGGCAGCTTGAACATTTTACTGCAATAAGAGAACAATTCCACATGGTGGAGAAAAAAAACACGACATGGAGTCTTTTTCTTACCACCACCCGCAGCATCTTCATAATTCCATCATTAAGCGATGAATCTTTAACAGCAGCTTTGACCTCAATGCGGAATTCTCCTTCTTTCATGGGAATGATGATGAAGGGCACAGATCGTGTAGTTTGAGCCCCAATTCGGACCTCCTGGCGATACTTTCCACGCTTTGAAGCCGAACTGCACACATTATCCTCCTCAATCAGATCAACCCGCACCTTGAGAACAGGACAAAGATGGACTGGAGATTGTGAAGTTGCTCAAAAATAAAGACTATTATTGAGGATATAATAGGATTACATCAGTTTTATTTTTAGGTCATCTATTGATAATGCATACCTGATTTTAATTAACATTTGATGATATACAGTGTTTTTCACAGGATCAATCTGATCTTAATAATAAAAGGCACACTGTTAATAATGCAGTAAGGTTTCCCGCTGCTGAGGCATCTATCGTTTTTCCATCCCAGTTCAGACATGGTGCCCACTACCGCATGATGGAAGCATTAATGCAGCATCAGAGCGTCACCTGTGGCATTTTCATCCCACGCAATATGGACTTGATAGCTACAGTCGAGACATAGAGCGTCCTTTTCAAAGTAGATTGATGAAAATAGCTATTTTTGAATACTTCTTGGTGTTCTGATTAACACTGAATTGATCAGATTAAGCGGCCCTATAGTTTTTTCCCCAAGCTAGAGTAGACATTGTAATACTAGAGCATTGTTTGGATGGGGACCGTGACATTCTATTTTTACATCCATGACGCATTTGTTCAGAGCTACGTCATGCTTTTTATCACGCAGGTAGGCCTATAAATTAAATCTAAACTGGGTTGGAAAAACGATAGTCGCAGGCCAAGCACTATGTGAGCAGGTATGAAAAGTCTAGAGTAGGAAGGTTATTCATTCTCTTTTTTGATACAGTATGTCAGTTGAATATTTACTGTTGATTTTGCCCTTTAGTCTAAAATGTTCTCTTGCCTCTTATACTGTATGTAACACAGACTTACAGTTGCAGGATCGGGGCTGTAGTTGTGCAGGATTGCCTTAACTTCCAGCTGCTCTCCCCGGACAGCAGAGTATGGCAGCCTGAGATCAATGAAGAATTCCTTCCGGACAATTACCTCCAACGAATCACCAACACAGATTCCTTTAAGATGAGAGGGACAATAAAAAGGGATTACATAGAGAAAGAAAGAGAGAAGATTTAAGTTCAAGTTTAGATTCCTAAACGAAACAGCTTTCAGTCACTGAATCCTCACCGTGAGTAGTTGACAGACTAATGCCAGTAAACTGCCAGGTGGTGATTGAGTCTTGCAGTGGAACATTTTTAGTCACTGATGTGGTATCACTGAAACAAAGAATAGTGTTAAATATTGGGAGGTAAGTGTAAGCGTTAGGGCTGCACGATATATCGTGTCGTGACGATAATCGCGATATGCGCATGCGCGATATTCACATCGCGTGGACGTGCAATTTAAAAAAAATATATATATTTTTTTTTTATTTTTTTTTTTAGGACTTGCGATATTAAGTAGGCAAATTAACTCAAACACGTCATGTTACAATTATTTTGCTGCTTGCAACAAAAGGAAAACGTGCTCTCATGTCAGGGGTACTTGAGTGAGTGACATGCAGGCTCTGCATGCACAGCAAACCACCAATCACAATCAAATCTCCAAAGCAAACGGACCCGCTGATTAAAGGTAAAAACACTGAATAAAGTAGTTTCATGTGTTTCTCCAGGGCAGTTCGGCGCTGCTAACCGAGCTAGCTCAGCTTGATAACTTAAGATCCAGACGTCCGTGACTAAAATCCTTCATCCGGTTAAATATAGTTAAAAAATACCAATTGTATAGCATTAAAGTTCAAGAAAGGATGGTTTGCGGGGAAAAAAAAAACGGTCTTTTCTTCAATTCCTGTATGTTTTCATATCGCAATATATATCGCAGGGGGGGGGAAATCGCAATGTCAGTTTTTTCCAATATCGTGCAGCCCTAGTGGCGTCACTATTGAAGTTAGTGTTTTTTGTGGTATATGTCGGTTGACTTACCATGGGTTTGGTCCAGTGCAATTAGGAAGTGTGATATCTGACCACAGCCAACTTTCAGGGAACTTGGTGCGAGAAACAATTTCATGGCTGTCAGTGTAACTGTTGTCATCCTCCTCACCTAGAGTGTCAAACATATTTTCATTGAGAATTTTTTGTTACTACTACTATGGCAAAAAATGATTACCCAGGGCTTCAGCCCATCCCCTATCCCGGTCTCTTACTGCGAGCCAGTTGAAGGCTCTCCACCTTGCTTTCAGCTCGCTGGTTTTCCATGTCCTTGCAGCAGTGCAGGAAGGCTGCTGCACAGGCTTCACCATCAAAAATGTACTCTACACGCCTTTCACAGGTGTAAGAGAGGAGGGTGTCCCTCATGCCATCCAAACAACAGTCCCGTTGCAGTTTTTCTGTATAGTTACTCACTATAAAAAAAAGAGTTTTGAAGAAGAGACAGAGAGATAAAGATTTGTGCAGGAAGGGTAAACTTGAAACAAAACATTGTTTTGTTTTTTTTAAGAATAAGGAACAATACGCAGTATGAAGGAACACATTGATTATTAACTAAATGAAAAATAAAGTAAAAATAGTTTTCCCTTTTGACTTTCACAATACATACTCTAGCATGGCATGGAAGAATAATCTGAAACCACATCATCTACAAACATGTGTAGAGCCTGAACTGCCACAGTCTGCTTCTCTCCCTTCCATCTGCACCACGGTAACTTCACTCATCTCCACCTCACACTTTATTCAAGCCAGCATATAAGCCTCTTTTGCTCAGTAACTCATTGACAAATTGTCCTATGCTACTGATGCTGGACTTTCCAACACTATTCCGGACTGCTTCCTTGTTGCCTATCCTGCCGGCCCCTGACCTTCCTATCTCATCTTTACCCCTTGAACCTAGATGACTTCAAAGAAGTCTTCAGTTGAGTCAAGGCGAGCTCTCCTCCTCCACCCATATAACTGTGCTATTGACCTGCAGCACAGCATGACCCCTCCCAGTTGTTGTCTGTACTCCCTGTTTCAAGCCTTCATCCACCGCTGTCGCTAGACCTAGACTGAAGCCTGAGCTCCACACCACCATCCATTGCTCTCCACATCTACAAAGGGGGCTTCTCGTGGGACTCTACCTGAACCTTCCCTCCTGAAGAGGAGGAGGTGGACACATTGATGTATCTGATTTGTATTATCGTCCTTAAAGAACCCTTAACATGAACTGTGTGACGGAAGCATAGACTGTATATAAGAAGTAGATGTAGTTACTGTAATTTCGGCCATCAGCTTGTTGACTACAACTTTAAAGCTATGGTCTGGCATTTTGGCAGTTTCCATCTGTTAATTAGAACAGGGACACATGGATTGGACACATGGACTAGCAACCCCCCGTCGACGACGACGACGATGCTCGCGAAACAGAGGGCCTCATCATATAACTTTGCGTGGGGCCTCATGTTGGCCAGGGACGGCCCTGACTATAACATTTCAATTGAAATTGGTGAAAGAGTTCAAAACAAAAACATATGGTCACCCAAAATTGGATAATATCAAACCAAAGGAAAATGCGTACTAGCTACTTGACAACCAAAAGATAGCCGCAACCTAAACCATACTCTGGTTTTGTATGTATTTTTACTCTAAATGGGAACCTAGGGATTGAGAACATAAACTTATAAGAAATACTTTTCAGACAGAAGATAACAGGAAATTAGGTTATTGCTTTCAATAGAGAGGCGAAGTCCCTCCCTTTCCGCTGGACCTCCATGGGACCTTATTTCGGAAAAATTATGTATTGAAGTCAATGGCAAGAGAAAAGTTATCTTTCGATCCCGTTTGAGTTGTGCCATGAATTACACATATGATGTTTGTCAATTTAAAAGATAATTTTGCAAGTAAAAAAAAAACGTTTTTGCCGTAAAACTGTGAAGTAAGACCTTTTTTTGAAACCGCTCAATGAACTACATCTCTGGTCTCGCACAACAACACACGTCACCAAGATGGCCGTCACTCACTACTGTCTTACCAAAAAAGGAATAGAGAGGCGAAGTCCCTCCCTTTCCGGGGGACCTCCATGGGACCTTATTTCGGAAAAATTATGTATTGAAGTCAATGGGGAGAGAATAATTATATTTCGATCCCGTTTGAATTGTGCCACGAATTACACATATATGTTTGTCAATTCAAAAGATAATTTTACAAGTCAAAAAAATTCAAATGTGTCGTAAAACTGTGAAGTAACACTTTTTTTTGTGTGAAACCGCTCAATGAACTACATCTCCCGTCTCGCACCACACGCCAAGACGGCCGTCACGTTGGCACATTTCACTTCTCTCTTTCAGAATGAGGCGAAAAGTATTAAAAGAGGTGAAAATCACTACAAGTCTGGGCATGTTGAGAGCTGTACACACACACAAGGGGAGTTAGTCGCTTCCGTAAGAGCCAGCATGTGGGACCGGGATTCTGGGATTTGTAGTCTTTCTAGTTGCGTATTTTTCATAGTCTTATATTTCAACAGTTTTACGACAAACTGTGACTTTTTTTACATGGAAATACTTTTTTTAAGATTGACAAACATCATATGTGTAATTCGTGGCACAATTCAAACGGGATCGAAAGATAATCTTTCTCTCCCCATTGACTTCAATACATAATTTTTCCGAAATAAGGTCCCATGGGTCGGAAGTAGATGGGCGGGACTTCGCCTCTTCACAATGAAACACGTCCAGAGAATGTCATGCAAAGCTGCCTGCCTTCCTGCCTGCCTTCCTTCGATTGTCCCTGAACTGACTGATATTTTTAATGTTTAATGTTAACCATTTGTGCAGATAGCATGAAGTAGAAAGGATTGCCGATGCTAATGTAGCGTTAGCGTTAGCATGTCTCCCCCGGGGGCATCCGGGCTTAAACGGTGTATTATAGAATGATCACACCGGTGTGACAGTACTCTTCAAAGGGTTCACGAAATATGACTACTACTCTTACTGTTTAACATTTTGTGTTACTTCATGTTACTTCATGTTAAGGCTAATAAAAATGACAAGGCTAAGGCTGTAATGCTAACTAACGTGCTTGCTACTAGCTAGTTAGCTAACTTGATCCAGCCACTCCTGGTCCTTTCATCAGACGGGAAGTGAAAGAACGAGCAACACCCATTGCTGGTATGATTACCACCTGGTACAAAGCACACAGGCATCTTGTTAAAGTTATCTTATCTTAGCTATAATCTCTTATATTTAGTGAAGGAAAACAATTATGACATCAGTTATGACATCACTTACGCGACTCTGGGATTTGTAGTCTTTCTAGTTGCATATTTTTCATAGTCTTATATTTCAACAGTTTTACGACAAACTGTAACTTTTTAGACATGGAAATGATTTTTTAAGATTGAAAAACATCATATGTGTAATTTGTGGCACAATTCAAACGGGATCGAAAGATACGTTTTTTCTCCCCATTGACTTCAATACATAATTTTTCTGAAATAAGGTCCCATGTGTTCCACCGGAAAGGGAGGGACTTCGCCTCTCTATAGAGTTATGGTTCTTACGTAAGCTGGTTCTGACATCCATGATTGTAGTCTCTCGTTTCCTCCTGCTCTCGGTGCCGGACATTTCAATTCTGGAAAAAAAGCAACAGAGACTAAATCTTTTACAGAACTCAACAATATTCAACCTACCCTTAGCATTGTATAATTGATGTGGAACTTTTAAAATCAGAGTGAGGTGATTTCTCTGGTAGGACACGTGAACAGGGTGTGGGGTGAGAAAATGTGAACGTCTGATTTATGTAAATGATAAACTTTTTTAGAAAAAGTGCTAAAGGTGGTTTTTAAAACCGCCTTATAATAAGGACAATTCAGCTCATTGGCCAGTCACCATGGTCAATGCAAACTTGGAAATGCCTCAAATGGCAAATTCAACCAAAGACACAAATACCCAGATATGGGAGTATCTGACCGTTTTAGTTTTCCATGTTTTTCTAAATTCTTTCTAAATTCAATATTTTTCTAGCAGGCAAATATTTACAAAATATCCAAACATCAACGAACTATTTCAGAACACAAAAACAATCTGCGTGACCATAAAGGGGAGCCATAAAAAGACCCTTTAGGATGCAGTTCTTCTACTGAACACAATATGCTCACTTCTAAAGAAGCACTTGACTGATGGTGATGAATAAAGGTGTATGTGCTCCCTTTTTAAAACTATGTTCAGGGAAGGGGAGAGTAAAGTAGTGTCACCTTGTCTGTAGGCAGTCCCAGAAGCCGCGTTGGACTCAAACAGCAGCCCAGCGTCGAAGAACACACTCATACCGTCCTTCCCTCCACCTGGTGTGCAACCTGTGTCGTACTTCTCTACAATGTCCCACACCTGAGCATATGAAAGTCATTCACACACAAATAAATAAACAAGACTTAAAGGCAAGAGGTTGACATATCTGGAAACTCACATTAAAGTTCTGATATGTCATTAGAAATGTATTCATGCAATGAATGCAAGAAAAATATGATATCAATAAATAGCCTTTTTCTGTGTGAGGCGGTGCTTGTTGTTAAGGACATAGACGCCTTTGTCCACTGCCACCAGTCCCACTATGGCCCCTGGGTCTCCTGTAACCTTCAGACCAAACATCCTGCGAGGCTCATAGGATTGAGCGGGTCTCGATGTTCCAGCTTCAGCTATATGTGAAGGTGAGGTCAATAATTACACATACAGTTTGGATTTGTTGAACCAGTTGCTTACATTAAAAAATGTCAGAGGAATACAGTAATAAATAAATCAGTTTGTGTGTGTTTTGTATTGCGTGTCTCACCGAACCCATGCAGGAGTCTTTTACATCCACCCAAACAGAGTCTGATACCACTTCATTCTCATTTGTGTGGTAATAGGCTATGATGCGGAATGATGGCAGCATGTCTTTGGTAATGAGAACTGTCAGGGAGATCAGTACTTGACCACTTGTCTTGTGTCGGCCTTTTTGCACCAGCTGACCTCTGCTCATAATCTATAGGGACACAGACTTACATATCAGCACTTATTGCACACAAGCGTGTATACTGCACTACAACTTGATGGACGCAACAAAAAGGTTGTATAAGCACACTGCTGATATTCAAAACATCTCTCACCAGATATGTGATCTCATTGTAATGCCTTTTGGGAAGATGAGGTTGATTTTCATGTTATTTCCTAATTGTACTTCAGCTGAATCCACACCTGCAAATATGACATGTTGTTATTGCAGTATCTCAAGTATTTATAAAGTAGAGCATTGTAGTACATTTTCTCCCCATAAAACAATGATATTTTACAGTGCTTCTGATGGACAGTAATTCTAGAGCAAGAGAGTTCTAGATTAACTTGTTACATAAAAGTGAAAAATATAATAAAAGGAGCATGTTTTCCAGGCAATTATTTTAAAGGTATTTGGCTCAATACTGTCCAAAGTTTGCAAATCATAACTTTGAATAACTTCCTCAAATATAAAAAACCTATAATTTCATACACGCTTCACTCTACTTTCACTCCGTGGCCAAACAGCCATAATGAGTGCAAGGCGGATTGGAGTCTATTCCTAAATTAGCAACTGTTCATTGAGGATCAATTTAGAATAAACCGTGATTCAAAAGATACAAAATGAAATAGTGGTATACACAAAGATTCCCACCCCTGGTCTCTTACCTATGTGGATATAGTTTTTGCTTTGGGTAATATATGGGAGAGCTGTCATGATGGCTGATGCTTGTCTTGTCGATGAAATACGAGGATCATTCGTCTTTGCCTGAAATTAAAGAAACACATAAGCATACACATGGTTAAATAAATATTGAGTCTTTCCTATTCCATCTTTATCCTGGCTACGATTAAGATAAGCTTCACCTTTCACATACTGTAAATTAAATGTGCAAAAAATCGGAAGTAAAGCAATGAGCTATAAAGAAGCAAAAACATCTGCTGATAGCTCTGCTTGAATTCACCTTAAAAAATGAATATCAAAAATGTTTATAATGATTATTCATTGATTGTAGGTCAAAGCTTACATTTGAAAAGCGGCCTGTGGTGCCTGTATGAATTGTTAAGAGACTTACATTGATCGTCAGTAGTTGTGGGTACCCTC
This sequence comes from Dissostichus mawsoni, assembly GCA_011823955.1. Taxonomy (NCBI): domain Eukaryota; kingdom Metazoa; phylum Chordata; class Actinopteri; order Perciformes; family Nototheniidae; genus Dissostichus; species Dissostichus mawsoni. The sequence goes on along the minus strand of JAAKFY010000023.1, from coordinate 22,107,505 downwards.
CTGTATTGATGGTTAGCCTTGCCATGCCATTTTCTGCGGTCATGCCAGTCACGGTGCCTGGTTCAACCACAACAGCAACACCTTGTGCCGGAGTGTTGTCAGGATTCACAACTTCGACCTGCCAACACAGACACAAACAGTTCAACAATCAGAAAGATGTTTTACTGTTTTACTGCCTTCGCAGAATGCCAGACGGCCGCCTGCCAAAGGAAATCTTATACAGCGAGCTGAGCGCTGGTTCCAGAGGCAGAGGACGACCACTGCTGCGCTTCAAATATGTCGTAAAGCGTGACATGAAGGCCCTGGACATCGCGACGGACGGCTGGGAGAGGCTGGCGGAGGACCGGGCGAAGTGAAGCCAGCAGCTGCGCGAAGGTGGTGACAGACTTGACAAAGACTGGATTCGTGGACCTGCTCAAAAACATGGACGTACTGTATCTCTCTGATTGCCCTGTACAATCTCTTGTAGATTTATTGCCAATATATTCACTAAGTATTATGACTTTATGGTGACACAAACTTTATCGGGTACATTTCTTAATTTCTCTGGAATATTTCCCTAAATCTGAAAAATCTGCCTTAACATCATAATTCAAATCCATGACAAAGAAAGATTATGTGATCTGTTATTGTTAATAATATGATAAGAGAGAAGTAAACTCTATGTAAGTTTCATAATTTACAAAAGAGTAACTGTTTTTCAGCAAATCATTTAAAGGTCCCATGTCATGGCCATTTCTACTGATCATAATTCCATTGTTGAGGTCTACAAGAATAGATTTACATTGTTCGATGTTCCAAACTCATATTGGTTTCTCATACAGCATCTCTGTATAGTATGTGTATTCACTCTCTGTACTAAACGGCTTGTTGGAGCTCCTGCCCCCCCCCCCCCTCCCTATGAGCCCACTCGGCTCTGATTGGTCAGCTCGCCCACTCTGTTCTGATGAGTCCACCACCGTTGCAGCGGAACATCAGTGATTACTTGTTACAATGGCGTTTGTTAGCAACCATAAAATGACACCAGTAATGACAAACAGATGAGAATGCTGCGTGGGAGCTGGGTGCCGTGTGGGTTACTGGTGTCATTTCCTGCTTGCTGCGAGACATCGCGACATCGCGACTGCCCATCTGCGAGGCTCCACTAGCACCTGCAACCCCCCCGCACCCCCAAACGCGGCGCACCTACAGTGTAAGTTCGCCACAGTTTCGCCACTGCGAGGCTCCACTAACACCCCCCCCCCCAGCGCGTCATAGTTTCGCCACTGAGAGAGAGTATGTGTGTGAGGAGCTCCACGGATTGGTCCATTTGGACCAATGGGTCCAAATGGGTATGGTCACGTCACTGTACCCAGGACGAAAAAGAGAAATCTCCAACGAGGCGTTCTGGGGCAGCATAGACAGGTCTTTTCTGTGTTAGAGTTTTACTCGCTACAGGGTGTACTTTGAGGGTGTGTGACAGAAAAACCTTCATAACACACAAGGGGACGGGTAATAACCGGAAAAGCATGACATGGGCCCTTTAATACATCAAAAATATAGCCATACTTTTGCTAATGTTATCATAAAGTCCTTTTTTTTATAGTACTTTTTTAAAGTTAATGTAAAGTACTTTACCGCAACATCGAAGGACATTCCTGGTTTGAAATATTTTGGAGTTTTCTTGAAGTGGATGGTGTAAGGAGATTTAACAATCTGAATATTTCTCAACTCTGCCTCCACCATTTCACCACCTGTGAATAGATGCAGAAACAAATCATATCAAAACAAATTAAAAGATTTTTTTGTTTATAATGTAATTATATTTTTTAAATGCGGTCACTTTGTAGTTGATACAAAAACACTTATCCTATCTTTATACGTATATTTATGTTTCCCCCCTGTCGTTTGGGAATAGTCTTAGTCTCTTTCTTACCGTTCTCCGTTAGCACACTGACAGCTACATATATGGATTTCGTCACCAGTTCTTCAATGTTTTGGAAGGTCGTTGTGATGTGCTCTTTCTTCAGCGTGACAGCTCCAACACCTTCTTCAATCTAATGTAACATAGTTCAAAAATGTGTCTTAAAAGGAAGTATAGTGTTACAGTGAACAGTTGATAATACAACATTTTATAAGGGTCTCAATTAAAACAATATGAAAAGACTGTGTTTTCAACACGCTAAATACATAATATCTGTGAATAGAAATGAAACTGAAATAACTGCAGATCTTGGAGTTAGAGGAGAAATACTAGACATGTTGTGAGTTTGAGACTCTTCCAAAACACATGTAAAATATAGTTAGTGTAGAATGTGCTCACCTGCACTCTCTGAAGAGAACTTGGAAAGCTCTTCTTTTCACCATCATTTATGACCCCAAACACAACGTAGGCCATCCCATTCACCTCTTGACCAAACAAATACCTAAATCCAGAAGAGAGGGAAATGTATGAATCAAAACAGGTTCATTTTAAACAAAGTAAAACAAATGATTAAGAAACTAAAAGAGCAAGAGCGTCAACCCAACCTCTAAACAGCAACCTGTATTCATTCCTACAATCTATCCACCGATCACAGTCTCTAAAGCCACGGAACAAGAACTTTCTCTTACGTGGCTTTAATGTTGACTTTGAGCTCTTCGTCGTCCACGTAGAAGAAAGAGCTCGTAGGATTCAGTTTAACCTCAAAACTGGGAAGCACTGAAAAATGATATTTATGGTTTTACCAATCCAGTAAAAAACGAGTGAATGTTGTAAGTTGATATTGGTTTTAAATGAAAGTGCAGGTAATGGGAGACTCACCATATTCTTTGACCTCAAACTCTGCACTAAAGCTCTGCTGTGGGTTGCTGTGGAACTTCGTGACGACCTTCCACAGTCCGGGACTAAACATAGAAACACACAAAAACACGACATTTAAAACTCATTTAGAGAGGTAACAAGGTAATACAGGAATCAGGCCTCATACTCTGTGAAGGTATTTACATCTTGTTAATTCACAAATAAAATATATAAAAATTAGCTGCTGAATATAATTAATAGTGCCCTACACTAAAATGTAACATTTTCAGGTTAGTAGCGTAGCAGGGAGTAAAGGTATTAGTACTTTTATTGTATTTCTTTTTACGCTGATTAGTTTTACTGTACAATTAATAGGCATTAAATGTTGGCCTATTGAATCTGTCCATTTACAATTAAAATGCTGCATTGTTATAGATAAAGAAATTAATAAATAAACTATTTATTTGAGAGTGAGAAAATATAATTACCACAAGAAGAAGTTATTTCAATCCTTAATCATTTCGGCCAGAAAGCCAATATGCTACTTTAGTACATTCAGATGTGAATCTGAATGTACTAAAGTAGCATATTCGCTGAATGAATTTACAAATGGATTTCCAGATGAAGTGCAGTAAGGTGTTATAGAGCCCAGGAACTACTGTGCCAACCAGAGGTCGCGTTAACCAAATATTTCCCGTCTATGCAAGGCCGGATTAACCATATGGGCACCTGGGCAAGTGCCCAGGGACCCTTGAGCAAAGAGGGCCCTCAGTGAGATGAAAAAAAAAAATATATATTTTTTTTTTTTTCGGGCACAACCTCACTCATCATACATTGTTTTAAATGAGACTCACTCTTCGCCATAAATAACACAGCTTTTCTATAGGGTCAAATTCATATATTTTCTAAACCGTCTCTGTACTGTAGGTCTCACTATGTATGCGCTCAACTTTATTACTACGCGGCGGCGGTGTATAGCCGAATCACAGCCCCACCCTCACTCATGTCACATTTTGTCACGTGAGCAGAAAAAATGGATGGTGCCGGTAGCCAAACGCCCAGCGGGGCTGCGAAAAGAAAGAAAAAGAAAGAAAAAGAAGAGAGTGTGGGCTGCATTAAAAAATGTGCCAACAATAAATAGCTTTTTCAAAAAAGCAAAAAGTGACGAAATAGGCCAGCAACAACCACAAGGAACAGTGGTCACGGATGTTGTTGAGCTAGCGAGCAATGTTAGCCTTGAACCTAGCATGCTAACGCAGCGGGTAGAAGAGGAGGAAAAAGATGAAGACGAGCCTGACGAGGACGTCACAGAGCAGGGTGAAGGTTCGAGTTCATCGGAAGTTCCCTGTGTCTCTCAGGACCCTGCACAATGGGGATTAATTGCTGGAAATGTCCGGGAGGAGACTTTGATGAAAGGGTTTCATACTTTCATAATCGGGCAACGAAGTATCCAGCATCTCGGAGGGAGACCGATGCTAGCGGCCGGACACGCTCACTGACCAACGATATGCTGACCAGACAGCTTCACAATGGAGAAATCGTTCAACGCGATTGGATTATTTATTCTCCATCTACCGGAGCAATTTATTGTTTTGCCTGCAAACTTTTATCCACTCACAGCCACAGCAATGCATTTGTTCTCGGCTTTAGTGATTGGAAGCATCCCGAGAGGATAACGGAACATGAGGCGAGTGGTGAGCACAGAAAATGCATACTTTCACTTATGCATCGCACTAAACTCATGGGCACTGTGGATGCTTCTCTAGGGATGCAGGTCGACACAGAAAGTCAGTACTGGAAGGATGTATTGAGACGTGTAGTTGCGGTGATTAAATTCTTGAGTGAGAGGGGGCTTCCTTTCCGGGGAAATGACGAACTTTTAGGATCCGCACATAACGGGAACTACCTGGGAATCCTGGAGCTGCTCGCGCAGTTTGATCCATTTTTAAAGGATCATTTGCAGAAGTTTGGCCAGAAGGGACGTGGTAGGACTTCATACTTGTCATCAACTATCTGTGAGGAGTTTATTGGTTTGATGGGTGACAGAACAAAGGAAGCAATAGCAACAGAACTACAGCAGCAAGGTATTTCTCTGTCATCGTAGATTCTACACCTGACATGTCTCACGTCGACCAATTAACTTTTGTTTTCCGATTTGTGAGTGAGAAAGGAAAAGTTATTGAGAGATTTATTGGATTTGAACCCATTCACAGTCACACTGGGTCAAGTCTGGCTGACTGTGTGATGAAGATGGTCATTGATATGGGGCTGGATCTCTCAAACTGCCGTGGCCAGGCTTATGACAACGCATCCAACATGTCAGGAAAATATAATGGGCTGCAAGCTCATCTCAAGAAAAGCAACCCACTCATACATTACATTCCGTGCGCAGCACACTCCTTGAATTTGGTTGGTGTCAACTGTGTTGAAAATAGTTGTCGTGAAGCAAGCCAGTTTTTTGATATACTTCAAGCACTTTATGCTTTTTGCTCTGCTTCTACCCACCGATGGAATAAAGTGTTCACTGAAAACGTCACACTGACGCTAAAATCTCTCTCCTGTACAAGATGGAGCTGCAGAGGAGACTCCACAAGAGCTCTTTGTGAGAATTACACTGCAATAAGAGGGGCTTTACAAATGTTGGCGGCTGATGACGAAGAGCGCCAGGACACACGGCGAGAGGCCTCTGCGCTGTGTGGCAAACTTGGGAAACTAGAGACTGCTCTGCTGACAATATTTTGGGACACTGTACTGCACCAATTCAAGCTTACGAGCACTGGCTTGCAAAAGAAAGACATTGACCTAATAACCGCTGTGCGACTTTTGGAATCGCTGCGCACTTATGTTGCATCACTACGAGGGACATTTTCGGACTTTGAGACATCTGCCCGGGCCGTCACCGGCGTGACACAGACATACCAGCACGAGACTCACCGTGTTGGTAAAAGACGAGTATTTGATGACGAGACAGTGGAGCACTGACTGGCAGTAAAAAATTCCAGGTTGAGACATTCAATGTAATTATTGACAGGTTGCTCTCAGGACTTAGCAAACGCCTGGATGCATACAAAGACATAAATGATCACTTTGGAGTCCTATTTGACATGTGCTGTGATGACACTGATCTCCGCAGATGGGCCAATAATCTCTCCTCGTCATATCCTACTGACTTGGATAAGTCATTAGGAGATGAGCTGATCCAGTTTAGGGCTTTTGTCAGCACAGAGCCAGATAAAACTCCTGCAAACAGACTGCAGGTGGTGCTTAAACATGGACTACAGACAACATTCCCCAATGTTTTTGTTGCGCTCAGGATTTTTCTCACACTGCCTGTAACCAACTGCGAGGGTGAGAGGTCCTTTTCACAGCTTAAACGCATCAAAAATGAACTTAGGACAACCATGGCTCAGAAGAGACTTTCAGCCCTTTCTTTGATGGCCATCGAGTCTGATCTTGTGAGGGATCTGGATTTTGATGACCTAATCACAGACTTTTCAAAGAGAAAGGCAAGGAAGAAACACTTCTAAAAAGGTGACACACACACACACACACACACAGATCACTTAGTTGAGCAACCACAACATTTCACTACATATTTTACTTTTGTAACTCTGAATGTTTGTAACTAATACAACTTCTTGTGTACTTGTACAGCCAGCCAGTCATATTTTGGCATTAAGTGGGGTGCTGCTCTGAGGTTTTGAGTGATATTACCTAGGTATTCCTGAGCCATACACTGTCTTGGGATCTTATCCATTGTATCTTTGTCTTGTGATTTTTGACTAAAAGGGCAAAAGGCTAGACCTACTTTGGTTGAACTATGTGGTTGCGTCCTTGCTTTTGACAAATAGGTGTGCGATTTGAAATGCCAGATTGACTGAAAATTCTAAATATCGGTCATGTTGGTAGGATTGGGTAGGCGTGGTGTTACTTGTTGGTAGGTGGGTTGGGGGGGGGGCCCATGAGCACTCAGTGCCCAGGGGCCCCAGGAGGTACTAATCCGGCCCTGCGTCTATGACGGATTTCTTTTAACAATGACGGAAAAGTTTGAAAGCAGTCCGTCATTTTGACAGATTAGAACAAACCAGAACAGCGCCAAAGCTTCCCCGCAGCGAGGCTCCGGTGTTTTGCCGTGTTATGCACGCCCGTCAAAAAGGAAATGATATCGTTTCCAAACCGTACTTTGCCGTACAAATCATTGAAATGTCTGTGGGTTCTTGCATTACGCTGTGCGCGCTCCCGCGAGGTGCAGTGGGCAATGGGCATGCATAACACGGCGCTACAGTTCACGAGCCCGCGCCCCCCCCTGTTCTGATCCAGTGTTTTTCACTTACATTCATTGTGTCTCCACATTTCATACAAGATATTACTTTTTGTTTAGTTCTTTTCCAAACACTTCTTGTAGAGAACACAACATAAAGATAAAGATAAGATAAACTACTAACCTGACAATTTCAGCGAGTTGGTAATCTCCAGAGTGGATCCCTGATTTCAAAGAGACTGGATCACGTGCTAAAATGATGCCTTCAGGGGTCTAAGAAAGAACAATATACAAAATAAAACATTAACAGAAACAAGTTAATGTTGTAAATCCATGCTATAGACTATGTTATGCATGTCTCCTTGAGCTTGGTCATTGTCTCCATTGAGACTTTTTTAATTTCCAGCTACTCCTAAAATGTATTTATCTACCACTAAAGGAAGTGGCTATGTTTATGCAAATCAACCACTAGAGGGTAGCAAGTGATAGGACAGGTGTTCCTAAAGTAACACAACCCAACAACTCCGGTTGGATGTGTTTTTATTTATTTTGGTAATTTCCGGGGAAAAGTATCTACTGTTAAGAATTTGTAATACAAAGAGGCTTGGTATATGTGCTTATCAAAGATCGGAAAACAATACCACAAACTCAATGGCAATAGACGCATCCATTTGGTTGGCGTCATCCCTCTCCACAGGCTCCATACGGGGTGTCACAGCAAACATCCTGTAAAGAACTGACATAGAAAAAGAGTGGACTTAAGACTTTACTTTTTGATAACGCTTATAGTTGGGGCTGGCTCAGGCTTACTTTGGACCAGCCCCTAGTCATGCTGCTATAGGCTTAGACTGCCTCTCTTTTCCCCTGCCTCTCTATCTTTATGCACTAATGTCCGATAAATGCATGGTAAAAACTTGGCAACTCCAGATTTTTCGCGCTCTTTCCTCTTGCAGAAAGCCACATTCAATCGTTGCACCTTTTGGATTGTGGGTGAACCTGTTGCACTTCTCCTGATTTAGGTCCGCTGCCACTACTATGTTTTAAAGGTCCCCTATTATAATCTTTTTCAACAATATATTATAGGTCTCAGATATATATAAAACATTCTCTGAAGTGTTTGGCTCGAAATACTAAACAGATCGTGCATTGTAGCATGCCATAAACCCCTCTTTTCAGCCCTGTTCCCAAAGTGATGATGCTGTGACTGTAGCTTTAAATGCTAATGAGCTGCTGCTGGCCACGCCCCTCTGCAAGATATTTGGTCAAAAAAACACAATGGTGGTCTAGGAAGGTTTCCCATTTCACTAATTACCCCTCCTCGACTCCTCGGTCCTCCGGTAGTGACCCGGAAATGGATTTCAGCGCGCCATGTTGAAGGACATCTCATTTCTCTAATGCACTTCGAGGAACCGAGGATCGAGCGTCGAGGAGGCTCTCTGGAGGAGCTATAATCGAGGATACACTGATGGGTCCTCCACGATCCTCCACGGATGTGTTTCCGGCAACAGAGATGTTTCAAAGAGTTCGTGACGCACGGCCGGACTGATCTCAGCCAATGACAGCTCTGCATGCTTCCCCTGGATATTATTTTATTAATTGTTTTCATCGCGATGCGATGTTTGCAGAGAGAACAGCAGTGAGGTCCGTGCAGAAAGCAGAGCAGTGTGTATATATATCACTCAGTATAACAGGCCTACGTTACTCTCTGTTTGCTTTAGTTTAGTAGATATCTAAAACAAGAGTCAATATTTTTCTAAAAACCATTTAGTGCTTCACATAATAAATACACACGGCTGTAGCCTGATATATATGATATGCTTTAGGAGCTGTAGGTGTGGGTGGTACAGTGTGTGTGTGTGTGTGTGTGTGTGCGTGCGTGCGTGCATGCGTGCGTATGCTGGCGGAGAGACAGGTCTCAGTTGGTCTGGTTCCCTCTGCTTACTTTTAATACTTGTAAATAAAACTTGTGGCCCGTAATTTAAATTCCTCATTGTAGCGAGAGAGGAGGGGGGATATATCCAGTCTCTGATAGTCTTACGTTATTATGAGAGTGCTCTCATACTGGTTTGATTCTGAAATTGTATATATATATATATATATATTATTATATATATGTGTGTGTGTGTGTATATATGTCCGCATCTGTAGCCTGCTATTGCCCCATTATACCGCAGTCAATGAATTAAAAGTAAATATATAAGTCATCATGAACACAGTTCTGTCCATCAGACAGAGGGCTGCTGTGCCTCCTGTCATCATTAATGGACGTCTCTTTAAAAGAGGAGAGGATTTCTCATTTCTCTAACCGCCTGCTGCTTCCCCTCCTCTCTCCTTGGTTCCCCTCCTCGACTCCTCCACTCGCATCTCCTGTGGGAGGGACTAAGACACGAGGATAGGAGTCGAGGATAGGAGTCGAGGAGGGGAATTAGTGAAATTAGAAACCTTCTAGGATGAGATTCAGGTGAGCGGGTGGCACCTTGGTCGGTGATTGGCTAATGGTTGCACAACCCAAAACAAACATTGTGACATCACAAAGTGGCCTAAATCTGATCAGCTCATTTTCAGACAGGTTTTTAGATGGATCAGGACAAAAGAGAGAGAGTATTTTTTCCTGAAACTCTTAACACAGAGGGGACACATATTAATGTATAAAATACATTACATTGTGGATTTTGCCTTATAGGTGACCTTTAAGTCATATCTTTATAGTTTCTATTTGTCCACTGATTAATTGGGACTGATTTTCCTAATCAGCCCCTTTTGGCACATTTGTAATATGGGGCTTTATGAATAAATATTGCTTGATTTATTGATAATGAATAGATTCACCTCTGCTGTTGGGGTGTAGATGGTCTTGTCAGTTTGGATGAAGATATACCCAGACTGAAAGGAGACCATGACAACCTTCTCAAGCAGTCGGTCAGGGAACTGAGCTTGCAGATACACATACTGCTTAATGCTGGGATCCTTACTGAAGTCTCCAGCAGGGATCTGAAATCATTATGAAGAAACACAAACAGTGCATTAGGAGCAGGGTGTGTACATTATGTGCATTTTTTAATTCATAGATCATCTTAGAAAATGCAGCCGAGTTATAGCGCATCATTTACCATTATCTGTACCAGTGCCTGGAAATTATCTGCGCTGTTAAGTGTCACAGATGCAGTTGCCAGCCTTATGTTTTTGGTTGGATGGCTCATCACATGGATTTCCACCCTTTTGTCTTCACCTGTGCAGTCTTGACACTCCACAAATACGTTTTCTGCTGTTCCTACCCTCAACAAGTTGGGGGCAGACATCACCTCCCTGCAAAGCGGGGGCGGAAAAGAAGATATATATTAATGTGAATGTGATGTCACCGAGCAGAAAGAACCACATGCTGTTTTGGATGTACTGAAGAAAAAGAGTTAAAATATGAATTCACAAAACAACCTTTTTTAAATGAACTACTCATCTTGAATTAATGATGCCTCCATGGTTTATTTCCATTCGCAGGACGAGTTTGAAGTGTTTCAAATAGTAAAGTTCAAAGAATATTCATGTGTTTTGGAAATTGTGAGCATACAAATAAATATATGGGATACTGCATGAGTTGTGTGTATATATAATAATTAAAGCGAACAGTGAGGGGGAGCAGAACATTTAACTTTAGGTTTCAATTCCCCCAAACTGCAGAAGAAAACTACATCTATTTTTCAAAGATGTGGATCATGAGCTCCAGCATGGATTGCACACACAATGAGTAATCTATTCATTACATTGACAACAATCCAGCACTGGATCAACACAATATTTCATGATATCTCTAGACCCTTGCTCTCTCTGGCATTTTGCATCGTTGTGCAAACTCTAGACAAAAAATGATGCCAACTTATTGGCATCATTTGAAACACCAGATGACCTTGAATTTTGTGACTCAGAGTGGACTGTAGCTCCTCATTATGAAAGACACGAGTTAAGGTAAATCCAAAAGCTTTTTGAATAATATGAATGCAGACGTATCTGATCTGATTCTGATCTCAGATCTGATTTCAGAGGTGGGAAGTAACTAAGACAGTACATGTATTTAAATAATGTACTTAAGTACAATATTGAGATACTTGTTCTTTACTTGAGTATTTCCATGTTATGCTACTTTATACTTCTACTCCTCTTCTACAGTTCAGAGGTACATGGTGCACTTTTACTCCACTACATGTATTTCATACCTTGAGTTACTTTACAGATTTGGATTAATGAGGTGAAATATAATCAACTCTTAAATCAGTACTTTAACTATATTTTGATGATAATACTTTTCTACTTTTACTTGAATAACATTTTGAATGCAGGACTTTTACTGTAACAGATATCTGAGTACTTCTTCCAACTCTGTCTGATTTCAAATTCTTCCATTAACACACGTTTGCAGCTTTGTGTTTTGCTCCACCTTGTTGTAAATACAATTGCAGCAGCTTGACCACAGAACGACTAAAAGTCTCACAGACCGTGAACGTTGTGATCAGCTGATTTTGCGCAGTTCTCCAGTGTGTGTGCGGGGCACAGAATGTGCACAGAGGTATCTCCCTCCGCAGCCAGTTGGCGTAGTTTTGGTATAATTCTGTACCGACGTTAACAACAACCCTGTCTGTGTACACGGAAACCAACCTAGTCGTCCAGTGTTCTAAGCCTCTGCCTCCTGTAAAAGCTTCACAGGTCAGTCGGTTATGGCCTGCGGCTGCGCGGCTCGGCCAGCACCCAGTTCAATCAGTCCAAGAATGTCTGGCGTTTTTTGCAGGGAGCAAAACGCCAAAGTGACTGCTTAATGTCTTTTGGTTTTTTGGACATGATGTCTTATAGTTTACTCCATTGAGTGTTGACAAGAAACACGTGTAGACGAAATAAGTGTTTTGTTTTGATGACCTATCAGGTACGCATAGTGACACAAGTGACGTTATACGCATTTCAGATTTTTGCCGTGGAAGATGACCAAAAACAAAAAAAGATATATCTTTGTTTTCTGAGAAATTATTCAAGCAGAGCTGGAGTGGGTAAAGGTACGACATGGCTACTTACAATGGAGCTCCATCAGCAAGAGAAGTCAGGGAGACGAAGGCCAGAGAGGCCAGCAGCAGCAGAGTCTTCCTCATCCTCCTACCTGATCCTGATCTGCTGTCAGTGAAGTGTCGCTGTGCAGCGCCCTCCTTTTATCCTCTCACTGCCCAGCCCCACCACCACCTCACGCCCCTACACACAGCGGCATGCGTTGAAGCTTGCCGGCGGGCGTGTCTGAAGCTCGACCAACAACCAATCACATGAATCTCCCGCCCCGGACACACAAGCACACGGTTTGATTGGCTAGAGCTTGTACTGGCATATGATTCGATTGGCTGACGCTCAGAACATTGCTCTACTTTTGAAGCAAGCAACTGGCAGAAGCGTTGAAGCTTCAACGCACGCCGCCGTGTGTAGGGGCCGTTAGTCTTTCAGCCCGTCCACACGGTGGAGTGCGTTGAAGCTTCAACGCTTCTGCCCATTCACTTTGAATGGGGAGACGTCACGCTTTGCCGATCTGCATTGAGGGAGCGTCGCTTCGCTTTGCTCGAGTTGATCGCTTCAAAAGTTGAGCAATGTCAACTTTTGAAGCTTCGACGGAAGCGTCAGCCAATCAAATCATATGCCAGTACAAGCTCTAGCCAATCAAACTGCGTGCTTGTGTGTCCGGGGCGGGAGATTCATGTGATTGGTTGTTGGTCGAGCTTCAGACACGCCCGCCGGCAAGTTTCAACGCACGCCGCCGTGTGGACGCTGTGTTTCTGTACACTTGTACGAACACGACCACACACACACCATTTCCCAGCAGTAGTTGAGAAACTGATAAACATAAGGTCCAATTTGAGGAAAAAGATAAACAGTAGAAAATCAATAAGGGGTAACAATAACATGTTTGACTAACTTTGGTGCATAAAGTTGAATGACCTGTTCAAAATGACTGCCAAATAACTATTCTGCATTTATGTTGTTTTTAAATGTGACAACTTGTTCTTCTTTTCTTGTTTGGGAAATGTTACTGATGTTTAATTCTTATTCTGAACCTGCTGAATCAATCATATTGAACATGCACACTAAGTCCTAAGGTAAAAACTGTTGAGTAAGACTTGGCAGGGATTTTTGGAGTTTCAACAGAGGGGAATTCTCACATTTGAAAGTCTGAAGAAAAAAACAGTTAGTCTGAGAATCTTTATTTTATTATTTATTATTATTATTTAGGGTATGGGCATAAGGAACATTCTAGCTGGCAATGAGAAGAAATCGTCCGGTTACTTACTGATAATAAAACAAGACTGTTGTTTGGATGGCAAAGGGGCCATCCCCTTTTCATACAGTAAACCTGTGAGCAGGCTCGTGTGCAAGCTAGGTGATTTTGATGCAGAGGATGCTGGAGTGACAGGCTCAGGAGACAGAAGATTTGGAGCCTACTTCCATACAAATCTTAAGAATGCCAACTCATAGGCAAATACGCGATGCTTTTAGCAGACTGCAGCAAGGACTCCAGGAAGTTCTGCTCTAATGTAAGGAAATGCAAGGCAGGGCTGGTGACTGTCTGCTGAGTCCATTTTGAGGCCAGATTGTACTGTCACAGTCTGAATGTTGGCAGTAGTGGGAGGAGGAGTAAGCAGGAATAGTTCAAGGATTTATTTACATAATAAAAGGTTTACTGGCATTATCAAGTCTGATCCAAAGGAACTGAGAATCCAGGGGTAAATAAGAACAGGCAGACGAGTCACTAGCATTCAGTCTGCCAACAGTCAATATTAGATGAAAAAGAAAGAAAGCTGCCAGAGGGCTTGTCCATCATGTTGGAGGGACAGGGTTTGTGCACATGTTGATGTTAGCTTATTGGATTAAATCCAAAATGACTTATACACATTTTAAATCACATTCATTAAAAGTGAACATTTTTTCATTTGAAATGTATCAGTTGGCCAGATTCACAGCCTATCAAAAGTTCAAAGTTGGTTTCAATTGTTGTTTTTGCACCTTTAAAGGTTAGACACCATTGTTTGGTCTCACATCTCTTATGAGCTTACACCTAACAGGAAAGTAAGAAAAGTAAATGACTCTGTCTACAACTGCTATAGCAGAGTAAGCTTATCTCTCTACAATTTGACATGAAGTCTTCGTGCTTCCATTCATTCTTGATAAGCCCCATACTGTGATCAAAACTTCTGAAGCAATGGAGACAGGACTCAGAGAGACACGGAGAGAGCTCGAACTTTGATGGCAAACACTGATGGTTTATTTTGAGCTTCGGCCGGAGAATTCACAAGACATGTGCTGTTCCACGAGTTGACACAGCGGTTACCAAACCAATTCTGAAGATCTCTACCCCAGACCCATGTATTTAGCTGGTTCTGAGAGAATAATCAACATTGTGCATAAGCACTACGGTATAACCTCTATCAGCTGAAACCGACAGGCAGGAATAGGGAGACAAAACACTGAGAGCACAGCAGCCCAAGGTTGCAGGTGCTCATTGAGGGCAGTACAAACTGATAAACAGTTATGGGCCCAGGAAAATATTTCCCCAACAGTCATTATGTATCTATATAAGCTTTCATATATTTTGAATCCCAGCTAATTTGAAATTGTTTTATACATTGTTAAACTTCGACTACATTTCTTCCTGAACTCAACATTATAATATTTCATATATTGCTTATTTTAGAAGCCAAGCGGCAAACTCTGGGGCAGAGCCGGGAGGCCAATAAGGAAGTGCCTCAAGCTGCAGTTCATCTAGTGGCCAGTAGGAGCAGTCTGCAGAAGGGAGCAATTTCCATAGACCCCCATGTTAAAATGACCAACTTTACAGCAGAAATAAACATGTTTACATCGTGGTTCCAAAAAACATATTCTCTGTATAGTTAGATTCCCCCTTCATGATAACTGTCTGGGGGGTGAATTTTTTCTCAACTCATTGTTTAATTAATATTCAGTCTTAAAGTGATGCATAAATTAGGGCGTGGTCACATTGAGTGACAGCTCTGTCCAGTGACTGCTGCTGTTAGCTTCTTGTCTCTCTGCTAGCAGCTCCGTGATGCTACAGGCACTCTGCCTGATCAGTTCATCCGGGGGCCATAACTTGAACTCGGCCGTGTTTGTTTGTTCTTCATGCTTATATCTGACTATTGTGACTTGCTCTGCGGTTAAAACAGACGGTGCCTGAATGCAGTATTTATGTGTTTATGATTTTAATCAGCTACGTAATTAATGTTAAGGCTTGGGTTGGCGTGTAAGCGAGTGGTAGCTAGCTACATCTCTGCTAACGATGCTAATCGTAGCCTCCAAGTTAAAACGAAATAGAGAAGTGTTAAGCGTTAAGTGGGATAATACTGTAGAACAAACGGCTTCTGTTTGAGGTTGGTAAAATAAGGTCATCCTTGTAACTTAGAGAGATATTTTATTATGTAGGTAGGAACTGTATGCATCGCTAAGGCTAATTTAAATTGGCTATGCTCGAGTATGTAGACAAGCTAACGTCAAAGTAGTGTTGAAGAGCGGCGTAGTGTATGTGAAATTAACCTCACAATAAGATGTGTGTATATTACAATTATTAATGTCATATTTCAAGATGATTACTTAGATATTACATATGGTTGGTGCTTCAGTTAAAATTAAGCTTATTCATTGCATTTCATGTGTTCTTCCAAAGTTACAGTAAAATAAAAAGGACCCTGACTCGGACAATACACAATCCAACATGTTCAACAGAAGAGAATAAGTTATATTGTTTGTGATTGTTTAAAGTTTCCAGGTGATGCAGACAGGCTGGACCAGAGAGTGAGAGACAGAGGTGGACTCCTCACAGCAGTGAACTTCAGCGCAGGTACAAAGACTCTTTTTTTCATACTGTACAAAGAATCAAGAAAGATATTGGTTTAAATAAATGAAGTATTGACTTTAATACACTGATATACATTCCATTAAACAATACTAAATACTAGATCACCTACACAAACTCCCGTCCTGAGTACAATAATTCATGTATTGTACTCTATGAACTATGAATTATTGTACTCAGGACAGGAGTTTAACCGAGTATTACTCAAAAAGTACAGAGTAAAAATACTTGATTGTACTTGGTTGTGGTTGTATTCCAAGTAGTACTGAGTCCAACAGTATCAATTTCATGTAGAACTTATTGCAAGAATACATGAATGATTGTACTCATTTTGACAGTTTGACAGAGTATTACTCAAAAAGTACACAGTAAAAGTATTTCATTGTGTTTGTGGTAGTAGTCTAACAAGTACTGAGTCCAACATTACCAATTTTATTAAGAACTTATGGCTAAAAATCATTTTATCCCTCATCATCACATATAGCAGAAGTGGCTTGAATTTGTTCTCAGGAGGGGAGTTTGACAGAATAACTGAAAAAGTACACAGTAAAAGTACTTCATTTTATTGTTGGTAGCAGGCAAACTAGTACTGAGTCCAACAGTGTCAGTTTTATTAAGAACTCATGGTAAAACATATTTTTATCGCAAATATAGCACAAAAACTTGCATTATTTTACTCTTGTACTAGCGTCAGTGCCGCTTCTCAGCGATTACCGTAAAGGCGTGATAAATCGCGCACTCAAAAATGAAGAGCTGCTGATTTGACCAAGCAAACGAGAGACACGGCTGAGTTGACCGCAGTGTTCTCTTGAGGTGTCTTTCAGTTACAGTATGTCAAACCCGTGCCTATTGCCAAGCACTGATGTTATATCTTTATATTTTAGGCCAAGCTCAAAGTAAAAATTGATGAACCGCTCCATTGTTGTGGTTTCTGTGTTGCCGAACTGACAGGAAATACATTGAGCTAAATGAACATTTTAGCTCAATGTAATGTAATGTAAGATCTCGCAAAAGTATTGCGAGATCTCGCAAAGAGGTTTTCTGAGATTTCGCAATAAAAAAAAATTGCTAGAAAAAAAAAAAATAAAGAAATGTTTTGCGAGATCTCGCAAAGGTTTTGCGAGATCTCGCAAAACATTATTATTATTATTTTTTTTCTAGAGATTTTAAGACCAGTACAGGACATTCACTAAGAAAGACCTGTGCCTTGTACCGCAGAGTTTGCAACGTCACAAATAAATGGGGCCAATCTTCAGTCAGATGTGAATGTGTAATCTAACATTTTCAGTAAGAATAATGGACAAAGGAGTGCAAATACAAATTCAATTGATGGAAATGTGAACCAAAAGTTAATCAAAAATGTTTTAAATAAAAAGCACATATGGACAGAAAGTGTAAACCTATTAAATGTATAAGTAAACACATTTAGTCAAATAAAGTGACAGACTAGCCCTGTGCAGTTGGTATCGGCTATGCCCAGCATGGGCTCCTCCATCAGGCCTGGTCCTCCTCGCAGAGGAAAGACCCTCAGTCCTCTCCAAACCAACAGACAGGACGTCCATCACACGGAGGTTTCTCCCTGAAGTCTGCAGCTCTCTGGACACCACGCTGTCTCAATCCGTCCATCACACGGAGGTTTCTCCCTGAAGTCTCTGCAGCTCTCTGGACACCACGCTGTCTCAATCCGTCCATCACACGGAGGTTTCTCCCTGAAGTCTCTGCAGCTCTCTGGACACCACGCTGTCTCAATCCGTCCATCACACAGAGGTTTCTCCCTGAAGTCTCTGCAGCTCTCTGGACACCATGCTGTCTCAATCCGTCCATCACACGGAGGTTTCTCCCTGAAGTCTCTGCAGCTCTCTGGACACCACGCTGTCTCAATCCGTCCACACTGAATATGAGAAGGGAAAAATGAAAATAATAAATGCTTTAGACAATAAGAAATATAAAGTTAACTGTTGAGTTGCTCAGTTTTTTTAGATTGTCAATACTATTACTGTATAACTAATATCTCAGGTTAAGAGGCACATTCAAATAAAGATTGGTCTTTAAATACATTTAGTTGATTTTGTCTTTTGAATTGTTTGTCTAAAGCATGGGTGGGGAACCTCTACATTTGATACGGCCCTCGAGGTAATTTATAAACACACGCCAAAAAAAAAAATGTAAGAAATCTAGACCGCAAAAGAATTAAACAAGCGAGTACCTATTTTTCCTGGCCAAGGACAGGTTCCTTGAACACAACACGATCCTAACGTGTCATCACGTGGTATATGTCTCGTCTGTGCTGCCGGAACGCTGCTCCGCAAAAATTGCATTACGCATAAGGAGCATGGATGTATAATAAGAACTGGATACAGCGTGGGAGGCGGGGTCTCGTTCTTTCCTATAAGAGCTGCTCATTGGCAGATGAGGACAAAATGGCCAAAATTTTGCGAGAGCAAAACGTCACAGATTACCCGTCATGCCTGGCTGTCAGAGCAAAAGATCCAAGCCCCCAGGAAGTGGGACGGACTCTGAGGAAAATATTCGTTGTGGCCAAATGGCGGTACTACACTTCCGTATTCGCTGGGCCCGGAAAGACTTTTTCCCATTGACTAACATCGGGAAAGAGACGTCTGTAAATCATTGGATACATTTTTTTAAACTAAATAAACTACCCAGTATGAACATTTGCATAGCCCTTATTAAAAACATTCGGTCCTCAAGTTGTAAAATGTGCTAATAACGTTATTCTGAGAGTTATTTTCCTCGGCATTATGAACACGCATCTAACCCACGGGACCGCGCCGCCCGGCACGTTCATGTGACGTGTTCAGTACTACATGAGTTTTACCTTTACCCATGGATGCACATATAATATAATATGCATAAAATAGTTCTTACTGGCTAGTTCATTTAGGTAAAAAAAAACATCCGCTTATATACAGACGTCTCTTCCCCAATAATAGTCAATGGGAAAGAGTTGTTTTGGGCCGGGTGACGTCACGGACTGATACGGAAGTTGCAGTACCGCCGTTTGGACACAACGAATTTTGGGCACAGAGTCCGGAGCACTTCCTGGGGCTTGATAAGAGTTTAAAAGGGGAGTGATTTGTAAATTATCCATAAAGAAAAAGAAAATCTGCTTCCAGTTCTGTTTCATATTGATGTTGAGAGATGTATCCATAGATCTCTTCATTTTGTTCTCAAAGTGCACCAGATTGATGCTTTTAACTTCAATATTTAAAAAAAATCTTCCCGGGAGAGCATGCCCCCAGACCCCCCTAGAGGAGGTTAGGTCCACCCCCACTTAAATCATGTTCACATAGATAGGAAACTAAATACATTTGCACACATCTTGTGTCCATTATTTTCTGTTTTGGTGGTCATGCCACAACCGTGCGCATGTATGCATGCATGTGCGAGTCATGGTAAAATATCTGGATTAAGAGGTTGCTTTTTCTTTGCACAGCATGAAAGAAAGGCCAAATGAATGGGCTGTGATTTTAGTTGTTTTAAGCAGAGGTTGAGTTCAATAATTTGTAAATATTTGTGAAATGGCCCTTGAGAGGAAAAAGGTTCCCATCCCCTGGTCTAAAGTCAAGGATCTAGAACTGGTACTTATAGTTTTAATGATACAGTCTGGTTATAATGCTGTTTGGAGGAGGCATCACAGGTAAGAGCAATAACTAGCTACCACCACATGTACCTTAGCTTGACTGAAATGTATTAAACGTATAATTAAGTGATAGTAACTAATGTTATGCAAACGTATTAATATTTGCTTGATTCCAGTGTTGAATTTAGCACAATTGCATACAAACGTTAAGGGATTTTAAGATTCTGAAGTATTATCCTAAAAACTCAATAACTCCGATTATTATTTATAGTTTTGCCGAATAGTTTCATGTCCGCTTACCTTAGAAACGTAAAATGCGACGGCAGTGTGCAGACGGGGAGCATGTTAGCTTAGCTTGGTAGCCTCAGCTAGCTCTGGAGCTTCCAGCTCGGTGGCAGCAGGTCCCGCCTCTTTGCCCTTGTAGAGTGCCACAGTGACGCGTCCTAAAACCCGGAAGTAAGTTAGCATTTTACCACCTCCGGTTCCTTCGCCAAAAAGCAATGCAATTTCTCCATAGGATTTTGGAAAATAGCTGGAAATAAGGTCTGTGGTTGACACACATTGAAGAGACGGATCATGTTTTGTTCTACGACATTAAATCCATCAGCAGTGACCCCACTGGAGATTTTTGAAGAGTTTACGTGTCTGAAAAACGATGGTTGTTAACAAGTGGCTGAATAGGACTACAGAAGTTGTCGAGGCCGTTGTACGTCATTACACCGAACACATAAACACTCCTGCTAAGTTTGTTTTCCCCGTGTTCTGCTTGAAAGCAAGTACCTGCCTCCTGCAAACTGTTAAAACAAACGCTTCAACTTGTACCATTTTGAATTAGTGATGTGTCGGTCGCGAACGAGCCGATTCTTTTGAACGGCTCTTTGGTACGAACGAGGGGAACCGAGTCGTACTTGGTGAGAGCCGTTCTTGTTATCGTTCAATCGTTGGTCCGCACTCACTGCCTGCCAAAATCCAAATCAAGCCTTTTAAAAAGCTTGATTTTGTTCCCCAAACGTATTCTGTGAAGACCCGCCCCTACTCTGATTGGTAGGTTTCAGCACGAGGAGTGAGGTGGGGTGGGTCTTAACGGAATACGCGAGAGAGAGAAGTCATAAGGCACTGTTCACCTTTTTGAGGGAAACTGGGATGGGGAAAAGAATATAACAGTAGACCATGGATGATTTGTTTTTGTTTTTTTGTTTGGTTTTTTTGTTTTTTTTGGTTTGTTTTTTTAATTTATTTTATGGTTTCTTAGTTTTTATGTTTTTGATATACTGGTTTATTAGAGGGTTGACATGATGATACACACTCGTGTACAGTAGGTGGCGGTATGCAACCAAAAGCTGTTTGCGACCCGCCATTAAAAAAGAGAAGAAGAAGAAGAAGAAGAAGAAGAGAAGTCATAACAAGTGGTACAGGACAGGTAGACGACGTGTTTTTCGGATGGAAAAGGAGCCAAACGCGAAAACGCAGCAGCATTTGGAGGCACTTCAACCAAAACCCAGGCAGTGATAAAGCGCACCATTTGTAAAGGCAACATATCCTTTAAAGCAGGGTCAACAAATAATCTCCATCGCCACTTAAAAACACGGTATCTAATATTAAGAGTTGCGTGAATTTCATTCAAGGCAAGGCAACTTTATTTACTTAACACATACAGAGGGTAAATTCAAAGTAGTACATTCACTGACATGAATGACATGGATATGGCGCCACCTTGTGTCATGTTTACAATGCAGATTATTGACATTAGGTCTGGCAATACAGTCAATCATTATCCTGGTGATTATTTCGCAGATAAACCTAGTAACCCCGCCCCCTTTAAAAAAAACCCCGGCTCTTTTGAACGGCTCTTTGAAAGGAACGGAGCCATAAGATCCGGCTCCCTTCAAAGAGCCATAATTCCCATCACTACTCTGGAGCTTCCAGCTCGGCGGCAGCAGGTCCCGCCTCGGCTCCGCCTCTTTGCCCCTTTGGATCAGGCTGGAGCAGGCGGGAGTTAGACTCTGGTCACTGTCGAGCCGTTAGTGGCCGACAACGCCTACTTTAGGCTTCTCAGCAACTCTGCAGAATCCTATGGGTGACGTCAAGGACACTACGTCCATTTATACAGTATTCTATGGTTTAAATATCTAAATCAGGAGCAGTTTCACTATGTGTCCAGCAGAGTGTAGCACTGGCACCTGTATGCAGTCAGTAGTAGGTGGTAAGGGAACAAAATACCGGCACTGACATTTAAATATCAATTTACATTTTAGCAACTTGATCTTAAACTTTGCAACCTCTTCTTGTAACTGTTTTACATCACTGTATTTTAAATTGTACATACACATATTACATTATAATGTATTATTTCCTCTATAAAAGCCCTTAAGGTAATGTAAAAATAATAATGCATTGAACAATATGATTGACACAAATAAACCCGGGCCATTTGATCTATTTACTTAACTTATTATCGATTATTTCTCATTATTTGTCTTTTTTTTATTAACTTATTGTCTGAAAGCCATGTGTTTTGTGCAAAGTGGACAAAACATTCCTGTGTGTATTTTTAATGAAGAGAATACTAATACAGGCTTTAAATGTGTGCAAATAAACGGTAAAAAGTGGGTTAATGGTGTGTTTACACAGCATTAAATACAGTGTAAACAAAGGGGGCGTGACTTCCTGTACCGGTGGGCGGAGTCTTGTCGTCGCCTAGCAGCAGCAGCAGAGTGATTGACAGCTGAGATTATAGCCTCAGAGACGGAGCTGCGGTCAGAAGCGACACAAACACGCAGTTTAAAACTAAATAACTCCCTATTTTACACGTTTTCTGGACTTTAAAGCACTTTGAATCTACTTTCCTTTTGTTTTATGTACCAAGAAGTTATAGGGACTGACATTCCTTCATCTAACACCAGCCGAGGTAAGATCCGCCTGTAAAGGTGCACTTAAACCTGTCAAATATAAAGTATATCGTGAGTAATATAATGCAATATTATTAATTTGTAATGTAATATGATAGTATATCTATTTTTGTATTCGTTTGGTATACTTACAGCAGTTTACAGGCAGTTAAAAGAATAAAAACGCAATTCAAATGAGTAAATTACACCAAAAAACACTTCATATTTTACTTATTAAAACATTACTAGCAAGGTAGAACTAAAAACCTTAGTCAGGGGTATAAAAAGAAAAGTATATGACAAGGAAGTGTTACAAAGTAATAAAATACTATATTTTTGAGCATCTGTTCCGAATTCTTTAATTAAAACATTAATATAGTTCATATTTCTTAATCTTTTTAATATTTATATTGTATTTTTTTCAATATTTTCTGTGGTGTCTTGTCAAGGCACCAATACACATAAGCAAATAACTTGTGCATGCAAACCTACTTGCAAAATGAATGAGTAAAGCACAACATAAACACTCATTAAGATTTATTAGAACAAATTAATAATTGAACAAAAGAGAGCATATTTTTAATCTAGATTATTTATGCTGTTGTCATGTGTACTTTATTCTATTGACTTTACACGTGAGTTTTGCTGAGTAATGTTGATACAGTGAGATGTGTGTGTGTGTGTGTGGGTGTGGGTGTGTGTGTGATGTAAGCAGCATGCGCTTCACACACTCTTTATGGTGGAGCGTTCAGGGTGTTTTGTGAAATATTTACCTTTTTAAAAAGAGTTTTTGGTGAAAACAAACAGCTGCTCACAGCAGACCCTGATCCAACAGCTGCTGTAGAGGAAGGAGATGAACGTGTGTGTGTGTGTGTGTGTGTGTGTGTGTGTGTGTGTGTGTGTGTGTGGTGTGTGTGTGTGTGTGTGTGTGTGTGTGTGTGTGTGTGTGTGTGTGTGTGATGGCGTGTGACTGTCTGAGTTTAAGGGACACACACAGGGTGGTGATTTGGGATTAAACATCACTGTCTCATCTCAGATTAAATCTCTGTCCCTCCCTCTCTCTCTCTTCTCTCTCACACACACACAGACACACACACACACACACAATAAATCTTTCCTTCACCATCTGGCCCTCTAATCTGTGTGTGTGTGTGTGTGTGTGTGTGTGTGTGTATGTGTGTGTGTGTGTGTGTGTGTGTGTGTGTGTGTGTGTGTGTGTTGTGTGTGTGTGTGTGTGTGTGTGTGTCTTCCTCAGGACTCATGTTGTCCCTGCAGCAGTACAGAGGTATACTGTAATACTGTAGTACTATAACTGTGATACTGTATAACTGGGGGGGATTCTTGGAGAACTCCATGGGAATTTGAGGAATGTCTCGGGAACGCCCAGGGATTCAGGATGTGTTCCCATTTTTCCGGTTTGATTGTCGCTTGTTGCTAACGACCCTCACTTCCTGTTCCTGCCTCTGGGTTTATCTGTCTTCGGACACAGGGAGGGGAACATACAAATGTAAACATTTCATTCAAGATTTCATAAGACGGTTGAACTCCTGACCTCTGTCCCTTGTTGAGAACACAGTCATCATATTTATATATCATTAAAGTATGTATTTCTGTACAGTGTTTACATTCTGTTGTATATTTTCGTAATGCTGCACCTCGTCTGCACTATTTTATGTCTTTTCTTTCTTTTTATGTTAAGTATATTTTATGTTGCATAGTAGTTGGAGAAGCCAGGCCTTGCCACATTAAAATGAAACCTTTAATCTACTTATTTGAATTAAATATCAGCCACTAAACCCATACTTACCGTACTTTATAAAGGATCTGTAGAAATAGCTAAGAAAACGTAAAACAAGATGATTCTTAAGGCAAATTAAGCACTTCTTTTTGTGATTTCTAAGCAGATGTATGGACGTTTTATCGAGATGAACAGATAGAAATATATCTCCTGGGAGTCCTCTGTATCTTAACATGTGTCTGTGTTAGGGCTATAAGAAAATGGGACTTTTAAGTGTTGAGTAAACCCCTTAATGTTTGCGTCACATCCACTGCTGACTTACTAACACAGTGATTAGAAAGGAATAATACAAAAAGTGTCTCCTCTCTCCACCTCCTGCAGGACAGCAGCTGTCCGTCGAGCCCAGAGAGAGAGCCTGATCCTGGGAGAGGGATCCAGCTGATGCCCCCTCCACACACATCAACACACACACCTTGACATGCTATAACCTCCTGATCACGGATCAAAATGATGGCCTCAGTGGTCGCCAGGGGCAACCGGAGGAAGCCCCTGAGCCTGAGAGGGGTCGACCCCGAGACCTGCATGATCGTGTTTAAAAACCACTGGGCTCAGGTAAGCAATCAACTGTATAGATTAAACGTTCAATTACCACTTAACATCCAATCTACTGGCCAGTCGTCCTGATCAACTAACCAATCAATAAGCCAATATATTAACCAATCAACTTACTCATTAAGAGATCAACTAACTCATCAATTGGAAGGAAAACTCCCCTTCTCTCCCTCAGTGTCATTGTGTCCTATTATCATCATATACTGTAAGTGTGTGTGTGTGTCTGTGTGTGTGTGTGTGTGTGTGTGTGTCTGTGTGTGTCTGTGTGTGTTGTGTGTGTGTGTGTGTGTGTGTGTGTTGTGGTGTGTGTGTGTGTGTGTGTGGTGTGTGGTGTGTGTGGTGTGTGTGTGTGTGTGTGGTGTGTGTGTGTGTGTGTGTGTGTGTGTGTGTGTGACCGTGACTTTGGCCCTTAAACTAACCACATTTTGGCAGAAATACAGCTCTTTCTAAGCCTTCCTAAGATCTTCTACTAAGACACACACACATGCAAATGATTGCACGTTTCCATCCACTACTGTAATTCAAATATTAAGAGTTTGGCTCATCAGGATAAACAGTAAATTACAAGTATGTACCATTAACACAATGCAGAAAAGTAGGTAAATTTCATGTTGTTCCATGTATCAATATGCATCTTTTCCGGCATTTTAAATCACAGATTAAAATATGTGTATGGAAAGGACTTCATCTTAAAGGTCTCCAATTATACTGTGTTTCATCAATATATTATAGGTCTCAGATATATACAGAGCCTGTCTCTGATTGGCTGAAACACCAAACAGATCATTGCAGCATCCCATAATCCCCTCTGTTTCAGCCCTGTTTCCAAAGTGCTGATTCTCTGTCTGTTACTTTAGATGAAAATAAGGAGCCCCTCCCCACGCCCCTCTGAGAGACATTTGGTTAGAAAGAACTCAATGGTGCTCTAGGAGGAGATTCAGGTGATAAGGGGGGGGGGGGGGTTACCTTGGTTGCTGATTGGCTAATGGTTACACAAGACAAAACATCGTTATGACATCATAAAGTGACCAAAATCTGATCAGCTCATTTTCAGACAGGTTTTTATAGAAATGGATCAGGAGAAAAAGAGAGAGAATCTTTGTTCCTGAAACTTTCAGAGTCTCTTTCCACAGAGGGGACACATGTTGATGTAGAAGAGACATGAAGAAGAGGGGACACATGTTGATGTAGAAGAGACATTAAGAAGAGGGGACACATGTTGATGTAGAAGAGACATGAAGAAGAGGGGACACGTGTTGATGTAGAAGAGACATGAAGAAGAGGGGACACATGTTGATGTAGAAGAGACATGAAGAAGAGGGGACACATGTTGATGTAGAAGACACATGAAGAAGAGGGGACACATGTTGATGTAGAAGAGACATGAAGAAGAGGGGACACATGTTGATGTAGAAGAGACATGAAGAAGAGGGGACACGTGTTGATGTAGAAGAGAAATGAAGAAGAGGGGACACATGTTGATGTAGAAGAGACATGAAGAAGACGGGACACATGTTGATGTAGAAGAGACATAAAGAAGAGGGGACACATGTTGATGTAGAGGAGACATGAAGAAGAGGGGACACATGTTGATGTAGAGAGACATGAAGAAGAGGGGACACATGTTGATGTAGAGGAGACATGAAGAAGAGGGGCCACATGTTGATGAAGAAGAGGGGACACATGTTGATGTAGAAGAGACATGAAGAAGAGGGATACATGTTGATGTAGAAGAGACATGAAGAAGAGGGGACACATGTTATGTAGAAGAGACATGACGAAGAGGGGACACATGTTGATGAAGAAGAGGGGACACATGTTGATGTAGAAGAGACATGAAGAAGAGGGACACATGTTGATGTAGAAGAGACATGAAGAAGAGGGGACACATGTTGATGTAGAGGACATGAAGAAGAGGGGACACATGTTGATGAAGAAGAGGGGACACATGTTGATGTAGAAGAGACATGAAAAGAGGGGACACATGTTGATGTAGAAGAGACATGAAGAAGAGGGGACACATGTTGATGTAGAGGAGACATGAAGAAGAGGGGACACATGTTGATGAAGAAGAGGGGACACATGTTGATGTAGAAGAGACATGAAGAAGAGGGGACACATGTTGATGTAGAAGAGACATGAAGAAGAGGGGACACATGTTGATGTAGAAGAGACATGACGAAGAGGGGACACATGTTGATGTAGAAGAGACATGACGAAGAGGGGACACATGTTGATGTAGAAGAGACATGAAGAAGAGGGACCATGTTGATGTAGAAGAGACATGAGGAAGAGGGGACACATGTTGACGTAGAAGAGACATGAGGAAGAGGGGACACATGTTGATGTAGAAGAGACATGAAGAAGAGGGGACACATGTTGATGCAGAGGAGACATGAAGAAGAGGGGACACATGTTGATTTAGAAAGACATGAGAAGAGGGGACACATGTTGATGTAGAGAGACATGAAGAAGAGGGGACACATGTTGATGTAGAAGAGACATGGAGAAGAGGGGACACATGTTGATGTAGAGGAGACATGGAAGAGGGGACACATGTTGATGTAGAAAAGACATGAGAAGAGGGGACACATGTTGATGTAGAGGAGACATGAAGAAGAGGGACACATGCTGATGTAGAAGAGACATGAAGAAGAGGGGACACATGTTGATGTAGAAGAGACATGAAGAAGAGGGGACACATGTTGATGTAGAAGAGACATGAAGAAGAGGGGACACATGTTGATGTAGAGGAGACATGAAGAAGAGGGGACACATGTTGATGTAGAAGAGGCATGAAGAGAGGGGACACATGTTGATGTAGAAGAGACATGGACTGGATTTTGCATAATAGGTGAGCTTTAAATGATATTCCTGGTTCCTCTTCAGGTGGTGAAGATCCTGGAGAAACACGAGCCGGGTCGCAGTGGAGCTCTGAGTTTCCTCTCGTCTCACAGCGGGGGTCTTCAGCTCTGAGACTCGGACCGATCCCCCCCCGACGAGGCCAGCGCCGTGCAGAACTACGTGGAGCACATGCTGTTCCTGCTGATGGAGGAGGAGGCAGGTCAAGGTGAGAGGAACAAAGATGGACGAATAGTCAGAGGTGGGAAGTAGTGGAGTACAAATACTTCGTTAATGTACTTAAGTACATTTTTCTGGTATCAGTACTTTACTCCACTACTTATTTTTCTGAAGACTTTTTACTTTAACTTCTTACATTTCTAACTCAAATACCTGAACTTTCTACTTCTTACATGTTGAACCCAAATACCTGTACTTTCTACTTCTTACATGTTGAACACAAATACCTGAACTTTCTACTTCTTCCATGTTCCAAACAGGCTGGTTCCTTTAGTTTGAATGTGTGGCGTGGTGGCGTGATCATTATTATTTAGAGTCATTGCGTGCCTATTGATTTGAACACGATCCGTGTATCCATCATTTCCTGGTCTTCTCTAAAGAAGAGGGACCAATGAAAACGTTGTCATGTTGCCGTTGTTCAGCATGGAAACATTCATTAGCTAACAATGACATTATTGTTCTATTAATATAAAGGGAGGTCAGGTACTCTTTAAAACAGCTGCTAGTTATGGGTACTTTTTACTGAAGTACATTTCAAAGCCTCTTTACTTTGACTTGAGTAAAGAAGTTTAGTCAGTACTTCTACTTCTACCAGAGTATTTTTAAACACGAGTATGTGTACTTCTACTTGAGTAAAGTATGTGTACTTTTGCCCTCTCTGCTGTTCTCCCACCTGTGGTCAGGCGGAGCGATGGGGCCCATCCTGGAGCTGGTGGTGCTGGAGGGAGTGATGGAGAGGCTGTTCCTGTGGAGTCTGAGGAGGCAGTTCACTGAGGACATGAAGCTGGAGCAGCTGAGGATCTACCAGATGCTTCTCTCTCAGGCGCGGCAGCCTCTGCTTCATCACAAACCTGTCCTCCGTCCTCTGATGATGCTGCTGGCCTCCTGCAGCGGGGCCAACGCCGGTGAGGGGCTATTTATATAATACTGACATTTTAAAACCACTTTAGATGTTTGATTACTTGCTACATGTGTTAGCTTAGCCTAGCTTTTAAAACTGTAGCCTCGCTATCACTTTAAAGACCTCTGAATTAACGACATGTAATTGGTTTATGGTGTTTAATTAGGCTAAGATGTTTAAACAGTTACCTGGTTTTACCCCCTCAGAAGGTGGAGGTGTGGTGGAGGCGGAGCTTGTTCTCCTGCTGCACCAGCTCTGCGTCTCATTGGTTAAAGACCCCTCAGTGCTGGAGCTCTTCTTCCACACCAGTGAAGACCAGGGGGCCGCCAACTTCCTGCTGTTCTCCCTGCTGATCCCCTACACACACAGGTGGGAACATACACACACACACACACACACACACAGACACACACACACACACAGGTAGGGATACACACACACACACACACACACACACACACACACACACAGGTGGGAACACACACACACAGGTAGGGACACACACACACACAGACACACACACACCACACACAGGTAGGGACACACACAACACACACACACACACACACCGGTGGGAACACACACACACAGGTGGGAACACACACACACAGGTGGGAACACACACACACACACACACACAGACACACACACACACACACACACACACACACACAGGTAGGGATACACACACACACACACACACACACACACAGGTGGGAACACACACACACAGGTAGGGACACACACACACACACACACTCACTCACACACACACACACACACAGGTGGGAACACACACACACACACGTAATACACAGACACACACACACACACACACACACACACACACACACACACTGGTAGGAACACACACACACACACGTAACACACAGACACACACACACACACTGGTAGGAACACACACACTCACACACACACACACACACGTAACACACAGACACACACACACACACTGGTAGGAACACACACACACACTCACACACACACAACACACACACACACACATACACTTGTGTAAGATGTCATGCCAATATAAACCTTCTTTCTCAAATACAAATATGTGTTTGAGTGTCTCTCACATTTCATTAGGATCACTGTTGATGTTTTATCTTGTTCTCTAATTATTTTAATATTGTTGTTATGTTTTCTTCTTGTTCTGTAAACAAATAAAGTGATTATTATTATTATTATTATAAACCTGTGTCTCCTCTCAGACAGGGATCAGTGGGTCAGCAGGCTCGAGACGCTCTGCTGCTCATCATGACTCTGTCCAACACCGAGCAGAGAGTCGCCCGACACATCGCCCAGAACACATACTTCTGTCCTGTGAGTGCACACACACACACACACACAAACACACACACACACACACACACACACACCACACACACACCACACACACACCGCACACGCACACACAGGTCAGATAGTTTGCCTCCTGCATCACTAAACCTTGATGATGATTTTGACCGGCAAACATGAATGTAAATATATTTAATATGTATATATGACATATATATATATGTATATATGTATATATGTATATATAATACATATATACATATATATATATGTGTATATATGTATATATATGTATATATGTTCATTTCTTATTTATAAGTTATAAACTAAGTTATAACTGTATATCATTTCCTGTTTTTCAATCTCACCCTGTTGCTGTTAAACAACTGAGTTTCCCCACAGGGATTGATAAAGGTCCATCTTATCTTATCTTATGTTTCAGAATATTATCTCTTAGTTTCACGGTCATATTTCTGCGCATCTGCCGGCGTGTCTGCTAGTTTTTAAATGTTAAAATACAAGAATTTATCTTGGATAAACGTCACAAATTAAATATGTATCCCACAGATAAGCCCCCTGTCTAACTCTTGCATGACGAGATATTAAAATGATGACTATTCTAAAAGAAACCACATTTTAAAGATTGTTAGCTGCTGTTTTTTTAGCTGATATTCCATAGTTAGCAAACTTTAAATACATGTGACTTTAATCCCACAGATTAGTACATTTGTGTAGAATGTAGAGGTGTATTCCCCTGTTTATCCCCCCACACACAGCCCCATTATCTGAGCTGAACTAGGTTAATCTCTGCATACCTTCCACACGCATGCAGAGAAACGCTGTGTGAGGAACACTTTAATTCTCCTCCTAAAAGTACACTTATTTTTATGAATGATTTGGTGTTTAATGAGTTAATTTCTGGTGCAGTGAATGAGTCCTTTTCATCCGTCTCCCCACTGCATTGTAATCTCATTATCACAAGTTATGTAACAAACTAATGAGCTCACACTCTGTCCTCAAGGGAGAATGGTGTGTGTGTGTGTGGTGTGTGTGTGTGTGTGTGTGTGTGTGGTGTGTGTGTGTGTGTGTGTGTGTGTGTGTGTGTGTGGTGTGTGTGTGTGTGTGTGTTGGTGTGGTGTGTGGGTGTTGTGTGTGTGTGTGTGTGTGTGTGTGTGTGTGTGTGTGTTACAGCAAGAGAGAGATACAATGCAGGGAATCAGATAAATATTACAAATCATAAGAGAGTGGTAACAGGTGTTTAGAAGGTTAGAAGTAATACAAATGATTACAAAATATGTGTAAAAAGCCAAGAAACTGTCAAGAAAAATAATTTTAACTACAATAAAAAAATAAAGAATAATACAAAAAAGTATGAGTCAATTCACAACACCTAGATCAGAAAAACTAAGTAAAAAAAGAAAAATATGAATTAATAAAACTAAATTAAATATCTTAATGACAGTAACAATAATTAAAAAACATAAAAAATAAAATAGTTTCAAACACTAAGAGTTTAAAGCCACGCCACATGAGAAAAAACGATATATAAATACAAAAAATGATAAAATATAAATTAATATTATACATTTTAAATCTTACATTTTATTAATTATTTAAACAAATTATTTAAAAATAAATAATTGGGCAAAAAACTGTGCCAGCCATCACTGCTAGTTCCTGCTTTTAGTGTGTGTGTGTGTGTGTGTGTGTGTGTGTGTGTGTGTGTTGTGTGTGTGTGTGTGTGTGTGTGGGTGTGTGTGTGTGTGTGTGTGTGTGTGTGTGTGTGTGTGTGTGTGTGTGTGTGTGTGTGTGTGTGTGTGTGTGTGTGTGTGTGTGTGTGTGTGTGTTAGATATAAACCCATGTAACCACACTCTGACCTCAATCTCTCCGCAGAGAGCAGATTAGAGACGGGATGAGATTACAGAGTCTGCTCCTGATTGGACGGCTGCCTGATTGTTAGCGAGATGCTAAACTGCAGCTGCTGTTATTAATTCATCCTCCTCTGTTCTTCTCTTATCTCTCATTAAAAGGCTGTTTTAGGAAATGTGCTTTAATGCGGAATTTACTTTGATACCACTCTTTTGTTTGTATGGTCGATCAAAGGCTAGCTCGTTAGCTTAGCTTAGCACAAAGACTGGAAACAGAGGGAAACTGCTAGCCTAGCTCTAGCTAAACAAAAGATCTGGCATATGTAGTTTAACACTGTACAGATAATAATATAAATAATAATAATTAGCTAATAAAAAAGTTACAAAGTTAAGAAAATTATAAAATAGAAGGATATTAGTCATCTCATCTAACCCTCATTGTTTAATGATATGTCCCAATCTGTTAAAATAATTACTTTTAAGATATTTAAGGTAATAAATAGTGGTAAAATAATCAATAAAACAGAGGTTTCTTGGCAGCTTTTTTGACGATATTTCAAGTGTCCTTCTTACATCCTTTTGTTGGTCTACACGAGTCATTGTGTGGATAAAACACCAGATAGTGTTGGTAATGAATCATTTTGAATGGACTTTATAGAAATGTAAGCAATGTTTAATGTTGTAAATGTTTAAACTTTGGATGAACTCTGGAAACACTTCCTGTCCCTCCTCCTGCATCTGCTCCACTTCTCTGCTATTTATAAAGAGAATATGCACTAATCTGCACCGGAATTTCATTTCCCTAAAAGCATACGATGTGTGTGTCCTTCTGACCTGTGTGTTGTGTGTGTGTGTGTGTGTGTGTGTGTGTGTGTGTGTGTGTGTGTGTGTGTGTGTGTGTGTGTGTGTGTGGTGTGGTGTGTGTGTGTGTGTGTGTGTGTGTGTGTGTGTGTGTGTCCTTCAAACTGTGTGTTCATGTGCGTGTGTCCTTCAAACCTGTGTGTTCATGTGCATGTGTATCATTCTAACCTGTGTGTTCATGTGTGTGTATCCTTCTGACCTGTGTGTGTGTGTGTGTGTGTGTGTGTGTGTGTGGTGTGTGTGTGTGTGTGTGTGTGTGTGTGTGTGTGTATCCTTCGAACGTGTGTTCATGTGCGTGTGTATCATTCTAACCTGTGTGTTCATGTGTGTGTGTATCCTTCTTACTCGTGTGTTAATGTGTGTGTGTATCCTTCTAACCTGTGTGTTCATGTGTGTGTCCTTCTTCCTCTGTGTGTGTGTGTGTGTGTGTGTGTGTGGTGTGTGTGTGTGTGTGTGTGTGTGTGTGTGTGTGTGTGTGTGTGTGTGTGTGTGTGTGTGTGTGTGTGTGTGTGTGTGTGTGTGTGTGTGTGTGTGTGTGTGTGTGTGTGTGTGTGTGTGTGTGTGTGTGTGTGTGTGTGTGTGTGTGTAGGTGCTGGCCACAGGTCTCTCTGGTCTGTACTCGTCTCTTCCTGCCAGGCTGCATGTTACAGTGAAGACTGGCACTGTCTGGACCAGGAAGACTGGCAGCAGGTAACACACACACACACACACACACCACACACACACACACACACACACACACACGTTTAACTAAGTGTCAGGATGAAATAATTGATGCATGAGAGTAATGAATTTGCTGTTAATGACAGATTACAAATTGAGAACAAAGGAGGTTCTTAGTGTGAATAAAGGGATTAACGGACGCTGATCTTTATCTTTTGGAGAGTAACATCAAGGTGCTTTAGCTGAGTGAATTGAGATGACTTTCTCATAAATTCACCACTTTATTTTTAGACAATATCTGATAATTGGTATTGCAAATGTATGACTTTAAATACGTATCTGTCTTCTAAAATGATGCTACTTTTATTTAAAGATGTCACTCGTCTCACCTGGTGTTTGTTTGTTTGGTTTCACAGGTTCCAGCTCTCGTCCACTTCCTGCACTCTGGAATCTGTAGTGCTGTTACAAAGGTAAACACACACACACACACACACACACACACTGAACAGCATCCTGCATCACTAAACCTTGATGTTTCAGAGTATTATCTCTCAGTTTCACGGTCATGTTCTGCGTGTCTACCGGCATGTCTGCTCGTTTTTAAATGTTAAAATGCAAGGATTTTTGTAGATCAACGTCACAGATTAAATATGTGTGCCGTTACACACACTGTCTCCCCCTCAGGTGTCTCACCCCTCGATCCGCTCTCAGCTGTTGGGATATATCTACAACGGCTTCCTGGTTCCTGTTCTGGCTCCGCTCTGCACAAGGTGAGAAACCTCATCTCCCTGGGTCATGTGTTACGGTCTTTCATTCTTTACAAACAGATAGTAACCTGTATAAAGTGGAGACAGAAACACTCCAGTATGTCCTTTGTGTGGGTTCATTTTCTATGGTCTTTCATTCTTTACGGTTTACAAATAGTAGAGACAGAAACAAAAGAGTATTTATGTTCCTTCTGTGTCCAGGTGAGTGTGGAGGAGGTGATGACCACCACGGCGTACCTGGATCTGTTCCTGCGCTCCGTCTCTGACCCCGCCCTCCTGCACAGCTTCCTGTCCTTCATCCTGCTGCACACACACGACGGTGTGCACATCCTGGACACGCTGGTGAGCAGAGTCAACACACCCTTCCAGGTAAAACACACACACACACACACCTCCATGCTGTTGTTTCAGTCTTTAAAGGTCTCCTACATGTATCATGCTATTTTTAGGCATATATTATGAGTCTCAGATATATCAAAATATACAAAAACCACACTCACTCACACACACACACACACACACCACACACACACTCACACACTCACACACTCACACACACACCTCCATGCTGTTGTCTCAGTCTTTGATACTAGTTGAACATGACATTCTATATGTTTGTATTTAATATGTTTCTAGTTATTGTGCTTTTATCTTGTTTTTAATTATTGTTTATTATTTTACTCCTATTGAGTTATTCTATATTGAATGTGTTCCCTGTACAGCACCTTGGTCAACTGAGGTTCTTTTAAATGTGCTATATAAATAAGGAAAGATTGAGATGTATGTTTCCTTTTCCCCTCAGCTGGGCACCGTGTCTCTGGCTCTGTTCAGGACTCTGATTGGTCTGTTCTGTGAGGACGTCATGCTGCAGCTCGTCTTCAGGTCTGGATCTGGAGACACAATTAAATATTATTCATTCGATTTTTAGTTAATCTGCAAACTGGCTTCATAAGGGTATTGCAGGTATAATTTGGCAGACAATAGAGCTTGCTTTACCGATTAAAACAGGGTGGAAAACTGTAAATCATATTATGAAAGTGTTTTGCTGAGTTTTTAGCCCTTGTGAAAGAATGTGTGTGTGTGTGTGTGTGTGTGTGTGTGTGTGTGGTGTGTGTGTGTGTGTGTGTGTGTGTGTGTGTGTGTGGTGTTGTGTGTGTGTGTGTGTGTGTGTGTGTGGTGTGTGTGTGTGTGTGTGTGTGGTGTGTGTGTGTGTGTGTGTGTGTGTGTGTGTGTGTGTGTGTGTGTGTGTGTGTGTGTGTGTGTGTGTGTGTGTGTGTGTGTGTGTGTGTGTGTGTGTGTGTGTGTGTACTCGGGTATCTGATCCCCTGCAGTCACCTGAGCAGGAGGCAGCGTTCCCCTTCAGCAGAAACACTTCTCCTCCTCTTCCTCCTTCCTGTTGCTCCTTCCCTCCTGGAGCCCCAGAAACAACAACAACAACAACAACACACACTTAGAGCACATCCACTGGCCCAAAGCAGCCGGTCAGTACCACACACACACACACACACACACACACACACATATTCCACACATGCACAAAAACACACGGCCAGAATTTCATAAACACAAGATAGAAAATGAATAAAACAGAGATGTGCACATTAACAAAGACCTGCAAAAGACTAAAAGGTGTGCACATACACAATAACATCACATACACACACACATCACACACACACTCAGTACACATATAAAGAAACACACATCCAATCTAATTATTGTTTTACTATTTTACTCCTATTGAGTTATTCTATATTGAATGTGTTCCCTGTAGAGCGCTTTGGTAACTGAGGTTGTTTTAAATTGCTCTATAAATACATAAAGAGTGTGTGTGTGTGTGTGTGTGTGTGTGGTGTGTGTGTGTGTGTGTGTGTGTGTGTGTGTGTGTGTGTGTGTGTGTGTGTGTGTGTGTGTGTGTCAGATGTTTCAGACAGCGTGGGTTTCTGCAGAGCGTCAGATTTCCTGATGGATGTGAACTACCTTCACTACCTGTGGGACGCTCGCCAGGCCATAAACTCCTCCATTGGTCAGTTCCTCTAACATTCAATACTTTATTAAACCAGCAGGGTTTCCTCCCTTTGGCCAAAAGATAAGATCAGATGGAACTTTATTTATCCGCTTGGGGAAATGCAGGCGTTAATAGTAGCAGCAACAGTGTCAGAATGAAAACACAGGATTCACACAAGGTCAATTAGAATACAATTTAAAATAATAATCCAGCAAAAATAAAGTGTTAAAGTCACTATTGAAACAGGATATCACAGTAAAGAGTTGTGCATGTGTATGAACATGTTAAATATATTTACATAAGTTTGCAGAGGAGGAGAATAAAAAGTGTTCTCTTCCAGGAACACAGCAGGAAATGAAAAGACATATTATATTAGTTTTCATGCGGTTATATGTTTGAGTATGTTCCAAATACCAAAATACAATTAATAAAGAAACAGAACAACCAAACATATTATAAATTCACATATTTTGTTACTGTAACAAATTGAGATGTTTACATTTTGGATTGTTTATTTCTAGTCTTTTAATTTGTATTGTACAATGCCATGTCTTTTTATGCTGCTGCAACGCAAACATTTCCCAAATTGGGATCAATAAAGTACTTCTTATCTTATCACACACACACACACACACACACACACATACTCTCATACTCTCACACACTCACACACTCTCACACACTGTCACATGCTTTCACACACACTCACACACTTGTTTTATTATTTTACTCCTATTGTGTTATTCTCTATTATCTTTTCTTATTTTCAGTCCTGATGATTATTTGTTTCCTCTCCAGGGCGTGTGAGCGATGGTCGTCTCCGTACGACGGCATCGATCCTCCGCCTCTCGAATACCGATCTACCGTTGAAGAAGACGATGAACAAATCGTTTCTCAGATCAAAACCGACTCCCCGACATCAGCCTTTTCCCCTCGCCTCCTTGCTCAGATCCTCTTTCTACAGGAAACCAATCCTTAAAACCTGGTTGTTCGTTAGAGCTGGAGTGGGACGACATTTTTGCGGACGACGATCTTTCTTCATTAGCAAATGGCGGCGTAACGATGGAAGTCTCCGGATGCGTTTTGACGCCTTTACCTCCGAGACACATCCAGGAAATGAGGCGTGCGGCAACAAGTCGGTGCACGGATCCTACGTGGAGGAATCGGACTTCCAAGACGATTTTCTAGTCTATAATCTGGTCGCTCAGAGGGAAACGAAGGCGGCCATATTGGAGCGAATAATGGCGACAAATCGGCGGACGCGAGGAAACAAACAACGACGTTTGGGAAGACGGTGATGGAAACGGTGAACAGTATAATGTCGACACGGAGGAGGAGCGAGGAGGCAGAGAAGGAGGAGAAAGGAGTGAGGAGGCAGAGAAGGAGGAGAGAAGAAGGATTGAGGAGAGGAAGCAGGAAGCAGAAGAGGAGGCGAATAAAATGGAAGGAGGAGGAAGACTCACGAATGGATTCCACGATAAGCGTCTCATCATCAGCGAAAAGGATGATCGTGAAGAAGACAAACATCCAACGACATGTTCAGGGACGTTACAAAATGGCCACTCTGCGAATCATCACTTAATAAATCCACGTGATGAAGTCGCTAAAAAGACGACTTCCTGTCTCGATATCACGAGTTAATGCTGTCTTTAGGCGTGGAGCCGGATTGTGAAGACGTGGCTAACGACATTAGCTCGTTTAGGAAGAGGGTTCGAGTGCTGAGACAGAGAATGGAAGAGGAAGAAGAGGAGATTGTTTTTGACTCGTCGTGGGATGAAGGAAGGAGGAAGTGATGGAGGAAGGAGAGGAAGGAGACAGGAAGGAAGGAAGCAGGAGGCATGGAGTTCCCTTTACAGGTTGTGTTGTTTAGAGCAGTTATAAGTTAGCAAAATCAATCAAATGTAGGTACATGATGCTTGGTACTTGAATATGCTCTCCAGAGGGTTTCATTCATTTTGTTGGCGGCTCATTCCTTAAAACAGAAGCCTCATATTACTTATAAAAAGAGGAAATACTGTATGAAGGGTATATTTCAAGCTTGTTATGTCATTAAGTTATTGGGTTTTTTTTTTTATCAACTAAGATTTGTTTGAAAATGTTTCCAACTTGAATTGACTGAATTTATTTGAAAGTGGGCCTTTAGCTGAGGGCCAATTCAAAATGAGGGGTGGTGGTGGCGGCGAAGTCCATAGGGACTTGGCTTGGCAACTGGAAGGTCACCAGTTCAAGTCCCGGAAAGACCAAGTGCTACCGAGGTGTCCCTGAGCAAGGCAGCGTTCCCTACACGGCTCCCCGGGCGCCGTACAGAATGGCAGCCCACTGCTCCTAACACTAGGATGGGTCAAATGCAGAGAAACCGTTTTGTTACATAGTTCCTCTACTACGTAATGACAATAAGTTGAATCTTCTTCAAAATGGAGTAAGGTGTTAGCGTTACACACACACACACACTAACCTGCAGTTTTCCCATGATGCAACAGGCCCGTTCATCAGCGTCTTGTTGTCCCGGCTGGAGAATCTTCTGGAAAATTCAATTTCAGTGAATCTGCTGGTGACGGGAATCCTGTCTCAGCTGGCGTCGTACCCTCAACCTCTGCTGAGAGACTTCCTGCTCAACACACACACACACACACACAACGTGCGCACACTCTACCAGGTAACACACTCTCACACACACACACACTCACACAATAAAAGCAGGAACTAGGCTGGAACAGTTTTTGCCCAATTATTACTTTTTTAAAACAATTTTTTTATTAAAAATGTAAGATTTTAAATGTATGTTTTTATTGAAAAATGTATATCTGGTTTACTATAAACTATTCATATTTGTATATTATTATTTTCGTATTATTCTGCAGGTTTATACACAAACACACACACACACACACACACACACGCACGTCATACTGTATATTGCTTTGTGTCAGGCATCTAAACTTTTGTTTTGTCTTTGACGATGATGATCGCAGATGAAAATGATATGAATACTGTATGTATTTACTCCTCGTGTGTGTTGTGTGTGTGTGTGTGTGTGTGTGTGTGTGTGTGTGTGTGTGTGTGTGTGTGTGTGTGTGTGTGTGTGTTGTGTGTGTGTGTGTGTGTGTGTGTGTGTGTGTGTGTGTGTGTGTGTGGTGTGTGTGTGTGTGTGTGTGTGTGTGTGTGTGTGTGTGTGTGTGTGTTGTGTGTTCCCAGGTTGTGGTGTCAGTTCACGCTCAGATCGAGCTCTACGTTGCGGACAGACCTGATTTCCGCTCTGCTCACTCAGGCCTGGAGGTTCCTGCTGGCTAAAGACCAGGACAGCAAGTTCAGAGGTCAGTAACACACACACACACACACACACACACACACACACACACACACACACACCACACACACACACACACACACACACACACAACACCACACACACACACACACACACATTACTTCAGGGGACTTTACATTGACTTACATGCATTTCCTGGAGACTTCTCCTAACCTTAACCCTAACCAAGTCTTCACCCTAAAATGAATGATTCCCCTTATGGGGACCTCCATTTTGTCCCCATAAGGAAGCCAGTCCGTCCCACGAGGATGGTAATGCCACACACACTCACACACACACACACACTTATTAAATCCCCACCAGCCGGACAACAACACAGCAGCGGTTTGCATTTAGCAGAGTAGCTGCTGTAATAGTAGTAATACAAAGTCACATGAGTACCTGTAGTAGTGGCAGTACAGCATTATAGTATTAGCTATGCCTCTTGGAAAACCAACAAATATTCCCAGACATAAACACTTTAAACACTGGCTTTAATACAAGAACTCTGTCGCTTTGCCCAGAAACGTATTGATTTCAATTTATTGTGACACGCTGAAAAATACCGGAAAAATAAGTAAAGATTAAGGAAAATTAAATGTTTGTAGTTTCATAAAACTCAGAACAGTAAATAAAGTCATGTCAAAGTCAACTTTATTGTCAATCTTTCAATTTGTGTGTACAAATATATATAAAAGATGAATATATACACAATCAACAGACACACGTATACATACAGTATGCACACATGAAGACATAAAAAAGCACAATAATCAATATATACAAAATAACAGTCACTTCAGCATCTTTGAGAAATGTACATTAGTGCAAGACTTTCCAAATACAGTTTACCTGAAGCTTACTGGTGCGTTCACTGTCCCCTCTGTGTGTCAGAGAGTTTCCAGTCTCAGGAGGGGGATGTCATTCTGCCGCCATGCCCCCCCATCCCAACGCAGGCCAAAAAAGGGTCTTCGCCATCGTGATGTTCGCCGAATTCCTCAAAGAAATGTTCCGCCATCGCCCAGGAGCAAAGCATCGCTCCGTCTGCTGAGGAGGAGGAGAGGAGTGAAGACGATAAAGTGCATGTACTGTATGAAGGTACCGCTGAAGCAAAAGGACACAAGGCTTTTAAAGTCCGGAAAAAAGCACAAAACATGCAACAAAATGATTAAACGTGAGTAAGATATGTGGATTTTACAGAAAAATCTGCCAAATCAGAACCAGAAAACTTAATTTATCCCGGGGAAATTGTGTTTTGTATTTATAAAGAGACTTAAAGTAAGAAATTCAAAGTAATAATAAAATTAATATTTTTTAAAAACAAGATGTTAAAATAAAATGCAATAAAAGATACAAATAATAAAAATAAATGTTATTTTAACATGTTTTGGTGGAAATCTTACTTTAATTCTTATGTTTGTTTAAAGGTCCCATGTCATGCTTTCCCGGTTATTACCCGTCCCCTTGTGTTATGAAGGTTTTTCTGCATGTGACGGTCTGCAGTCACAAACCCTCAAAGTACACCCTGCAGCGAGTAAAACTCTAACACAGGAAAGACCTGTCTATGCTGCCCCAGAACGCTCGTTGGACATTTCTCTTTTTCCATTGTTTTCTTCCTGGGTACAGTGACGTGCCCATACCCAAATGGACCCATTGGTCCAAATGGACCAATCCGTGGAGCCGTTACGTTACGTCCGCGGAGCCGTTACGTTGGACCAATCTTTTATCAGCTGCATCTCCGCCGATTTCTCCTCCCTGAGACGGCGGGACGCGGCGAGGCTGTGAGTCGGTGTGTGAGCACACACACAAACTCTCAGCCAGGCTGTGGGTGTGTGTGTGTGTTCGGGCTGGGTTTCGCTGTCTCGCAGACGGCCACTGGGCTCACAGGGAGGGGGGGGGCAGGAGCTCCAACAAGCCGTTTAGGACAGAGAGTGAATACACATACTATACAGAGATGCTGTATGAGAACCAATGTGAGTTTGGAACCTTGAACAATGTAAATCTATTCTTGTAGACCTCAACAATGGAATTATGATCAGGAGAAATGGCCATGACATGGGACCTTTAATATACTAATTATTTAGAACATTTTATTTTATTGCACATTCTTACTCTAACTTTTTTTGTATTTATAAATATTTGTATTCAATTATTTAACTCTGAAATATTTAAAACTACAGTGTGACACAATATTACAACAGAGTAATATATTGAGGACTGTTAAATATTTGTATTTATATTCTGAGGGCACTTGACGGTATTTATACGTGGATAAAACTATTTAAACAGATACTTTTGAAGATCATTTTCTATATTTGTGTGGGTTTTTTATAAATATCAAATGTTAAAGGTCTCCTATTAGACTGTGTTTCATCAATATATCACAGGTCTCAGATATATCCAGAGCCTGTCTCTGATTGGCTGAAACACCAAACAGATCATTGCAGCATCCCATAATCCCCTCTGTTTCAGCCCTGTTTCCAAAGTGCTGATTCTCTGTCTGTTACTTTAGATGAAATAAGGAGCCCCTCCCCACGCCCCTCTGAGAGACATTTGGTTAGAAAGAACACAATGGTGCTCTAGGAGGAGATTCAGGTGATAAGGGGGGGGGGGGTTACCTTGGTTGCTGATTGGCTAATGGTTACACAAGACAAAACATCGCTATGACATCATAAAGTGACCAAAATCTGATCAGCTCATTTCAGACAGGTTTTTATAGAAATGGATCAGGACAAAAAGAGAGAGAATCTTTGTTCCTGAAACTTTCAGAGTCTCTTTACACAGAGGGGACACATGTTGATGTAGAAGAGACATGAAGAAGAGGGGACACATGTTGATGTAGAAGAGACATGAAGAAGAGGGGACACGTGTTGATGTAGAGGAGGACATGAAGAAGAGGGGACACATGTTGATGTAGAGGAGACATGAAGAAGAGGGGACACATGTTGATGTAGAAGAGACATGAAGAACAGGGGACAAATGTTGATGTAAGGAGACATGAAGAGAGGGGACACATGTTGATGTAGAAGAGACGTGAAGAGAGGGACACATGTTGATGTAGAAGAGACATGAAGACAGGGGACACATTTTGATGTGAGGAGGACATGAGAAGAGGGGACACATGTTGATGTAGAAGAGACATGAAGAAGAGGGGACACATGTTGATGTAGAAGAGACATGAAGAAGAGGGGACACATGTTGATGTAGAAGAGACATGAAGAAGAGGGGACACATGTTGATGTAGAAGAGACATGAAGAAGAGGGGACACATGTTGTGAGAAGAGACATGAAGAAGGGGACATGTTGATGTAGAAGAGAGATGAAGAAGAGGGGACACATGTTGATGTAGAAGAGACATGAAGAAGAGGGGACACAAGTTGATGGAGAAGAGACATGAAGAGAGGGACACATGTTGATGTAGAAGAGACATGAAGAAGAGGGGACACATGTTGATGTAGAGGAGACATGAAGAAGAGGGGACACATGTTGATGTAGAGGAGAGATGAAGAAGAGGGACACATGTTGATGTAGAAAAGACATGACAAATGTGAATTTGATGTCCTTCCTGTGCTGCGTTGAACCTGATGGCCAAAACAACCAAGAACATATTTTATATAATATTTTATTCCTCAGTTTTATAAACTAACCTTAATTTCAAAAGATGTCAAAGTTACAGCGACTGCTTTTCACCATTTAATATGAAGACAGTAATATTATGGGATGGACTGCTGTGTGTTGATAGTGCCAATCTGCTGGTGGAAACAGGTATTGCCAAATGCCGTGAAAATAAAAAATCTGAAAGCCCAAAATATCTCGATTTGTTTCTTTATGTCTTTTTAAAGTATTTAATATAAATATGTTTGTGATAAACTGAGTGATGAAGTGTTTGTATTGTTGAGAAACTTCTCCTAAGTTAAGATTTATAACAAAGTACTTTAACTGCATTTCCTGCACACTTAAAGGTGGGGTAGATAAGTTTGAGAAACCGGCTCGAGATACACTTGTTGTTATATTCCGTGGAATGCTCTTAACATCCCGATAGCAATGAATATTCAGTGCTTTGACAACAAATCCAAATGTCATCTGTGGAAGCCGTGGCGCTGTGAAAAGCACGACCAATCATCTGAGCCGGCCCGGCTAAAGTAACTGGATGGCCTACCTGCCTGTCAGCCTGCCATCTGTGCACTAACTGTGCAGACCCTCATTGGTCATGTGCGCGTGTGTTGGAGGAGGGGCTCTGTGAGGAAGGGGCAGATTTCTTCCGGCTGTGTATTTTCAGATTCTAGCGCACTCGAGCTGGTTTCTCCAAAAATACCTACCCCTCCTTTAATACTTCAAGTATTTTGAGTACATTTCACTGCGCAATCAATTTATACTTTTAAACTACGTACAATTTACTACAAAATCACTACTTTTACTTTTCAAACGATGTACATTTTACTGTACAACAATAGTTTTACTTGAAGAGCATTAACTAAAGCACTTAAAGTAAAAGTACTGTGTAGTGAAATGTAGTTAAAGTAAAACTGCTTTAACTAAATTCCACTACACAGTACTTTTACTTTAAGTACTTTAACTACACAGTACTTTTACTTTAAGTGCTTTAACTATATTTCACTGTACTTTTACTAACGATGCTGATGCTTACATATTCCTGACACATTAATTATAATACTACACAAAGAATAATTTGTATTCCCAATAATGAGTACTTTTACTTGTTCTACTCTGAGTGCATTTTGTTTTTACTTCTACTCAAATCTAAATGCATGGCGTCTACTTGCAACGGAGTACTTCTAAACTGTAGTACTTCTA
Organism: Dissostichus mawsoni; assembly: GCA_011823955.1. NCBI lineage: Eukaryota > Metazoa > Chordata > Actinopteri > Perciformes > Nototheniidae > Dissostichus > Dissostichus mawsoni. The sequence goes on along the minus strand of JAAKFY010000023.1, from coordinate 22,063,168 downwards.
CACTGTAGTACTTCTACACTGTAGTACTTCTACTTTCACTTACGACTGAGTACTTCCTCCATCATAGTTCAAATGCAACAATCTGTCTTCAGTCAAAGCATGGACCGAGATTTAAAGGCATATTTCCAAATAGCTTCCTATAGAAACTTCTCCTAAATTAAGATTAATAACAAAGTACTTTTACTGCATTTTACTGCACACTTAATACTTCAAGTATTTTTGAGTACATTTCACTGCGCAATCAATATGTATACTTTTAAACTACGTACAATTTAGTACAAAATCACTACTTTTACTTTTCAATCAATGTACATTTAACTGTACAACAATACTTTTACTACATTTCACTACACAATACTTTTACTACATTTCACTACACAATACTTTTACTACATTTCACTACACAATACTTTTACTACATTTCACTACACAGTACTTTTACTACATTTCACTACACAATACTTTTACTACATTTCACTACACAAACTTTTACTACATTTCACTACACAATACTTTTACTACATTTCACTACACAATACTTTTACTACATTTCACGACACAGTACTTTTACTACATTTCACTACACAATACTTTTACTACATTTCACTACACAATACTTTTACTACATTTCACTACACAGTACTTTTACTACATTTCACTACACAATACTTTTACTACATTTCACTACACAATACTTTTACTACATTTTACTACACAGTACTTTTACTACATTTCACTACACAATACTTTTACTACATTTCACTACACAATACTTTTACTACATTTCACTACACAGTACTTTTACTTTAAGTATTTTAACTACATTTCTCTACCCAGTACTTTCACTTTAAGTACTTTAACTAAATTTCACTACACTGTACTTTTACCTTAAGTACTTGGGTTTCTAATTTCTTGTGCAAATATCATTTATTTTTGTAATCCAAAAACACATACAGGGAACATTTAACTGCACAATCAATACTTCAAAGAGTGATTACAAACTTCTACTTAAGTTCTGCAGGACTTGTAGTGAAGTGGAGTATTGTCAGAATAAAGTACTTTTACTGCAGAAAAGAGTCTTTATCATCGGAGGAAATTAAATGTTAAGCATCAGTCTGCACGTACTACTTTAAAGCAGATGTGTGTCTCTTGGCGTAAAGAAGTGGTTTCATTTTTGCCGAATGATTTAAAGGGCTGAACATTTTTTATGTTTAAGAAAATGTATAAAGAAAGCGTAATGAGACAGTTTGAAGTTTACTTGTGTTCTTGTTTCATGTTTCAGTATTTTTAAGCAACTGTGACTGAAAGAATATTGCTTTTATTTAACTTTTTTATGGGTATTTAATTTGAGTTATTTTTTGTAAGAAGGGGCGGGTCCAATAAGATGTCTTCTCCCTGCTCCTTTCTACCATGCGCTATAAGAAACAACCGGTAGGCTATAAGTGTCCATGTTTTGTATTAAATAACTGAGTGTGGAATAAACAATGAAATAAATGTACACTTCCTCCGTCTGGGAGGTTATAAACGGTGTTTCTCACAGAGCCAAGTATGGAGATAAAGTGATGTAAAGATGTCAGATTATCTCGGTCTCAGCAGATTGTGGTTGTACTTCCTGTCTCCAGTATGAACTCATTTAGATTCGAGTTGACAGACAGAAACTCAATCAGCTGGAGAGATTGTATATCAGACGTCTGGAGGAGATGATGAAGATTACCTGCTGTTAGGGGTTATCGGTGAGTACGGAAACAACACATTTGATTTTAAAAGAGTGTAGGAAGTCACCATTAAAGTACATTACTTACAATTTATTTTCTAGGCCTCACGATGGGCGTTCTAGAGATAATTAAATACAACTTAAGGGTAATTAAAGTCAGTTTTGTGCCCTATGATTACATATATAAGGGAACTTACCCTCCGTCTTTATTCACACGCCATCAACTACTTTTACATCGCTTTCATTTTGATTTTCTCTCTGTTTACCATTGACTTCGAGCCCCTGAGTTTAAGAAAGGCAGGGTTGGTTATTTAATATCATTGATTGTTTATATTTATTAGTTTATTTTTCTATTAATATTTATATAATATATATATCTTATTAGATGTGTGTGTGTGTGTGTGTGTGTGTGTGTGTGTGTGTGTGGTGTCTCCGAATTTTTTTTTTAAACCTGACGTGTACTGTATGACATTGTACCAAAAAATAGTAATAAATGCATTAATTATATTTAAATCTGGGTGTTCAATATCAGCCTGTATAAAAATCTCAGCATATTTAAATTTTTCGCCAATTAATTCATACTGAATAACAAAAACCAATTCGATCAAGAAATGAAATAATAACATATATACATTGTTTTTAATGTTGTTTTAATGCCTTCAGTTTTTTCTTCACATGTCTATGTTTCAAAGGTTCAGAAGCACAATATTTATTTATTTAATTTAGCTTTTTCCTCATTGAATTACTCTCCCTTTCATTGTTTAGGTGCCGCAGTCATTTTATTAAGGGGACAAAACGATGATGATGATGATGATGATGATGATGATGATGATGATGATGGAGAAATTATTTCTTTGACAATTGGGAAAATCACTATAACATGACTGGAAACCTGACTGGAAACCTCACGTTCCTACCACCATGGCAGGATGACGATGAACCATCAGGTACCCTCACTCTCATCTAATCATTTACTTTATTTAAAATGTATGTTAGCTGTAATATGTGACTCTAATGGATTTAAGGGAAGTTAAACTGTGCAGAAACCCCTCTGTTTTCCGTATCAAATCATGTTTACAGTCTAAAAGCACAATACAAATTAAATTAAAACTGCGGTCACAGATGTGCGCAGTGATGAGCGGGCCCTCGCGTCCGTGCGCCTGTCGGGGAGGGCGGCCGGTCGTCCCGGCGTCAAGCAGACGCGCGCGAGTCCTCCGAAATGAGCCGTTTGTCATTACTCTCATTTTCGCGTCCCAGGCTCCCAGGTCCTCCGGCAGCGACCCGGAAACGGATGTCGGCGCGCCGTCTGGAAGGAAAACAAATTTCTCTAAAGGCTCGTCGAGGATGGATTATCGAGGAGGCTGTCTGGAGGAGCCGTAACCGAGGATACACTGATTTAGAGGAGAGGAGAGAGGAGAGAGGAGAGAGAGAGGAGAGAGGAGAGAGGAGAGAGGAGAGTCTCTGGAGGAGCTATAACCGAGGGTACACTGATGTATCCTCCGGAGTCGTTTCAGCCAACAGTGATGTTTAAAAGAGGCGTGACGCATGGCTGGACTTATGTCAAGGAAGCAAAGCTCTGCAAACTGTTCCCGTTGTGATTATAAGTTATTTAAGAGGATCAAATGTGCATCAGACTTTCTGCCCTTTACCGTTTGTTTACTCACTAATCACATCTCGCCTGGATGTTAGGCTATTTTTTTTTAATCCAACTGCTTTCATTCAGACGCGATGTTTACAGTGAGAACAGCAATAACATATGTAACAGGCCTACATTGCACACTTTATTTGTATGCTTTAGTAGATATCTACAAGTAAAGAGTAGATATTATTCATGAAACCATATAGTGTTCACATAATAAAATATACAAGGGCTGTAGCCTGATATACATGATATGCTTTAGGAGCTGTATGTGTGTGTTGTACAGTGAGTAGGTGTCTGTTGTAATTTAATTTGCCGCCAGCAGAGGCGGTGTGTGTGTGTGTAGGGGTTAGGGCTAACCCTAACCCTAACCCTAACCAGTTATGAGCATTTCTTTGTAAGCCCCGACTTTTTGCAAACAGGTTTAGATTAATGATGGCCATATTTATCGACTGAACATGCTCATTTTCTACGGTAATGTGTCTGACCCTCCACCGATGCTGTATACTAAGTGTGGCGTTGAAAAACAAAAAATTGAAATTTAAGGTAATATTTTACTGTGTTTAACATTATGCTAATTAAAAAAAATGAAGTAGGCGGAGCTTAGGGGTTCATGGAGATAATATGTAGAGTAGGTACACCCGAATAAGTGTGCAAAATTTCAGGTCATTCGGAGTTAACGGTGCGACTTTGTAAATGTTTCCATAATGGAAATGTAGTAGTTTGGATTAATGTATTTGTCAAAAATTGTACATTCTCCGTTAGCTTACGAGCTCCCCGTTCGAGCAAATGACTTTTCCTTTGCAATGTAGCATCACATTGGATATGCGCTTAAGTTGTCCTAGATTGGAATTTTTCCGATCATTTCCCTATGAGGAATTATGAAAATTGTGCTTAAAATGCATGAAAAACGCACATTTAAAAAAATGGCCGACTTTCTGGGGGGCGGGGCTAATGAAAAGTAATTTGAAAAATGTGTGCAATCATAATAGCAATGTGTATACAGCGTTTCGTGAATATCGGAAAAACGATATGCGAGTAGTTTGGAGTAATTTGTGACATGTAAATCGTCAAAAATGGGAAATTCTCCGTTGGCTTACGAGGTCCTCGTTTGAGCGATCGACTATTCCTTCGCAATTTAGCATCACATTGGATATGGGCTGAACTTGTCCTGGATTGGAATTTTTCCGATCATTTCCCTAGGAGGAGTTCGCAAGAATGTGCTTAAAATGCATGAAAAATGCACATTCTTCAATATCGCCAACTTCCTGGGGGGCGGGGCTAATGAAAGCCAATTTGAAATATGTCCGCAATCATAAGAGCAAAGTGTCTACAGCGTTTCGTGAATATTGGAATAACTGTATGCGAGTAGTTTGGAGTAGTTTGGAGTCATTTGTGACATGTAAATGGTCAAAAATGGAAAATTCTCCGTTGGCTTACGAGCTCCTCGTTTGAGCGATCGACTATTCCTTCGCAATTTAGCATCACATTGGATATGGGCTGAACTTGTCCTGGACTGGAATTTTTCCGATCATTTCCCTAGGAGGAGTTCGCAAGAATGTGCTTAAAATGCATGAAAAACGCACATCTTTCAAAATGGCCGACTTTCTCGGGGCGGGGCTAATGGAAGCTATTACAAATATGTCCGTAATTCCATGAGGAATCTCTGTGCCAAAATTCGTGAAGTTCTGAGAAACTATATGTGACTACCACACAATAGGGGGCGCTAGTGAGCAGTTTTTTGAAAAATTACGTTTTTTTTTACATTGTCGTAAAGGTCGTGGTCTCTGACGTGTGTCCCAAGTTTTGCGTCCGAAGCTCATTTTATGCTATCGCAATTTAAAAAAATGTATAGGCCACGCCCACATTCTGCATTTGTTGCGACACTTTAAATCTCAGTTCATAGTCACCCCGAGAGTATGTGTAAAGAAAAAAAAAGAAATTCGTCCATCCGTTCTTGAGTTATAAATTGGTGGTGTTTTGGCGCCCCCTATAGTCCAAATGAAAATGCTTTGGTGTGCCTATTCTCCAAGACGGACTGAACCTATCCACCAAAATCTGTGATATATGGATACATTGTTGATGAGTTATGAGCATTTATTTCTAAGCCCCGCATTTTTGCTAGTACGTTTTGATTCATGGCGGCAATATTTATCGTGTTAACATGCTCATTTCTACGTAATGTGTATACCCTCCGCCGATGCTGTATACGAAGTTTGGTGTTCAAAAACTGAAAATTGAAATTTAAGTGAATATTTCACTGTTTTGAACATTATGCTAATTAGAAAAAAATAAAAGTAGGCGGAGCTTAGGGGTCCAAGAGGATTATTTGTAGAACAGGTCCACCCGGATATGTGTGCAAAATTTCAGGTCATTTGGAGTTACGGTGCGACTTTGTAAATTTATTCCGAAATGGGTTTTTCATAGGTGGCGCTAGCGAGCACCTTGGACAATTTGAACCCATTGACTCCAGAATGTTGAATTTTTCACGGGTCCTGGCGTCCGTGCAAAATTATACAACTTTGTGAGCGTCCTAAAGCCCTCAAAAACAGGAAACGCCAGCACTATAATAATAATAAGAAAGAAGAATTCCTCCAATAACAATAGGTTTCCTCGCACTTCGTGCTAGGACGCCGTTGGGTCCTAGCACATCGTGCTCGGCCCTAATTAGATCCTGATTTTATATTTTTCCGTACCAGCCTAAACTCTAACGCAAAGCCTAGCTAGCTAACTAGAGCAGAGCAAAACAGTCTTCTCAAAATTAGCTTCAAATTGGACGATTTACTGTATGTTTAATGCTACATTTTAGTAGGCCGTTAGCTAGTTAGCTAGAAATGTTTACCAACTAGCACGTAAAACTATAACACACGTGCTAACTTCCTTACAAGAGCAGAGCAACTCAGTCCTCTCAAAATTAGCTTCAAATTGGATGATTTACTGTATGTTTAATGCTACATTTTAGTAGGCCGTCAGCTAGTTAGCTACACATGTTTACCAACTAGCTCGTAAAACCATAACACACGTGCTAACTTCCTTACAAGAGCAACACAGTATTATAGACATTAGCTTCAAATTGGAATATCTACTGTATGTGCAATGCTAACGTATTGTAGTTTGTTAGCTAGTTAGCTACACATGTTTACGAACTAGCTCGTAAAACCATAACACACGTGTTAACATCCTTACAAGAGAAAAGCAACAAAGTATTATAGAAATTAGCTTCAAATTGATTGGAAGATTTACTGCATGTCCAATGCTAACGTTTAGCTGGCTAGTTAGCTACAAATGTTTACGAACTAGCTCGTAAAACCATAACACAAGTGCTAACATCCTTACAAGAGCAGAGCAACACATTCTTACAGAAAATGAACTTCATATTGGATCCAATGCTAACGTTCAGTAGGCCGTTAGCAAGTTAGCTACAATTTTAACTAACCCCTAGAACCAAATATTTTACTAAAATGCACGAGTAAACCTTGTGCCACTTTCAGGATGTTAATATTTATGTTATATATATATATATATATATATATATATTGTAGCACATTTTTACTTTAAATGTTCTATGTTAATTGATTAAATAATTGTATTTAATTGTATTTTAATTATTTAATTCTTCATTTACACGGGCAAACATTAGGTAGTTTTTTATTTGACAATAGTTTTTTATATTATACATTTGTGTTTACTTGTACTAAAATGTGCAACCTTGTGCCACTTTTATTTACCAACAAATGTTCTGTAAATGATATTTTATTCTCATATCGTTGCATTTTAACGTCCTCCTTGTTTTCTCCTACAGGTGACAACGCAGGTGAAAACCACGCCCCTCTTCCTCCTTTACGGCCAATCCGCGCTGTCTGGTCTTCGTTCTCTTGGTTTCCTTCATCTCATCGTCATGTTAAATTATCCACAACGAGTTTTTTCGGTGTCTCTTATGCCTCCTTTTATTTCTAGTAAGCCTCTGATAAGCACTGTAAATAAAGTGACTACAATTTAAAATGTTCTAGGAGATTATGATCAACAATGTTTGACCAATAAAATGAGTTATAATCTGATTAGCTTCTTAAATTTACATTTTGTTGTGGGTTTCAATAAGGCACCACAAGGCCTTTTGGGACTACATACGGATTTGATCAGAAATAGATCTTACATTTTAGGTTTGAAAGTATAAATATTTATACTTTAATTGTGATTATAGATGCCACTGGACAGTACTCTTAAATGGGTTATTTCACTTTTTGAAAATGTATTTAATGTTTGTGTTTATCCTTCTTTTAAGTGAATATGTTTCTTGTTTTATTTCATTAAAGTGAATAATCCCAGCACTTTTTCCACAACTGCCGACTGTAAAACCTCCCTTTTTTTAACAAAGAAAATTCACTAGGGCTGCTGTGGGCATAAGATTTAAATGTTTTGCAAGGAAAAAGAGAAATACAAGAAGTTTAAGATCATTTTATAACTTCTAGAGAAGCAAAGCAGCCTTGAGCTGATCTGAAATCATTCAAATCTTCACAAAAAAAGCACCAACGGTCATTTTTCTACCGCTTTATGCACGTGTACGCCGTCATGCGTCATGGTGCATTGGAAGAGTGTGTTTTGTTTGCAGTGGATTCAAACATGACAAAGTGAGATGTTTGAGGTGACAAAGAGAAACATAGCGACATCCTGTGTGTTCGCCGTGTGGTCTGTGACTCAGTTCCTGAAAACTGACTGAAACCAAGTGACATTCAGAAGGTAGAGAGACAAAGACATGAAGTGGGCGTCAAGCACCAACAATATAAATTAAGAGTACAGAAGAAGGATTAAAGTATATATAAGATTGTACTACAAGGCCAAAAATATGTGTGCACCTACATATAACAACAATAAGTAGTGTACTGTTGGAAGAAGTACTCATATACCTCACTATATTAAGGATAGTTATTCTTTTAAGTGTACATTTCAAACAATAATCTGTTTTTTTTCATATTTAAATAATAAAATCTACAAAAACGTCAGGATTGTATTCTTTTGTTTCAGGCATCTTTAACGTTAATATAATTATTCATATTAATTCAATACTGCTTATATTTTTGTAAATTTTTAACATATTTATGTGGTATATATTGTAGCACAGTTTGACTTTAAATGTTCTATTTTCATTTATAAAATATTTGTATTTAATTTAAATATTTGTATTTAATTTAAATATTTGTATTTATTTGTATTTTATTTATTTTAATTTAATTTTTTTTGTTTATTTAATTCTTCCTTTACACGGGAATACATTAAGTAGTTTTTGTTTTTACAATAGTTCTTATATGATATATTTCTGTGTGTATGTATCATAGACTGTATATATAAATGTATGCACCGTTATACACCAAAGCGACCTCATTTTATGCGTAACCTACTTTGCAATAAACCAAATTCTAGGAGTAGGATTTTATGTAAAAGCTTTAAATGCATCCATTAAATATAGAGGAACAAAAAGTATACCAAAGAGGAAAAACTCAAGTGTGTCAGAAATAAACTGGATTAAATGCACTTTTACTTTCCACGCGTGCGTGTTTCAAAAAGTGAGTAGCAGGTGGGATTAGAGACGAGAGGAGAGGAGGGGAGACCTTCAGAGTGACGGAGAGGAAGCACAAAGCTCGTGAAGAAGTGAGAGTTTAAGAGCAAGAGATTTCACAGAATAAGGAACAAAAAAACACAATCGACATCACGGAGGATTATCTAACATCTTTAACAACCATTTTTTGTGCGTGTGAAAAAGTGAAATCGTCGCGATGAGGAAGTTGTGGAGACGCCTCTGCTTCCTCGGTGAGTAAAACATACTCATATGATCTGTTAAGAGTTGCAAAATGATAATAAACGTGCGTCAAATTGTGTCGTGAAAAAGCATGAAAGAAACAGGTCGATTTAATCAAATGTGTGACTTCCCGCGTCGGCTTGAGTTCAGATTGTTTTCACATCAGACGCTGCAGGATTGACTGTAAATGAAAGGAAATGTAGCTGCCTCTACTTGCATTTATTTATTTAACAACTTTAAAGGCCTTGATTTAATCCTGAATCTACAATTTAATGTCCGTGAATCATTTTGAGGTTTATGTAAGGAAACAGGAGCGCCTGCCATGTGCAGGAAGTGATATAAAAAGCACACGAATGCTGCAGATTTAAGGAAGTTAACCAAATAAAATGATAAAATAAGTCACTCAATAAATAGAAAAGTAACGTGTGAAATAATTCCATTTAATTATGAGTGTATGTTCCCCTGCAGGTTCATTACATCTCACTTCTCCTCCGCACAGCCACAGTTATTCTACCATAAAAGTGCAAAAGACTTTAAAATGTTCCTTCATTTTTTGCTGTTTCAGTGTTTCTTTAGATTACATTTGATTAATTGAGACACACACACTTTAACTGAAACACACACACACTTTAACTGACACACACACTTTAACTGAAACACACAGACACTTTAACTGACCCACACACACACACTTTAACTGACACACACACACACACCACACACACTTTAACTGACACACACACTTTAACTGACACACACACTTTAACTGAAACACACAGACACTTTAACTGACCCACAACACACACTTTAACTGACACACACACACACACACAGACACTTTAACTGACACACACACACACTTTAACTGACACACACACACTTTAACTGACACACACACTTTAACTGAGACACACACTTTAACTGACACACACAGACACTTTAACTGACACACACACACACACACACACACACACACACACACACACACTAACAGACACCACACACACTTTAACTGACACACACACTTTAACTGAGACATACACTTTAACTGAAACACACACACACTTTAACTGACACACACACACACATACACACTTTAACTGACACACACACTTTAACTGAGACACACACTTTAACTGAACACACACACTTTAACTGACACACACACTTTAACTGACGCATGTGCACACACACACACACACACACACACACACACACACACCTTAATTATTTGCTGTTTAAGTGTTCTTTAGATTGCATTTGATTCATTGGTATTAGTTGATATTTGTGTAGCCGTGCAACATTATCTAAAAGTCCCATTTCTGTTTCTTCTGTTTCAGTTTAGCCTTTTCTTCAGTTTCCAGAGGACGAAATGAAACCGTTGTTCCACCAGGTAACGATGCGGATGTTTAGAAACACTGCTGTGTGATTTAACGTGCATTTTTCTTCCAGATTTGCAGTTTCTAAAGACATATTTAACGCTCGTAATTGCATAAAAAACTCAACAAAGGAGCATGAAAAGTGCTTAGTACGCTCTCATGGTACATTACTACATCCCTCACATACTTATGTTTATATCATAACTTGCTTTATATTTTGTTATTGTAAACGTGTAATTCAACATATTTTCTACGTTCTTGTTTATTTGTATTGTATGCCATGTCTTGCTGCTGCAACACAAACATTTCCCAATATCTTAAATGTGTTTTTATATGATGAGGGTCTGATGGTGTTTCCTCCATGTTTGAAACAGACCTCCCCCCCCCCACTCCTCCTCCAATGGGATCTGATGAAACTCAAAATGAATCCAGCTCCACCCTAGAGACCCCCGTCTTTAACAACACATCAGCGAACACAACAGATCTGCCTTCAACAAACCTTACGGTAAGAAATGTAACTTCAAATATTCCAAATCGTTAAACTAACCAACACTTTGTTAACTCTTTTTAAGTATTTGTATTTGAATGTTGAGCACACTGGGCCTGTAACAAAAGAATCCATCCATCCTCTCTCTCTCCTCTCTCTCTCTCTCTCTCTCTCTCTCTCTCTCTCTGTGTCTCTCTCTCTCTCTCTCTCTCTCTCTCTCTCTCTCTCTCTCTCTCTCTCTCTCTCTCTCTCTCTCTGTCTCTCTCTGTGTCTCTCTCTCTCTCTCTCTCTCTCTGTCTCTCTCTCTCTCTGTCTCTCTCTCTATCTCTCTCTCTCTCTCTCTCTCTCTCTCTCTCTCTCTCTCTCTCTCTCTGTCTCTCTCTGTGTCTCTCTCTCTCTCTCTCTCTCTCTCTGTCTCTCTCTCTCTCTGTCTCTCTCTCTACTCTCTCTCTCTGTCTCTCTGTCTCTCTCTCTCTCTCTCTCTCTCTCTCTGTCTCTCTCTCTCTCTCTCTCTCTCTCTCTCTCTCTCTCTCTCTCTCTCTCTCTCGTCCTCTGTTATTATTGATTATATTGTCTTGTTTTTCTGCTTGTTTTTTGTACGGCGACCTTGAGAGCCTTGAAAGGCGCCTATATGAATACGACTTATTATTGTTTTATTAATATATTTTTGACTGCAGATTTTATTTTATTTGTATTATATTTATCATTACGTAACACTTATTACTGTCATACTTTTATTAAAATTGAAACAAAGCACAATATGTTAATGTTTTATTCTATATAAATATTTCTTAATTAAATTATGAATTTAAATATTAAATAGAATTAAATATTCCAACATTTTGACAAGTAAATGTAATTTAATTAAACCAAATTAACATTTATTTTTTAATGTTATGCTCACATGTAACCAGTGTCTCCCCAACACAGTTAATAAAGCTTTTAAATTCAACTTGTGACCTTTTTTCCTTCTACGCCTATTAAAGACCAAGAGAAGAAGACCTGGGTTTGTGGGACTTGACTGGGATGAGCGGGGCTAACGAAGTCACGACGACTGTTTCCATAGAGACGGGCAGTACCTCGTTAACACCAGGTACTGTATGTGAGAGTCATGTGACTTCCTGTCTGTCAAACCACACACACATACTTTAACTGACACACACACACACACACACCACACACACACACACACACACACACACACACACACACACCACACTTTAACTGAGACACACACACACTTCAACTGAGACACACACTTTAACTGACACACACACACACGCACACACACTTTAACTGAGACACACACACACACTTTAACTGACACACACACACACTTCAACTGAGACACACACTTTAACTGAGACACACAGACACACTTTAACTGACACACACACACTTTAACTGACGCATGTGCACACACTCAAACACTTTTACTGACAAACACACACACTTGAACTGACACACATGCTCACACACACACACATACACACACACACACACACACACACACGCACACACACACTTGAACTGACACACATATACACAGAGTGGAGAAAGACATTTCCCTGTGAGGGATTAATAAAGTATGTCTTCTTCTTCTTCACACACTTAAACTGGCACACACACACTTTAAATGACGCACGCATGCACGCACGTACACACACACACACACACACACACACACACACACACACACACACAAATGATTAAAGTCTGGTTCTGTTTATTTTACAGTAACAAGTGGAGGCACAGGTCATTCCTCTTGGGGTAAGGATGTTACAAAATATATTTATTTATTTATTTGTATTCTGAGGAGAGAACTTTTACAATTTTAATTATTTTAACAATTAAAAAACAATTACAATTTTATTTAAATTGAACACTTTGGGGCTCCTTATTTTCTTAAATCTTTAAATGTATTTATCAACTGATTTTCTTTTTAATACTGCATTTTTTTATTGCAAGTGGTAATTAACGAGCCCCTGAAAGCTTCTCCTGAATGATAATGAATCTGTATCCCCCCTCTGTGTGTAGGCTATGTGATCCTGGTGTTAATCATCGTGGCGATTATTATTCTGTGCGTCATGCTCTACTTCCTCAGGAGAGTCTCCAGGGTAAGAGAAAAAGATTTATGCTGATATTTCCTTTAAAATACATATTTTACTCCCAATAATTTCATTTTAGAATTAAAGAAAAAGTTCAGCTCCCATTTAAATATATTATTTTCCTCTTACCTGTAGAGTTTTGATTGAATTAGACTCTTTAGTGTTTTCCTGAGTGTTGGATAATGAAGATAAAGGTAGCAACCCTTATATATATAAACAAAATAAGATAATTGAAGTCCTTGTTATGAAAAACCCTTGAAATTGAAATGTGCTATTATTCTTACTCAGATACTAAGTCACTATTTGCCATGTTAAGTCATTATTGTACTATCTTTATTTATTGATGGATATATTTTTGACTTTTTATTTATACAAAACAGGGTGTAGCTCCGTAGAAAGAAAAAGTTCCTTAATGAAACTTGTCATGCTCAAGAAAAGCATCCAATTTGTAATTTGGGTTTGTATTTTTGTGATAATTAAGCAATATTTCTTTAGTTTTTGAACTTCATTGACAAAACAGGGTGTAACTTGGTGAAAATACAATTCTTCCTCTATTAAACTGCTCACAACAATTAATATCTTTAGGAACCAGGTTTAGATTTTTCTGCAAAAAGACACTGATGTCAATATTTTAAAATGTCTCCCTGGGCCATCTAGTTCCACTATATTAAAGAGAAGTCCTAAAATTGACCACTCACACAATTAAGAGGGAAAATATGCATTTATTGAGGTTAATATCTCTATTCTGATCTTGTTTGTTTATTTTCTTTCTTGTCCAGACGTACTCTTTCGACCTCCATCGTCCGATTCCCTCAAACCATCGCAACGACCCCATCGGCACCTTTGAGCCCGTCTACCTGGACGACCTGGGTGTGTGTGGTTATATTTTTAATTCACATTAAGATAACTCTATACCCAACATATCATGACGTGTGTGTGTGTGTGTGTGTGTGTGTGTGTGTGTGTGTGTGTGTGTGTGTGTGTGTGTGTGTGTGTGTGTGTGTGTGTTGTGTGTGTGTGTGTGTGTGTGTGTGTGTGTTGTGTGTGTGTGTGTGTGTGTGTGTGTGTGTGTGTGTGTGTGTGTGTGTTATTTCAAATCAACCAGCCCCTAAAGACCAAGGAAACATTGAAGACGTTCCACCTCCTCCTCCGGTATCCAATGGCACAACAATTCAGACGGAGGAACGGGAATCCAATGGAGAGAGCGGTACAGACAAATTATGTTTTCTGGGGCTTTTGTTGTTTAAAACGGTCTGAAATGTGGCCAAATGGTTCCTTTCGGTTCATCTTAAGGGCAGCCACTTGCAGTATTTCAATATTATGTGAGTTGTATGAAGCTCCACTCCATTAAAACAGATCAAGACTATCACGTTTGCTCACAAAAAGGTACAAAAATGTATCTATCAACAACCGTCTTTGCTCAGATTGCCACTAGAGGAAATACAATATTTAAGAACTCAACAGTGGCTTTTGCATTCAAGTTTTCCACATCACAACCCCACAAACTACAAAATAGTAGTCAAAGACATGTTGAAACCAACGTGTAAACCAATAAACCAGTTTTCGTTGTTGGTTTCTATTGTTTTACCATTGATTTCCTCCTTTAGCTCCTCCTTAGTGGTCAGAACGCTTCAGTTTGACCAAAAAATAATGTTAAATCTGAAATCTAAGTTATGTTAATTTAGTTTGACTGTATCAAAGAAACAAACAAAACAACAAATACAATAAGAATAGTGTCTCCACTGCCTCTGAGAACTTCAAATATCTTAAACGCAACGTAAGCTGAACATTTCTTATCGTCACGTTTCTGTCTCTTTTCCGCAGCTCCACAGGAACCGTCAGAAGCAAACGGTTCGGAGGCTTCGCCCGGAAACACCGACCTGTCGCTGATCGGAGACGCAGCGGAAAAGACCTCCATTCCATCGGGAAGCGCCAGCATCTTCTTCGACTCTATAGGGGAGGAACAGCAGAACGAAAACAACAACAACCCATGTAAGATACTTTATACTAATGCAAACTACAACTCCAAATGTCCATATGTGTAAAAGGGCCACAGATTTACGGATATAAAAGATAGTCTGGGAAATGCTAAAGAGCAATACAATTATAATGCTATGATCTGGTGCAAACTCTCTTCTAAAAGCATTTTTAAGAGGTCATATCTCTTTGACATCGTAGCTTACAACAAGGATATTCGGCTGGAAAGAGATCATAATTTGGATACACGGGAATGTAATTAAAATGTATTAAACTAATGCTAATTGTAAACATCACAAAATGATCAAATTGCTGCTCATTGTGTCACTTTTTTGAGTTTTGTGAATCAAGGGCAGAATTAATGTACAAATACAATAACTGTAATTAAATAATAAGCCTTTTACTTTAACCAAGAAAGGTACAAAAGGGTATTCAGCTAAACATCTTTGATTTAATATATTGGGAAATATAGCTATGTTAAATTGGAAATCTGAAAGTTATACTTGGTCTTGATCTTACATTTTACAAAGGGCAAAATAAATGAATGTACAAATACAATAATTCTAGTATATCGTACTTTCTTGTATTTGTATTTATTTATAGAAGGACCATGCATACAAAAACATTCATCTCAGCAAAGAGAAGAGATGCAATATGCCAGATTATAGCTAATAGCTAATTTCCATCTGTGGTCCTCAGGCAGGTTCATAACAATCAATAAACAAATAATAACATTGCGTGATCTCTATCAGTCAAAACAATTTTAAAACCTGATTTAAATACAGGTTACGAACATAATACTTGGTACACTTCAAATACACTTAAATAAAATATCTAAGATATAGTATGACAATACAGTTCAAATAAAATTAAAATAAAAACTCAGATTACAGTGTAATTAATGTTGGCATGACTGGTTGCTTAATATCATTTTTTTTGCACCATAAGAAAACGAGTTAAAATCAGTACAGGTTTTAAGTTCAACTGGAAGAGTATTCCAGTGCCTGATGGCCGTAAACGAAAAGTACATTTTGCTGTCAAATTTGTGTACTTTTTACTAAGATAAGATCCTAAATACAGGGCTTTTTTACTGAACAACATTGCTAAAAGATAATAGTGGCTTACAAATAAATCAGTAAGCTAATAGGCTTTAAACGCTTAGCAAGAAATGTACAATTGGTGTATTTTGCTAAATATTTTAGGGAATCAACTCGTAGTTATACGTATTGATCTTAGGTACATTTTGCTGTGAATATTTCTGTACTTAAAGATGAAAGCAGGACTATTACTTGTAGTATTTTTACTGAAGGATATAGTAAAGTATGCTAATAGCCTACTAGCTAAAGAAGTCAGATGAAGAAGCATGTTCTCCTTTAGATATGCAAAGTGGATTCTGCTATTTACTTTGGATGAATATTTTGGGAAAGTTCAAAGTAAAATCTTCTTGTTTCTTTAGCGGTTTGCTCCAGTGACCCGTTTGTTGAAATAAACCTGGAAGATCATCTCCTCACCTACTTTGAAGCTCCTTCCTCCGTCCTGCCCTTCTCTCCTTTCTCCTTCTCCTCTTCTTCCTCTTCCTCTTAGCACCTCCAATGATCAGAATCAGAATCATTGTATTACCAAGTAGGTTAAGAGATATTAGGAAGTCACCTTGGTGTATTTGGTGCATACATAAACACAGTTAAAGAAGATACAATTGTAAGAAAAGGACCATCAAATAAAACAAGGTTAAAAAAACGATTTAACGAAAAATATTATAACGTTAAAATATTATATATATTTACATGAAATATAGATGAAATTTAGATGAAATATAGATATATATATATATATACCCGTAAAAAATAATAAAATAAAGTGTGTGCAGTATTGGTATGATGAAGGGCAGTTCAAACACACACACACACACACACACACACACACACCACACAACACACACACACACACACACACACACACACACACACACACACACACACACACCTATTATCCAAACGGAGTTATTTTAGAGACTTTTTGTCCTCAGATCAGTGAAACAGCAGTTAGCTCACTTAGCAGAAACTGCCGTTAGCTAGCTAAGCTAACTGGCTAAGCTAACTAGCTAGTAGGATGACTAGGCAGTTTATTTGTATTGCCATTTCAAATGTATTAGGAGTATTAATACATATAGAAATAACAAGTAAACAGAGAGCGACAGTAACTGTATAATATGACTGTTAAACAGATATACATTCATATTTTAAAAGCTATTTTGTGAAGTTATACACATCTCTGTGTAAAATACTAGAAACTGAAATCATGTCGGACTTTTTATTTGTAGTATCTTCAGTATTTTTACATAAGATTGTTTTTTTTTAATTTGTTTTTCAGAAAATACATTTTACTGCTGACATTTTGCTTAAATGAGATGGGCTTTGGATCAAACTGACATACAAATGTGTAACGTTTGTTGTATAGACAAACTGATGTTGTTTTTTAATCATTATGCCTTGTGTTAGTGTTTTCAGTGGCTTGTAATTATATTTTGAATAAATCAGAACTTTTTCAGGAGTTGTACAACTGTTATTTTTCACAATTGCTAGATCTGTTTACATTTTTTAAATAAAATTCACTCCTATTTTTGTACTCTGTTCCAAATGTGTACATAAATAAGATGTCTTAGGAAAGAAAGAGTCCATAAAACTAACTTTGGGAAACTTCAACGTGTTTAACTCAGACTTTAAATCCTTTCAATTTAGCTAATCTTTAGATTTTTACACAGAGCAGCACCAGATTAAATCTTTTTAAAGGCCAGTGTACAGAGAAGAAATAATACCAGAAACTAATGGCTGCTCCAATCCACATAATATGCATGATATAAAAGACAGATTTGAAACACAATTGAGGCTCTCCTTGACGAAAGCAGAGTGACTTAAAGAGCAACTTGCAGGGTTTTTTTTTTACTAGATTTATGCTTAACCTTGCCGGAAAATTACAATTACAAATGTTAATGCAGGATTTGATATGTTTTACGAGACATAAGGGCAGGAATTCAGAGGAAAAGGAGCCGTTTTGAGCTCTGCTACTAAAAAACTGCTTTTTTTAACGTCATATGTCAAACGCGTCATATTACGTCACATGGGGGAGCAACTTTCTCGGACTCCTTCTCTGCCCAATCCCCTAAAAACGTCTTACAAAACGACGCCAGATGTCACTGTAGTGTATATTTATGTATATTTTTTGGAAAATCTAGTGTATACATCATTTTCCTACACATTTATTCACTGGTGTCTCTAACCTGCAAGTTGCTCTTTAAGTTAGCCAACAAATCCAACACTTTTACAAGTGCTAGATGCTAGTGATGTTACGTATTGCGCCGAGGCTTCGGAGCGTGTGTCGAGTAATCCCCGAAGCTTTTTGTGAAGCTTGTATCGAGGCTTGTATAGTTTTGGGCCAGTGACGTCATCGATGACAAACGAAGCCTCGCTGCCTGTCGATACCACGTGACTGCTTCAGGAAGCGATTCAGATCGGGTTGAACCGTTGAACCACAACGCTCATATTACCCATGGATGTATAATGAACCATATTTCCCTCCTGTACCCGGGCCCTGTGACACGATGGAACTAAGAGAGCTCAGACCCTCACTCATATAGAGGTCGGAACATGTCATAAGTATAAATAAATAAAAGGATAAATAAATGTAGGAATAAAAAGATTCAGTGTGGACTGTGGCTCAGCTGGAAAGCAGTTGAACTTACATCCGCAGGGTCCCTGGTTCAACGCTGGTCATACGTCTTTTATTTATTTATATATAAAAGTGGGTCGCGGACCCGTTTCAAGTGGGTCAGAGCCGTATAATAGTATCTCTCTATATGGCACTGGAGTGGGTCGCAGATGTGTGAGTGAAGAAAAAAAAAAAAAACTTGTATTTTGAAGGCCCGATGTTCTAACGCTGTGCGATGGACTGGAAGTACCGGAGACCATAAACGGTTTTCATCTTTGCTGATGTTTTTTCGAGTCTTCTGGCCAATCAGAATCAAGATTGTTGCCGGAAGTCCCCACGGAGAATAACTTTGCGGTAGAAATATTCTTTATACATCCATGGGTACAACTTCAGATAAAAATGAACACATAATGAAATATGACCCCCGGCTTGATGATTGACAGGTCACAGAACAATGGGAGCTATCTACCCTACCCACAATTTAAAGTAATTCACAGACTATCTCCTCTTTGCTCTTCTCCTGTGAGGCAGCAAGTTCAGCTGTCAGAACAAAGTGAAACACAAACAATGGCATAAAATATTATTTAAATGTCGGGTAGTAATAGATGTATTTATTTTCTTCTCAGAGTAGTTTATGTTAGTTCTAAAAATCTCCTGGAGAGAATCCCCCCCAGACCCCCTTCTGGGGTTGGGTTTTCAGCATGTGTGCCTTTTTATGTTATACAGTTCAGCTTTGATTCCATCATCTCATTAAACCTTTTAAAGCATATAGTTCTGTGAAGGGATATATGCACTGTACTTCACTTTAATTAATATTGTATGCTGAAAAGCGTTTATATTACAGCACGATTTTTTGTTGAATAGATTTGAGTGGTTCAAAATTTCGGGTCGCGATCTATTGACAAAGGAAAAAGTGGGTCCCGAGGCCTGACCAGTTGAGAACCACTGAGATAGAGCACACTGTTGAGATGTCAAATCTGCCTGTTTTACACACTTGACCAACAGGGGGGTTTGTGTTCAAATGAAGCCCATGATGAAGCCTCCTGAGATGAACCCTTTTGCGAACCAATTGGCTGGAAAGCT
Source organism: Dissostichus mawsoni (assembly GCA_011823955.1). Taxonomy (NCBI): domain Eukaryota; kingdom Metazoa; phylum Chordata; class Actinopteri; order Perciformes; family Nototheniidae; genus Dissostichus; species Dissostichus mawsoni. The sequence goes on along the minus strand of JAAKFY010000023.1, from coordinate 22,043,282 downwards.
TCAAAGCTTCATAAGGCTTCATCTCGCCATCACTACTAGATGCTAAATACACTGGCTTTATAATGGATTGACCCTGAATGAAGTCATGCTACAAGCGAGTTTGACAAATAAAAGCGTCTTTCTTTAGAGGTGCCTCACCTGAAGTCTGCCATCAGGTGTGTAAATACTGAGGGGCTATATGGGAAATGTGAAACAGGTGGGCAGGTGGGAGTCATGTGATTTTGAACATAAAAGGAAGACTGAGGCCATCTGGTTAGCAAGTCATTTGGTGCAGCAGAAAAAGGTTATTGAGAGGAATTACACATGGGTTAAAAAAAGTGTACAGTAAATGCATGCACAACTAAAGTAGAATAGCTCTATGGACTTCACAATTCATTTGACTTCTTTCATAATTGACTTTTTCCATGATTTTACATTTTTCCATGATTTACTTTTTTCTCCAGAAATTACTTTTTTTCCATAATTTGAGTTATTTATTTTATTTTTTCTCAGAGTTGACTCTTTTGTCGAAGCACTAAATACTAATTAACCTGAACATGAGCAGGATCTGTCTCTTTAAATGTTTCCTCCTTAAATACATCCCTTTAATTGATCAAATAAGATAGATAAAATAATATAAATATAATATAGGATTATTAGGGAGTGATATGAGTCAGCATGCCCCCCGCGGCTGTGTTACCTGTGCACGTTTCCTATTTATCTAATTTCCGCCTCCTCGCCGTATTAATCAAAAATGTAATCAATGAACTTGTTTCCTTCTTCCATCCTTTTTTTTCTGTTTAATCTAATTACTAACAACTTCTAATCATTTTACATAGTTTATGATTTATTGGAAAATCAAGTGTTTTAAAGGTGGAAACATTAGGGCTAAGCCAGGTCCGGGAAACGCCCCTGGTAATACCTAATAAAACTGGGAAAAGTTATGGGCGCAGGAAAATATTTCCCAACAATGCTTAACAAGGGACTCTCCTATCAAACAGACAGGCACGTGTCACACCAACCAATGAGACTCCAACATGCAGACCACATGCTTCACATCAGGACGTTTATAGGCTGCTGCTCAGACCACAGGAAACACCATCTGCCAATCCTGGCTGCAACAAGACAGCCTCGTTGGAAACGAGTCCGCCCCCTCTGTAACTTTAGTTGTGAAATACTCATGTTGTTGTGATCAGACCTATTCACCATGATATAATCTAGAAGACAGAACTGTAAGCACTGAGGTCTCTGCAGTCTCAAAGCTTTACAGGTAAGAAATGTTTCTACTGTGGTGATTGACATTATTCACCCACGGAACTATGGGTTGGGGTATTGTTCCGCACGGACATTTGAGTTGACCGGACTTCCTGTTTCCCCGGTCTTATCTTCCCGGGCTGAAAGCTGTTTACATGTTGTTCTGATGTTAAATAAAAGTCTAGCTTGTACCTTCGATACCCCGCCTCCGACTCCCGTCTCTCGGCACTACATTGGTGACCCCGACATAAGTCTCGTAGAAGGATCCGAGACTGAACCGAGCATGGCAAATAACGCCGTTTTTTTCAAACTGCCGGAGTTTTGGGAGACATCTGCGGCTGCATGGTTCGCACAGGCGGAGGCTCAGTTCGCCCTCCGCGGAGTAACTGATGACGCATCACGCTATTTCCACGTCGTTTCGGCACTGGGAAGCTCCACTGCGACCCGGACGGTGGGCTTTATTACATCTCCCCCTGCCCAGGATAAATATGCAGCGTTCAAGGCTTTCCTGCTAAAGACTTTCGAGCTGTCTCGGTCGGAACGGGCCCGACGCCTGCTCGCTATTCATAGCCTGGGAGACAGCAAGCCTTCTGACCACATGGAAATGATGCTCAACCTGCTAGGTACGGAAGAACCCAATTTTTTGTTCATAGAACTGTTTCTTCGGCACATGCCGTCGCATGTTCAGACAGCGCTCGCTAACACGGCTATTACTGAGCCACGCGCTTTAGCCGAAGAAGCTGACCGGTTCTTCCTGGCCACCCAGCGTTTTACCCCTGAGGTGCTGGCCCCGACACGCAGCGGCTCCTTCCCTGGTAGAGGCATGCCACCTAGCAGAAGCTCCGGGGCCGACGTCAGCGACTCCAGCCCTGGCCTGTGTCATTACCATGCACGCTATGGGGCGAAAGCGAGGATGTGCCGTCCCCCCTGCACCTACAAGGAAACGGGAAACGCCAAGGCCTGCGCTCGGTAGTGGCCGCGAGCGTGGGCACATCCAACCGGCTCCTGTTCATCAGGGACACCCTCTCTGGTCGCAGACTCCTTTGTGACACAGGAGCCCAGCGGAGCGTCCTGCCGGCTACGGTGGAGGACGCCGCCGGTGGGGGCCACGGCCCACCTTTAACGTCCGCTAACGACACCCCTATCCGCACCTATGGCACAAAGACAGTGGACCTGTGTTTCGAGGGTCAGCGGTTTAAGTGGGATTTCATCACGGCTGACATCTCCTTCGCCCTCCTTGGCGCAGACTTCCTGTGCGCTCACGGACTGCTGGTGGACGTCAAGAACAGCCGCCTGGTGGACGCACTGACGTTTGCCTCGTTCGCATGTACCCGCGGCGAGGCGTCATTCAGCGGGCTCTCCAGCTCACTCTCACAGGGTGACAAGTTCCAGCACCTTCTCAGTGAGTTTCCCGACTTGACGCAGCCCACCTTTTCCGCTGCCACTACCAAACACGGGGTAGAGCACCACATTGACACTGAAGGCCCCCCAGTCTATGCTAGGGCCCGGCGGCTCAACCCTGACATGCTGGCGGTCGCCAAGTCGGAGTTCGACAGCATGGAGCGTCTGGGCATCATCCGCCGCTCGGACAGCCCTTGGGCTTCGCCGCTCCACATGGTCCCTAAATCAGCCGGTGGCTGGCGACCGTGTGGTGACTACCGCCGCCTTAACGACGCCACTACGCCAGACCGCTACCCGGTCCCTCACATCCAGGACTTCTCTGCACACCTGGCGGGCAAGCTGGTTTTCTCCAAGGTGGATCTGGTGCGGGGCTACCATCAGGTTCCGGTGCACCCCTCAGACGTCCCCAAAACTGCGGTGATTACGCCGTTCGGGCTTTTCGAGTTCCTGCGTATGCCGTTTGGACTTAAGAACGCAGCTCAGTCCTTTCAGCGGCTGATGGATTCGGCGCTCAGAGACATGCCATTCATTTTCGTCTATTTAGACGACATCCTTGTCGCCAGCTCCTCCTCTGAAGAGCACCAGGCACATCTCCGTGTCCTTTTTGCGAGGCTCAGCCAACACGGCCTGATTATCAACCCGGCAAAGTGTCAGTTCGGGTTGTCCTCCATCCACTTCCTCGGGCATCTCATCAGCAAAGATGGAGCCGCCCCCCTCCCATCGAAAGTGGAGGCCGTGTCCGCCTTTCCACGACCGCCTACAGCTCGGGCGCTCCGAGAGTTCCTCGGGATGGTGACGTTTTATCACCGGTTCATCCGCCGGGCGGCCCACACCATGCGCCCGCTGTACGAGGCCCTCAAGGACAAGTCCCCCGGCCAGGCCATAGACTGGACGGCTGAAAGGGAAGCCGCTTTCGATGCCACCAAAGCCGCCCTGAGCGAAGCCGCCATGTTGGCTCACCCGTCACACAGGGCCCCCATCGCTATCACCACCGACGCGTCTGACTACGCTGTGGGCGCGGTGCATGAACAATGGGTCGACGGCGCCTGGCAACCGCTTGCCTTTTTCAGCCGCCAGTTGACTCCCAGGGAGCGCAAGTACAGCGCTTTCGACAGGGAACTCCTTGGTCTCTATTTGGCTGTTCGCCACTTCCGTTTCCTGCTGGAAGGCCGGGAGTTTGCGGCGTTCGTGGATCACAAGCCACTTACTTTCTGCATGTCCAAGGTGGCCGAGCCGTGGTCCGCCCGACAGCAACGCCAGCTTTCGTACATCTCCGAGTACACCACGGACATACGACACATCGCTGGCAAGGCTAACGTGGTCGCGGACTGCCTCTCCAGAGCGGTCATCGGAGCTGTGCAGCTGGGCCTCGATTACCTCCGCATGGGCGCTGACCAGGCCTCTGACCACGGGGTCCAGACCCTCAAGGCCTCGGTCACGGGATTGCGACTGGAGGAGGTCACGGTCGGTGACTCGGGCGCGAAGCTGTGGTGTGACATCTCCACGGGCCAGCCTCGACCGCTAGTCCCTACGGACTGGCGCCGACCCGTTTTTGAGGCGGTTCACAATCTTTCCCACCCCGGTAGGAAACCGTCCGTGAAGTTGGTGTCGCAGAAGTTCGTGTGGCAGGGGCTTAAGAAGGACGTGAAGTCCTGGGTCGACTCATGCGTGGCTTGTCAACGGGCTAAAGTCCACCGCCATACTAGGGCCCCTTTTGAACTGTTTGCGGTTCCTGAGAGGAGGTTTGACCATGTCAATGTCGACCTCGTAGGTCCGCTTCCCCCCTCTCACGGTTTCACCTACCTGTTTACGATGGTGGACAGGACGACCCGCTGGCCCGAGGCCGTTCCCCTCACCTCGACGTCAGCTTCCGACGTCGCCCGCGCTTTCATCGGCACGTGGGTGGCGCGCTTCGGGACCCCGTCTGACCTCTCCTCTGACCGCGGTTCTCAGTTCACCTCGGAGCTGTGGAACGCTGTTGCTGTGGGTTTGGGGGTCAAGCTGCACCGCACCACCGCATATCACCCCCAGGCTAACGGATTGTGTGAGCGGTTTCACCGATCCATGAAGGCGTCACTGCGTGCCGGATTGACAGACGGCAACTGGGTGGATAAGCTCCCGTGGGTTATGCTCGGCCTCAGGTGTGCCCCCAAGGAAGACCTGCAGTCCTCGTCGGCGGAGCTCGTCTATGGCCAGACGCTACGGGTCCCCGGGGAATTCATTCCCACCGCCACTGTGCCCTGGTCTGCAGCCGGGCAGCGCTCCTCCCTGCTGGAGACCGCCGGGACATTCACGCCCGTCCCCACGTCGCAGCACAGCAACCCAGCTTTCCGGGTGTCCCCCGGATTACGGTCGGCGGATTTCGTTTTTATTCGCCACGACGCTCACCGCGGTCCCCTGCGCCCCCCTTACGACGGTCCGTTCAGGGTCATACGTCACGGGGACAAGAGCCTGGTGGTGGACGTTGGTGGCAGGCCTGAGACTGTGTCCGTTGATCGGATTAAGCCTGCTCACGTGGACGTTTCCAGGCCGTTGGAGTTGGCTCTGCCCCCACGTCGGGGCCGCCCTCCCATGTCCCGCCCCCCACCCCCTGTGGGGATGCCCTCGCCCTCGTTGGCGCCCCTTCCCCTGCCCTCATCTGCGGCCCCGCCCTCCTCGGCCCCTGTGGTCCGTACGCGCCGGGGTCGGGCGGTACTTCCTCCCAGGCGCGAGGGTTTTGACTATGGGTGAATTCTGGGGGGGCTTGTGTGGTGATTGACATTATTCACCCACGGAACTATGGGTTGGGGTATTGTTCCGCACGGACATTTGAGTTGACCGGACTTCCTGTTTCCCCCGGTCTTTCTACCCGGGCTGAAAGCTGTTTACATGTTGTTCTGATGTTAAATAAAAGTCTAGCTTGTACCTTCGATACCCCGCCTCCGACTCCCGTCTCTCGGCACTACACTACTTTATTAAGGAAATGTATCTCACGGCTGATTTCTGTTTCTCTCCTGTTGAACCTCTTATAGAGAACATGCACCACATTAAACGAGTTGGAAAGACATTGACTCAGAAACAATCCGTGTATCTTCGGACCATTTGTTTTTCTTCATTAAACCAGTAAACGGAAGAGCGTCTGAGAGGCTTTTTTACTTTTTGCTTTTTAACTGACTAAATAGTGAAATGGTCATTGGAGCGAGGGGGGGGGGTCGAAACTCACGGAAGTGATTTCAAAACAAAAGCACTCGTTTGCTTAAATACACTTGCATTGAATCACTACAGTATCCGGTGATAATATTATAAACCAGGGAAACAAGGTGAATTTAGCGATCACAACGAAAACGACCGAAACACACATTGAGCCAAGAAATAATGTTATTAAGGGCATACGCGTAGCTGTGGGTGGGCCTGAGATTTCTCCATAGGATTTTGGAAAAGAGCTCGAAATAAGGTCTGTGGAAAACGAACCTGCTTGATGAATGCACGTTTTGTTCAGCCGGATAGTATCCACATGTCTACCCTACTTTTATAATGTTCGAATCATAATCTAATCGATAGATTCTCTCACTATGACCCAGAAATAAAACGGCGACTGGACGACCTGCCGGGGAACGGGAAATGTACAAGCCCCGATATCCAGAATGAGATACTGCAAATTGCTGCTTCTTTACTCATCACAAATACATTTGTGTTTATTCTCGTCATGTTCAACAGGCTGTTTGAAATGAGCGACTACGCAACAAAAGGCCTGCGATGTTCCACTATAACAGTCACAGATTGCATCGATCTAATCGAGGGTCTTAAGGAAAACTACACTACATTGAGGAAAACAGAAGCTGACTTCATTAAACTTGTGACACTGACAGATGATTTGATGAAAAAACACGACATCCTTAACCAGTGCCGATTCTAGAGTCTGTGGGGGCCCTAGGCAAACATTCACTGGGGGCCCCTCAAACCAGCTTTTCATCACCACGCACAGCCGACAGCATAACCTTCCCATCCCATCACTCGTGGAGGTGCTCTCGTCTATGGCAATATTTGTGTGCCTCTATCCTGAGCACGCAATTAAAAGTTTTGAGCATAGAGAATGTTATTGAGCGTGCAATTTAACATTGTTGAGCACAGAAACAAATATTTTGCAAGCACAATTGACTCTAAGCCTTCTCACAACTCCTGCTCCATGCGCAAGCAGACCGCTGCACGCGCTCTCTCCCCTCGCTCAACCTCTCCCGCGCTCAGGTTTGCCTGTGTGCTCGCTCAAGTTGGCACAGGGTTACGAATGTGCCACAAAACCAACCAATCGGAGAACTCAAGGAGGTCCATTCTGACTGGCTTATTTCAGTTAACATAAGTTTTAGGACATATTAAGTATGTGTGGTCTTGAACGGGCTGGGACCACCTGATTTGTTTTGGGCCCACCCACTCTTTGATATCTGCCTACGCCATTGATTAAGGGGCGGGCTGTAAATATATAAGCCTATGTCTAAAATGGACAACATTGTTAGGAGATTTAATTTATACAGCGATTCTGGACTGCGGTCAACTTCGGTTTTTTCCCCTTGTATATTTGATGAGTGATACAAATATGTGTTACACTGTTGGACTCGGTACTAGTTTGACTGCTCCCAGAAATAAAATGAAGTACTTACTGTGTACTTTCTGAGTAATCCTCTGTCAAAGTCCCCATCATAGTACATAATGCATGTTTACTGCTATCTTTGATGAGTGATACAAATAAAATGAACCATTAGTTCTTAATGAAATTGATAATGCTGGACTCAGTAGTAGTAGTAGTAGTAGTATAGTAGTAGTAGTAGTATTAGTACGCCTAGTACCAACAATACAATGAAGTACTTTTACTGTGTTTTTTTGTAATCCTCTGTCAATGTCCCTCCTGATCCTATACATTTTTTTTTTAAAGAGGTTTACAAAAAAGACATGCCATTTAATAATTTGTTTGCGTTTTTTGAGATGATATGAAGCTATACTGCAGACTGGCCACCTAGTGTCAGACATAAGTTACTGTTCCTGTGTCAGTCCTAATAAGGCATGTGGTAAAGACAGACTGTATGTTTTCTAATGTGTGACATTTGATGTGTGTGTCCTCTCACAGGAAGAAGATGAACTTCCTCATCCTGCAGCTCCTCTTCCTCACCTCCTGTGTCTCTGGTTAGTTTGTCTCTTTAAAGCTGTTCTCAGTAAAGCAGCACAGACACATCTGCAGTTTAAAGAGTCCCTCTGTGTCTCCTACACAGGAACCTAGCTGCAGTTTAAAGAGTCCCTCTGTGTCTCCTCCACAGAAACATAGCTGCAGTTTAAAGAGTTCCTCTGTGTCTCCTCCACAGAAACATAGCTGCAGTTTAAAGAGTCCCTCTTTGTCTCCTCCACAGGAACATTTGTAGTGAATGTGACTCAGGCTTTCTATCAGGCAGAGGAGAACCAGAACATCACCCTGGAGTGGACCTTCAGCACCAGAACAGACACTAACTTCAGCTCCATTTCTACCATCTGTCACCTGTTTAATAAAAAGCGAATCTCAGTTCTGTTTGAACTACGTGAAGGTGTTGAAACCCGAGTGTCTCAGGATCCAGAGTTTACAGTACGACTCCAGTGGGACAAAGACGTCCTCACAGAAGGACGCCTCACACTTCATGTCTCCAGACTCAGGACCAATGACTCTGGGTTTTATGTGTGTGACATACACACATCTGATGGGAGTAACTCTAAGAATTGCTGGCTCAACGTCACTGGTGAGTAACCCCAGTAGAAGTCTAGAGGCTCCATAGAGCCAAATACTAATGCATCTACATCCATTATGTTGCCGCTAATATTGGATCATATTTGCCAAGAATTGAACAGTTAACATTTTGAAAAGGAAAAAGCAGATACTCAACAAAGTATGAATGAAAGACCGAAAGAGTCCTGCTGCTCAAATCTTAAGAACTGCTTGTTTTAACTGTTTAAAATGTGCACAATTCATTTTAAAATAAAACTCTGCACTCAAACCAGCTGTGATCCAAACCAGCCCCACACAGAACTCATTTTAGTGGAAAGGGGAAACTGAGAAGCTGGAACCACAGGATGTTTTTCAGAAGAATGAAGGTTGCAGATTGTCATGTTTTCACTCTTGATTAAACCTTTTATATATTAACACTAAAATGGTTCCTCATGTTATATTCTGTCCTTTTCCACAGCTGCTGAAGAGCTCGAACCTCAGAGACCAACAGAGAGTCCACAAGCAGAGAGTCTGAGAAGACTCTGGCTTATCGTTGGACTGTCAGCAGCTCTTCTGGTTCTCTTTGTCAGCATGGCCTGCATTGTTTTAATAAGATATAAGAGAAGAACCCACAATGCAGCCATACATACGGGGAGTTTATCAGAGAAACAAACCATCCGGACTTACATATCTCCGTCTGAATCTGAGCATAAAGTGAGACTCTCCAACATCTGATTTAAGAGTCAGAAAAGAGCAGTGTAACCTCTGTAAAGTGTCTTTGTTATATTTATTTATTTCAGCCTTCACTGAGTTTGATCATTGAGCTGTAAGGTCATCAAACCCTTTGTTTGCTGATGGATATTGTTACCATGCTGCACTTCATGTGCTTTTATAAATGTTACACATTATAAATAAATCACTTTTGTATTTACTTTTTTACTTATTCTGCACTGCATGTCCTACAGGAGGAAATATTTGGAAATGTTAAATTGGATCGACTTGTAAATGTTGAACATTTTTTATTCCTTTCTGTTATAATAAAAGTGTTTATTCTTTTACACTATTGTTCATCCTCATGTCTCTCTGTTTCATGAACACTGCAGCTGCCTAGAATCGAGTGGAGCAGGGATGACGTATTTACCCAGAAGTAAGCTGCTGGTTCCCTCGACAAAAAAGCAACGGGATTTCTCCATAGGATTTTGGAAAAGAGCTCGAAATAAGATCTGTGGAAAACGAACCTGTTTGATAAATGCACGTTTTGTTCAGCCGGATAATCTCCACATGTCTCCCTACTTTTATAATTTTCTAATCATAAATCGAATCGCCAGAAGCAAAATGCTAACGTTAGGCTATAAAGGAACTACAGCCGAGTACAGCAGCACGATTTCAACGTCCCGCCAACTTAAGATCCATATTCAAACATACAGATTCAAAATGGAACAAGTTGAAGCGTTTGTTTGAACAGTTTGCAGGAGGCAGGTACTTGCTTTCAAGCAGAAAAGGGCAAACAAACTTAGAGGGAGTGTTTACTGTTCGGCGTAATGACGTTCAACGTCCTCGACAACTTCTGTAGTCCTATTCAACAAAACTATAGGTTACGTATTGTAACCCTAGTTCTATAAGCACAGGCGGAGCCCTCTACTGGACTCTATGGGGACTACTCTTCATCAATGATACGCGAGCGTTCACACACTGAATTTGCATAATCGTAGCCGGCCAATCAGGGCGAGCCTATCTGAATGTAAGCGCAGGCCTCACAGTATATAAAGCAGCTACACCTCCTGACTCTCGTCCTACACCCTCTTCAGCAAGCGGCATAGGAACACAGGGCCCCTAGGTAGAGGGCTCCGCCTGTGCTTATCAGAATTAGGTTTATTGCCAGGTAGGTTCGCACATACTAGGAATTTGACTTGATGTCATGGTGCATACATAACATATAAAAAACAAATCTAATATAAAAACACAAAATCTTTTACACCGTAATAAAATACAGTTAAATAGCAGTACAAATTAAATAAAGCAGTAATTTACATGGAAATAGATTGCTATGAATGAATTTTAGAATATAACCTATGAAATGTGAAATCAGAATATGTGCAGAAAGGAGTATGAACATTGTGTGCATTAATGTAATGCATATAGTCTATGATGTGGCAGAAGTAAAGTGTCAGCGGGGGGGCCGGGCCTTGTTTAAGAGGCCGGTAGCGGAGGGGAAGAAACTGTTCAGGTGGCGAGAGGTTCTGGTCCCGATGGAGCCCAGCCTCCTGCCAGAGGGGAGGGGGGTGAACAGTTTGTGTCCAGGGTGGGAGGGGTCGGCCACTATCTTCCCTGCCCGCCTCAGGGTCCTGGAGGCATGCAGATCGTGGAGGGATGGCAGATTGCAGCCGATCACCCTCTCTGCAGAGCGGATGACACGCTGCAGCCTGCCCTTATCCTTGGCTGTGGCTGCGGCGTACCAGATGGTGATGGAGGAGGTGAGGATGGACTCCATGATGGAGGTGTAGAAGTTCACCATCATCGTCTTTGGCAGGTTGAATTTCTAGAACTAGTGTTACAATACGTAACCTATCGTTCTATCTCACACAGGCTCCGCCCTCTACTGGACTCTATGGGTACAGTGGGTGGAGCCCCGATGGATACACGCCCTGTCGCTGATCAAAGACCCAGCGGAAAAGACCTCCAGTCCATCGGGAAGCACCAGCATCTTCTTCGACACTATAGGGGAGGAACAGCAGAACGAAAACAACAACAACCCATGTAAGATACTTTACACTAATGCAAACTACAACTCCAAATGTCCATATGTGTAAAAGGGCCACAGATTTACGGATGTAAAAGATAGTGTGGGAAATGGTAAAGTGCAATAAATGAATACTATGATCTGGTGCACACTCTCTTCTAAAAGCATTATTAAGAGGTCTTAAACAAGGATATTTGGCTTGAAAGAGTTCACTATTTGTATACGGAAATTAATTAAACTAATGCTAATTGTAAACATCACAAAATGATCAAATTGCTGCTCATTGTGTCACTTTTTTGAGTTTTGTGAATCAAGGGCAGAATTAATGTACAAATACATAACTGCAATTAAATAATAAGCCTTTTACTTTAACCAAGAAAGGTACAAAAGGGTATTCAGCTAAACATCTTTGATTTAATATATTGGGGAAATATAGCTATGTTAAATTGGAAATCTGAAAGTTATACTTGGTCTTGATCTTACATTTTACAAAGGGCAAAATAAATGAATGTACAAATACAATAATTCTAGTATATCGTACTTTCTTAGTACATTTTGCTGTCAAATTTGTGTACTTTTTACTAAGATAAGATCCTAAATACAGGGCTTTTTTTACTGAACAACATTGCTAAAAGATAATAGTGGCTTATAAATAAATCAGTAAGCTAATAGGCTTTAAACGCTTAGCAAGAAATGTACAATTGGTGTATTTTGCTAAATATTTTAGGGAATCAACTCGTAGTTATACGTATTGATCTTAGGTACATTTTGCTGTGAATATTTCTGTACTTAAAGATGAAAGCAGGACTATTACTTGTAGTATTTTTACTGAAGGATATAGTAAAGTATGCTAATAGCCTACTAGCTAAAGAAGTCAGATGAAGAAGCTACATGTTCGCCTTTAGATATGCAAAGTGGATTCTGCTATTTACTTTGGATGAATATTTTGGGAAAGTTAAAAGTAAAATCTTCTTGTTTCTTTAGCGGTTTGCTCCAGTGACCCGTTTGTTGAAATAAACCTGGAAGATCATCTCCTCACCTCCTTTGAAGCTCCTTCCTCCGTCCTGCCCTTCTCTCCTTTCTCCTCTTCTTCCTCTTCCTCTTAGCACCTCCAATGATCAGAATCAGAATCATTGTAAAATATAAACACATACCTTAGAATACACTATAAAGACCAAACTACTACAATCAAAACATGAAAATACAAACGTAAGAAAATGTGCAAAGTCGTTGGTTATTGCAATGTGTTAGATGGTGAGTTTAATATGTGCAGATTGTGCAGGGCTGTGAAAAAAGTAGACATAGTGGAGAAAAGAAGAATAGCCCTGCAGCTTCTTTTGATCAAAAGATGAATCGAAGACAAGAAAAATAACAATTTACATTTTCTTTCTTTGTTATCATTTTAATGAAGACATACTTTTTGGAAAAGCTTAAAAAAACATGGAAAGTGCAGTGAATATAATGCAGATAAAATGCCAAGCAGTAAATAAGTGCATCAAAAAGCAATTATTAAAATAATCATGAAAAACTTGGCCTAGGTATTTGCTACAATCATAACCTTTTTTTTAACCTTTATGTACCTTTATGTACCTTTATGTACCTTTATGTACCCATGAGAAGTCTGAGTTTAAACACTGTGTGGCTACAATAGGCAGCAACAGATAAACAAATTAAAGTAAAGAGTAGCTCCCTGAGTGTCAGTTCATGGTGCAGCTGATGGGTTTCCCTGTTTTACGACAGATAGATCTGCAATAATCTTGAATAGCACCGAGAACAGTCGTATAAATAACGGTGTGCCATTAATCCCTGAAGATTTAGAAAATAAACGATCATTTTGGCTTTTTTTGTATCCAAAGAGGGAGGGTTATGTTCTAAAACATATAAATACTATACGGTTTGACAGCTTGACAGTTTGACAGGTTTTTCTTTTTAAATAAAGTGTAGCTTTAACAGTGCAAACGATTTTAAACTCTGGCCACTGAGACTCCAGGATGTAAAGTACTCAACTTTAAGTAACAGGACAGTGTAAACATAGTGTCCGTTGCACTTGTGCATAAGTGAGGCGTTCAGGGAACATACGTAAATTAGTCAACAGCATCATAACCTGGGTTACATCAGCATTTCAGCACTTCCTGTTCAACGGTCTCAAAGTCAAGGGTTTTTGAATACATTTTGTGGTAAAAGCTGAATACAAAATGAACACAAGCTGAAGAGATTTTAACGTTTGTTCCACAACATGATGCACATCAGTACATTTGATTATTTGGCCAAAAATAAGACACCTTGAGCTTAGAAGTGGGAACGTAAAGACATGTGACCATGATAAAGTTCGTACGGCCTACAAAATCAAATGGAAATGCAACATTTCCACAGACAGATTGGCTCTTTGTCAGTATGATGCTTGCCTCCGATGCTAACACGTCATTGCCGCAGCACTATATTTGCAGTATGGGATTATGAAGATCCAAAACAATTAATGTTCAGAGTAGGACCCTCCAATGTTGTATCCATTTCTCTTTCCCATACATCCATGGTGCAAACAGGGTCCACCTTTGAGCTCATCAGTAGATGAAGAAAGACAACATGAGACAACATGAGACACAAAGAGAGCCAGTAAAGCCACTGCTGATATTCCCAGTCCGATGTAGAGCACGATCATTCCCTGTGTCTTCTGATGGGGTTTCACAGTTTGTGTCAGAGGTGTGGGCTCAGCAGCAGCTGTGGGAAATGACAGAAAATAAGCAGAGAACATTAACAGGGAGAAAACCTTACATTTGTACAAACATCATGTTCTCCAGAGGGTGAATCCGCTAGCGTCTCCAGTAAGGTTTGTGATTTTTAGCTAAATTTCCTCCACAACTACTTGATGGATTGCCATGAAATTCAGGACAAACGTTCAACGTTCAAAGATATTGAAGTGACTGTTATTTTGTATATTGATTGTTGTGCTTTGTCATATGTATAAATGTGGTTGATTGTGTATATATAGGTATATACATATTTGTATGCACATTTTTTATAAATATTTGTATTTTTGTATTCGGGATTGTGGGAAACGGTATTTTGATCTCTTTATTATTGACAATAAAGTTGACTTTGACTTTTTTTTTTATGTTTCCCTCAGGATATTTTTTACCTTTGGTAATCCAAAGCGGCCCTTAGGGGTGAACAGTTAAGGGTAATTTACTCACCAGTGACGTTGAGCCAGCATCTCCTAGAGTTCCTCCCATCAGATTTGACGAGTATGTCACACACATAAAACCCAGAGTCTTTGGTCCTGAGTCTGGAGACAAGAAGTGTGAGGGTCCTTCTCTGAGGACGTCTTTGTCCCACTGGACTCGTCCTGCAAACTGTGGATCCTGAGACTCTTGGAATTCAACACCTTCATTTAGATGAAACAGGACTGAAATTCTGATCTCAGTAAACATCTCACAGACGATAGAAATGGATCTGAGGGAAGTTTCTCTTCTGGTGCTGAAGGTCCACTCCAGGGTGATGTCCTGGTTCTCCTCTGCCTGATAGGAAGTCTGAGTCACATTCACTACAAATGTTCCTGTGGAGGAGACACAGAGGGACTCTTTAAACTGCAGCTATGTTCCTGTGGAGGAGACACAGAGGGACTCTTTAAACTGCAGCTATGTTCCTGTGGAGGAGACACAGAGGGACTCTTTAAACTGCAGCCATGTTCCTGTGGAGGAGACACAGAGGGACTCTTTAAACTGCAGCCATGTTCCTGTGGAGGAGACACAGAGGGACTCTTTAAAACTGCAGCCATGTTCCTGTGGAGGAGACACAGAGGGACTCTTTAAACTGCAGCCATGTTCCTGTGGAGGAGACACAGAGGGACTCTTTAAACTGCAGCTATGTTCCTGTGGAGGAGACACAGAGGGACTCTTTAAACTGCAGCCATGTTCCTGTGGAGGATACACAGAGGGACTCTTTAAACTGCAGCTACACATTCTTGTGTTACAGCATATACTGACAGTTCCAGTTTATTCACAACATTTCAACATTCTCAAAATGCAAAATAAAAACGTTTTACCCATTGAGCTTGGCCCTAATACTCTTCCGTACAAAAGAGCTTAAACATGCTACTGTATAAAAAAGGTAATGCTTTAAATATATAACGTTAATATTTTTTAAGAGCTTTAAAGAGACAAACTGAAACTGACCAGAGACACAGCAGGCGAGGAAGAGGAGCAGCAGAAGGATGAAGATCATCTTCTCCTGTGAGAGGAAACACATATCAGAGGTTAGAGGTCACACATTAGGAAATATAGGTTGCGGTCGAATTGTCAGTTTAGTTTAGGAAGGTTCCCTCGGAGTGAAATGACCCGGAAGTTCCTCAGTGGCAGCCATGATACGTTGGCATTTTTCTAGATGATAGGAAAGGAGCTTTGAAACTTCCTTTATAACCTCCTTTAGCTTAGGAAACACTGGACCTTCCTTTAGGAAAGGAAAGGAGAAAATGCTGTCCCACAATGCCTTGCAGCAACATGACCTATGACCATGACACAACATTCAGTCGTTCAGGGAAACAACTGATCGTGACCAAGAAAATAGTATCATGTAAGTATGTGCTTATTAAAAATGTAACAACTAATGCTGTAACTTGCTTTGTTTGAACGTTTAACACTATAATAATCAAAAGGAAAAATATGAACGTTATGTACTTCTACTTAAATGGTAAATGGACTGCACTTAGATAGCGCTTTATCCAGTCTTTAAGACCCCTCAAAGCGCTTTACATGCTACATGCTACATGTCATTCACCCATTCACACCCATTCATACAGAGCAGTGTACCTCTGAACTAACATTCACAAACCATTGGCCATCGGGAGCAACTCAGGGTTAAGTATCTTGCCCAAGGATACATCGACATGTAGACTGCATGGGCTGGGATCGAACCCACAACCTTTTGGTTATAAGACGACCGCACTCCCTCGCAGCCACAGTCGCCCCACTTAAGAAGTCTAATGTGGAGTTAAAAACCGAAAACATTAGAAGCGTAGTATTCACCAGACATTTCCTGTTTTGGTTACTGGAGGAGAAGTTAGCAAGTTGTAGCTAAAAATTGGCAGGATTTGCGTTTTTACTCGCTTAATGTGTGACCTGTTGAACAGCATTTCCGTGCACATGACTTTTGTTTACAGTTTAGCGGAGTATAAGGTGGACTATTATTAGCTGTGATAGGCCAGTCCTGTTAAGTGGCCTGAGGATTTATTTTATTTGTATGTATTGTGAACGCAACGCTGCACAAATGTGAGAGGATGATAACTACAGCTCAGTGAGTATAGAGGACTCTCTCAGGGGAGTCAAACTCAAGGCCCGGGGGCCAAATCCGGCCCTCGACTTCATTGTATGTGGCCCCACAAGAGCTTGCAAAGAATATAATATGTTTATTATACGGTTACATGCCGATTTACAGAAGCAGGTTGCCCATAAACTACATGTCCCACAATGCATCTCATTTTGTGACATTCTCACTGAAGAAGAGACTTGCAGATATTTGCCCTAGACTTCTGCTTTCAGACGTAGTTAATTATGAAATGATTACCCTTTCCCATAATAACCCAATGCAGAGGCAATAATGTAATATAATACATTATTTTATATATATGATTATAGGATCCCAGACACACTCACAACTATAGATTAACCAAAAATAATAAAACAAACAAGTTCCAATGGTTTTTAATATCGGATATGGTATGTTGTTATGGTGGCCATGTTCTTACGATTTAATGATTATTGAAATGTATAGCGTGTGAATGGTCTCAGACATGCCGATGTGAACACTGTTTCATCAGACAAGAGTAAACAGAGGAGCTGTTTGTGTTTTAACCGAGTTCATGAGTCAATATGTAAAGATATTGAAACTCGGTAAAAAACACCACAGATCTAAAATACATCTTTATCAACTCTAAGAATTAAGATGTATTTCTGCTCTGTGGGGTTTTTGTTGTTGTTAATGTTGTTGTTTTCGACAGGAGTGTAACAGGAAGTTGTTTCGACACAAGTGACCAGAATGCAGCAGTTAGAGACGTTTCCTTAATAAAGTAGAAAGACTTGTTCTTACCTGTAAACCTGCAGAGACCTCAGCTTAGTGTCCTCTGGATATCATGTTGACACAGAAAATATCATCGTTCACTTCTTCCGTTTCAAAAAGTGAAATGGTGGGCAAACATTTCACTTCCACCTCCCATAATGCATTACACAAAAAAGCCCCTCACTGTACTGCGTCCTCATTGGTCCGTGGGTTTTAGTTTCACTTTCATTGTGACTGGTGACTTAATAAAATAATGATAATAATACATTGTATTTATCAAGCGCTTTATCAAGTGTTTAAATGCGCTTTACATATAAACAAATTAATAAGATAAGATACAAAGTATAGTTAAAATCGAGCAATAAAACTACATTTATCGCAACGTCAAGGCATCAACCACATGTTAAAAGCTATTCTTAAAGAGCAGTGTTTTGAAGGAGGGGGGGGGTCAGTATAGTCTCTGCATGTTGTGGGAGTTTATTATGTATTTGTACTCATTCAGCAGACCATGCAGCAGTGATGAATCAATGAGAGCAGCAGCTAAAACATATGTACGTTTATTTTAATTTTTCAGAAAAAAAGATGACATGATTTCTCAAATTGAACTTAAACTTCTCACTGGAATATATTGGAAAATAATATAAAATAACAAACCTTTTAATGTGAGACAAATGAATCAGTTCATAGGTCAGATTGCACTGAAGCAAACCTTTTAAAATATCCCAGATAAAATAAGGGCAGATTTGTGTACTTTCAAATTCTAGCGCACTCGAGCTGGTTTCTCCATTCTTACCTACCCCACCTTTAACAAAAGAGAGATAAGATGTACAGTATACCCGAAGTAAAGTGTCAGAGCGCAGCAGATTTCAAAGAGTCAGTATTGTGCAGGAGTTTGCAAATGTCTATAGATGAGCATTAATGTAACAGATAGTGTCAAACAGTTTCTGTTGGTCCACCTGCTGAACTGTTACCTGTCCCTGAGTCTGAACCCTGTTCACTGGCTGCTTGTCATCTGAGGTAGAAATGCACACAGCCAATCAGAGCAAGTAGAACAGAAACCAGTGCAATCTCAAAGTAGAGGCCAATCCTTCCCGTCTTCCTGTGTTGGGAGTCTCAGGTTTGTTTCTTCCTGTGTTGGGAGTCTCAGGTTTGTTTCTTCCTGTGTTGGGAGTCTCAGGTTTGTTCCAATGTGTCGCTGCTGTAAAAACACCAAACAACTCTGTGTCAAAAACATTTCCCTGATAAAGAAAACTAAAGATCTACAACATTTCTCAGGTTCTCGTGCACCCTGAGAGTTTAACATTATAACAAAGATGAATGGGGTTTACTCACCAGTGACGTTGAGCCAGCATCTCCTAGAGTTAGTCCCATCAGGAGTGACGTGTATCTCACACTCATAAGATCCAGAGTCCTTGGTCCTGAGTCTGGAGACATGAAGTGTGAGGCGTCCCTCTGTGAGGACGTCTTTGTCCCACTGGACTCGTCCTGCAAACTGTGGATCCTGAGACTCTGGGGATTCAACACCTTCATTTAGATTAAACAGAAACTGAGGTTCGGTCATTAGTATGAAGGAAACAGAGGGTAGAAATGGATCTGAGGGAAGTGTCTCTTCTGGTGCTGAAGGTCCACTCCAGGGTGATGTTCTGGTTCTCCTCTGCCTGATAGGAAGTCTGAGTCACATTCACTACAAATGTTCCTGTGGAGGAGACACAGAGGGACTCTTTAAACTGCAGCTATGTTTCTGTGGAGGAGACACAGAGGGACTCTTTAAACTGCAGCTATGTTCCTGTGGAGGAGACACAGAGGGACTCTTTAAACTGCAGCTATGTTCCTGTGGAGGAGACACAGAGGGACTCTTTAAACTGCAGCTATGTTCCTGTGGAGGAGACACAGAGGGACTCTTTAAACTGCAGCTATGTTTCTGTGGAGGAAACACAGGGGGACTCTTTAAACTGCAGCTATGTTCCTGTGGAGGAGACACAGAGGGACTCTTTAAACTGCAGCTATGTTCCTGTGGAGGAGACACAGAGGGACTCTTTAAACTGCAGCTATATTCATGTGGAGGAGACACAGAGGGACTCTTTAAACTGCAGCAATGTTCATGTGGAGGAGACACAGAGGGACTTTAAACTGCAGCTATGTTCCTGTGGAGGAAACACAGAGGGACTCTTTAAACTGCAGCTTGGTTCCTGTGGAGGAGACACAGAGGGACTCTTTAAACTGCAGCTATGTTCCTGTGGAGGAGACACAGAGGGACTCTTTAAACTGCAGCTATGTTCCTGTGCAGGAGACACAGCTTTAAAGAGACAAACTGGAACTAACCAGTAACAGTGTGTTCTTATTTATAACAGACTGCATGCTGGGAAATGAAGGTACAGAGGAGTATTAGTGTCGGCTATGAGGCAAAACAAAGAAGAAGAGGACAACTGTTGTGTTTTTTAGTCAGCTTGTTGAGAGAAAATTAAAATGGTGGAGTATAATTTAAATCTTTTAAATTTAGGACATTTTAGAAAAATGTATCATAAAAAACATTGTTGTGCTTTTGAAGTTGAATTATTGAGAATAAACATTGAACTTTATTTAATTAAAGTTTTTCAATAAAGTTCAATTGTGTCTAAGTGGGAAATAAAGGAGTGAACTAACCAGAGACACATGGAGTGAGGAAGAGGAGCAGCAGGATGATGAAGATCATCTTCTCCCTGCCACACACACACACACACACACACACACACACACACCACACACACACACACACACACACACACACACACACACACACACACACACACACACACACACACACACACACTTTCTTTACCACATGACTTATTGCACAGAGGACTGACACCAGGAACAGTAACATATGTCTGACACTAGGTGGCGCCAGATATCAACATTATATTTACACAGCAGAAACAGAGGACCAACGAACTGAACCCCTTCAGTTTTGGTTCAGCGCTGTTCAGGGTGCAGCAGTGTTAATTTTGGCAGCTGTTTTTGATTTAGTCTTAGTCTTTAGACGAAAATGGTTATTAGTTTTTGTCATTTCTATCCTTCATAGTTTTAGTCTAGTTTTAGTCGACGAAAACTCAAAACGTTTTAGTCTAGTTTTAGTCGATGAAAAATTACATTTTAGTCAACTTTTAGTCAAAATGTTTTCTCTCTTTAAACCTATTCAGTTAGGCAAATACAGGTTTCTGAAATCGGAATCAATGGGACAGTACAAATGTTGAGGTACTTGTACTTTACTGGAGTATTTAAATGTTTTGCTACTGTGTACTTCTACTCCACTACAGTTCAGAGCTACATGGTGTACTTTACTCCACTACATGTATTTAATACCTTTAGTTACTTTACAGATCTGGATGAATGATGTGAAATATAATCAAGTGTTAAATCAGACTTAGTTCCACTTGGAGTAAATTCACAAGCTACCCTGCAGTATACAAAGTCATTCAAACTAGCTGCACCTTTACCAGCTTTGAGAACACTTTAATGATCAATCATTATAAAACATATCATATATATTATTCTGAAATGGACCAATCTGCACAATGACTACTTTTACTGTCGCTATTTAACTATATTTTGATGATCATACTTTTATTTGAGGAACTCTTCCTACACTATGGTATTTTTTTTACTTAACTACAAGATCTGAGTAGGCCTACTTCTCCACCTCTGCGCACCTGGTGTGAAACGTTACTCGTAATTGGGGCAACAGAGCTACGAGTTAAGGAAGTCGAAAATTGTGCATTTCTCCGACTGAATATGACGCCTTTTGGCCAGCTGTTTGGACAGACTACTCTACTCGTGTCAACGCGCTAACACTAATGGCAAACGAGCTTTGTCCACATCGAGCCTTGTAGAGTGTCTCTATACTTTTGAACCCTCCGTCCCCTGCAGATCTCTGTGTGCTGCTGCAGCGTGTCTGTTAGGCCCCGCCCCCGCACGTTGGGGCATTAGAGTTCTCCGAGTGAAGAGAGCGGAAATAATGATATTGCAAGTTAGAAACGTAAGATGCATTTTGACAGACAAGACGGACAATTGGGGGAAAATACCCTGCATTTTGAATGTCCGATAGTCCACCATTAACACCTTAGTCCCGTCTCGTCTCGTCAACGAAAACTAAATATACATTTCGTCATAGTTTTCGTTGACGAAATTAACACTGGAGTGCAGACATCTCAATATGAAAACAGTGAAGACAAACAACCTCATGTTGTCAAACTCACGACAACCATTTTAATAATTAGATTAGATTTACTTTATTAATTCCAAATTGGGAAACTTTTTCGTTGCAGCATCAAGTAAAAAAAACGACATTGCACATGACTAATAAATAACAAAAATAAAGTATATTTTATATACACACTAACAAAAGAAACTTATATTTAATACAATATAAAAATTACACAACGTCCTAATATACAGAATTATTTAGAAAACACTATAATTAACAAACCACTACTAAAGACAGCATGCACATATTATAACGTGTGCAAAGTAGTTGCAGTTTTAAATAAAAGCCTGAGTATAACATGTACACATTGTTCAGGGTATAGAAGAGAGAACAACAGAGGGACATCTGGTTACAAAAGAAACTAAGCAACTATGGGGCTAAATACTTCAACTTTAATGTATCCATTCATTACCTTGGATGCAGCGGCGGCGGGGGGGAGGGGCTAGCAGGGGCTTAAGCTCCTCTGAAAAAGGCTCAGCCCCCTCTAAGCCCCCCCTCCCCCCCAGTAATGTTTGCTGAAAAATATTTATGGAATAAAAAATATAATATATGAAGACATCGGACTGACTGATGTAACTAAACTAAATTATTAAATCACATTTTTTATTTACACAAGTGATGATGACCGTTCGTTGACCTTTGCCGCACTTGTTGTGTGATTTGATTGGTTGGTTCGTAATATCGTTGCAAGTGTGATGATGATGCATGCGTCACACTTTAACGTTAACGTCTAGCGCGAGCAGTTTCTAGTCTAGCACTCTACTTAGTAGTTAGTAGCAGCAGTTATTACAACTTACAAGCATCGATTAAGTTAGGTGACATTTAGGTGAAATACAATACGTTTGGAATTGTGCATTATATTGTTTTTAAAGCAAATTATGGACCGCTTTACGTTTGTTATCGGAAAAAAGCGAGGGAGAGTCACACACACACACACACACACACACACACACACACACACACACACACACACACACACACACACACACACACACACACACACACACACACACACACACACACACACACACACACACACACGGGAATGTATGGGCCGCCGTGCCAATTTTAATGTATGGGCCGTGCCGATTTGACTATACACTGCTCTGTGCTCTCATGGTGGCTGTGGTGGCTATCCATGGTGAATGGTGCATGTCAGAAATGTAGTCATATTATTAGGTTATGTTTTCGTTGTCCTTGTGGTTTGTTGGACTTTGTCATGTTATATCATTATCTGATATATATATATTTCGTTTTTATACCCTTTGTAGAAACGAAATCTTAAATATGACACCTTTTCTTTGGTTACTTTTCTTTCAAACGTTGTTTTAAATTGTAATCTTACTGACTGAGCGACTTTTTACGCACGAGCGTCAGATTACCACCCCGGACTCCCGATATAATGTCAAGCTTTATTGGGTTTGTGCTTGCATTGGTGTATAACGCTAAACATTTAGTAACGTGCATTTTCAATTATGTAGCCTATATTAGCCCGGAATGATTGAATGCCGTTATTTTGTTTGTTATTGTTTGTTGCATTAAAATTCATTAGCACCTGCTATAAACAATCCAGCCCCCCCGTAGCTCCCCCAATCCCAATTCTCTGGCGCCGCTGCTGCTTGGATGTCTTCAGTCACATTGAAAAGCATCACAGTACGAGAGTTTTAGATACAGCAGCTTCCCTCAGCTCCGCTCAACTGAAGAAGGACTGACGTGCTCCACTATTTATGTGGTTTGAAAGGTCCAGCAGGGGAGTAGCCCTGAAAGGGCGGTGGTTTGTAGGTTTAGCAGAAGGGGCGGTACTCCCATGCTGGACCTACTAGTGTCTAAAGTTAGAACTTTCTATGTCGCGGGCGTGGCCACGACTATCCCCGCCCCCGGACAAAGAAACTAACCCAATCACACCTATTCTCCACCCGCGACACAGAAGGCTCTAACCACGCCCACTCCTGCTGCATGACGTCAGCATCGTCACAGCCTCAGCCTCCCCCTGTTATACCTGTTATACCCTTTATATATAAAGTGAGTCTGCAGTGGTATCCAAACTACATTTTGAATCGGCCCTCGGCTAATTCTAAAGTATAATGAAATATGGCCCACAAATGAAACTTGTGCTTGTCTTGTCTTGTAGGCCTACTTCTTAACTATAGGCTATAAGCAGATATTACACAGTATTCATGTGTTAAGAAGCCCCACTTTTTCAAACAAATTCAGTCAATTAAAGTTGAAAACATTTTCTATCAAATCTAAGTCGATAAGAAAAAAGCCCAATAACTTATTTTCATAACACGCTTGAAATCTACCCTTCATATTTCCTCTTATTATCAGCAATCTGAAGCTTTAAGGGATGAGCTGCAACACAACAAATGAAACCCTCTGGAGAGCCGTGATAGGCTGTGGTTTTTCTTAAGGCATATTCAAGTATTAAGCATTTGTACCTACATTTGATTCATTTTGCTAACTTACAACTTCATTGATGAGGCAATAAACCTCTGGTGAGTGGCCCGGCCCTGGTCTATGGTCATCCCAAAGTGTATGCATCTGCAGCTACAGTCGCTTCATAGAGCATGAAAATAGCGCTTTTTAAATATAAAAGAAGATCACAGATATGCTATATGGGTTTAAGAATAATAAACCAATATGTATAATAGCCCCCTAAGTACCCTCTCTTTTTGTTTTGTTTACCTCTTCTCATGATTTGAATTCAGTTCACTCTCATTACCGTCTAACCACAAAGAAAACGAGTAATGTAGGATACAGTCTATGGTATCAATATAGCAAACAATATGATAGCAGTTTTATGTTTACTATAACTTCTCCATGTTGATATGAATATTGTTGTTTGTTTAACTGTTACGAACTCCCCCTGCAAATACAGTTTATGCAGCTTATTAATTTCACGAGCTCATGTTTCAGGGTGGCCAAAACTGATATTAAACTTAGTGTTAAATGAACTGTATGGGGCTTGTTCTCTAATTGTTGCTGGGATGGAGTTTCATTGTTGTTGTTGCAGTTTTAACAGAATATTAAGAGTGACAACAATAACTTTTTCTGAGTGGAATAACCATCTCCTCTTGCTGCACCTCTTTAATAATTACTATCATTTTACAAAGTAAACATTTGAATGGTTTCACAACTGTTATTTCTATGTATTATTGGCGCATAGAAAAGACCCAAAACGAACTTGCCAATCAGAGACAAGGATATGTGTCACGTGGTAGGACTACAAGTGAGACGGTTCATTCTCCATTTCACGAAGTTATGTTGGGACTTCTGATACTACTAGATCTGCAGTTATTAATAATGAATAAGTCCTTTTTTACCAGAGGAAAATCGGACCAGTGACTTCTCTACAGTTTCCAAAGGTTCAAGGTAAGAAGAACACACCTTTTTCTTTAGAGAGGAAATGTCTCGCGCTGCTGATTCCTTTTTCTGATTCCTGTTACACTCGAGTTTAAACACTCACACACAACAAGCACACAACATACCTCAAGATACATGATATACAAGATATTGACTCATAAATGTTGTAACCAAGCCTGCTTTTTACTACAACTGCGCGTAGTGTCTGCTGGAAACAGTCTTATATCGTGAGACAGAAGGGGACGTGGAAAGTGAAAGTAACACATGTTCAAAATGTCCTCACATCGAGGGAATCCTGTTGGTTATAACACACAATATGCGAAAACGTAATTTAATTATTAAGTAAATAATAACCTTCAATGTCATGCGCAGGGTCGGCTCTAGAACAAATCGATTGGGGGGGGCAATCATTTACCACAGGGGGCACACACTGCCGTCAACAACCAACACACAAACACCAACGCAACTTCAATTTCAAAACAAGCTGTAAAGTCTCTGGTCTTTCACACACATTGCAGGTGTAGTGCTATTTTATAGCGCACCTATGACTTGTACAGACATGCGAGGTTGTGGCACGACCACCAAAACAGAAACCTATGGACATAGGCCACCATATACAAAGTGTGCAAATGTATTTAGTATCCTATCCATGTGAACATGTTTTAATTGTGGGGTGGACCTAACCTCCTCTAGATCAGAGCTTCTCAAACTTTTTTCAGTAATGTACCCCCTTTGAAACATTTTCTCAGCCAAGTATAGTGATGTACCATCAGTGTGTGATTTATTAACTCCTTCATGCACGAATTACAACAACTAAGGATATTTTCATCTTTATGTATGTTTAACAAACCAATGAACAAAACATTGCAATTATAAACAAACTATGTAATGCAATGACACTATTTAGGAGTTTTAGGTCCTCGGCGATCGTGTACGGCTTTGGCTTTAGCGATGAGCAGTGACACCGCGATGCCTCCAGTGCTTTGGCTGAAGTTGTGGAGGCTTTTCGCATCATCTCTTGCGAGGATCTGTACTCAGCAAGTTTCCTCTTGAAAAACTCCGGTGGCTTACCAACATGACACAGGTGTTTGGTGCTGAGATGTCTCTGGAGGTGCGCTGGTTTCATCGAGCTGTTGGCTAGTTTCTCCCCACAGAAAAAACACAATGCCTGCGGGCGGGTTGCCGTTTGTTGACGTGAATCCCATCAAAGCATACGCCTCCTGATATTGACGGCATTTTGTTGGCTCAATTTTGGCTTTCTTCTTTTCTCCGTTGTCCACGTTCCCTGCTGTAGTGCTGCTACGTTTAAACCACGATTCCATTTCAATGTCTATTTGAGATAATCTAATATTGCAACTGGCTTCCCTTCTCAGCGTGGTTCCGGGCTAAGCCTGATTTATGTCGTTGTGTCCCTGAGACACTTCACCCCAAATTGCTCCTGTGGGGATTGTCCACAGTATTGAGTATGTAAGTCGCTTTGGATAAAAGCGTGTAACAAGTAACATGTAATGTAATGTAAAAAAGCACAAGAACAGATCTTGAGCCCTTGGTGGTTCTAGGAATATTTTATATAAAATTGTGTTTCCTATTTAACTTATTGTACTATGATTATTTTCGTAATCATGCATGGTATTTGTTTTATTAACCTTTTTTTTTCTTCTCACGTACCCCCTGCAGTACCCCCATTTGAGAATCACTGGCGGTCTGGGGGCATGCTCCCCCGGTACGATTGTTTTTAAAAAATTGAAGTTAAAAGCATCAATCTGGTGCACTTTGAGAGCAACATTAAAAGATCTATGGACCAAACCGTTTGAGACCCATTGAGATAACTTACACTAAAGTTAACTATCTAAACACTGAGAGAGTCCTTTACCTCACTGAGCTGACGTTATAAGATCCTCTCAGTCTGACAGGAGAGGACTCTCCTCCACCTTGGTGTCGAAACAGCTCTTTATACCCATTAGCATAGCTAGCTAACCAGATGCTAACAACAACATTCCACGGTACCGTTCGTGCACTCACAAAATGCGCTCGTGCCACAAACACACAGAGCCGAGCTTGAATGAAACACAGAGACCCAGAAGTACCTGTACTGTATATCAGATTATTTTCGATGGCTTACTGTATAATGAGTATAACAGATGAACAGATCGCCACTGGGCTTTCATCTAAACACACAGCCACGTAATGATAACAAAACAAAGGTCGGGGTCATTGGTCAAGCAACACACCAATCAGAGAGCAGCAGTGAGCACACTTCAGGCTGTGTTTTATATTTGTATTCTTTATTTCTGATTTATTTCACACAAAAAACTTTTAGTGGAAACGTTTTCACTTTTATGATTAAAAAAAAGAAGAAAAACGGCAAAGTGGCAAGGCTTGCCCGCCCTACGTTGGGGGGGGGACAGTGACTCATTTGGGGGGGCATGGCCCGCGAATGACCCCCATGACGCCGACCCTGGTCATGCGGGAAGTCTCAGTCTGGACCGATTACAATCTCCCGTTTATGAAATTCAGCTTTTTCTACAGTTCCTGTGAACATACTGCTCAGAACTAATAAAACACGTCTACAGATATGGGTGTATGTGATCCTATATATATATTTTTTAAATGATAAGAGGTTTACAAAAAAGACATGCCACTTCATATTTTAGTTTATTTTTTCGAGAGATCCTGATATGAAGCTATACTGCAGACTGGACTTGGTTTGCCACTTTATTTACACCAAACACAGTCAAGAGGAACAGTGACAACATGGCTGTTAAACATGAGACGTAGTGTTTATATTGTAACTGGTCATGAGTTTTAACTTTCACGGGCCTTTTTCATACAGAAAAAATGATATGTATGAAATGTTATCATAGTGCAGAAAGTAGACACAGAAAGAAGCTCACACACACACAGCAATACTAAAAACTATTATTATACTGCTGTGCATTCATGCAAAAGCTCGGCTGTGTTCACTGATCTCAAAGCAGAAAAATCTCCTGATTCAGTTCAAATTAAATATAATGTTAAATATAATGTTACTGCTCCTGGTGTCAGTCCTACTAAGGCATGTGGTAAATACAGACTGTATGTTTTCTATTGTGTGACCTCTGGTGTGTGTGTGTGTGTGTGTGTGTGTGTGTGTGTGTGTGTGTGTGTGTGTGTGTGTGTGTGTGTGTGTGTGTGTGTCCTCTCACAGGAAGAAGATGATCTTCCTCATCCTGCTGCTCCTCTTCCTCACCTCCTGTGTCTCTGGTTAGTTTGTCTCTTTAAAGCTGTTCTCCTCCACAGGAACATAGCTGTAGTTTAAAGAGTCCCTGTGTCTCCTCCACAGGAACATAGCTGCAGTTTAAAGAGTCCCTCTGTGTCTCCTCCAAAGAAACATAGCTGCAGTTTAAAGAGTCCCCCTGTGTCTCCTCCACAGGAACATAGCTGCAGTTTAAAGAGTCCCTCTGTGTCTCCTCCACAGAAACATAGCTGCAGTTTAAAGAGTCCCTCTGTGTCTCCTCCACAGCAACATAGCTGCAGTTTAAAGAGTCCCTCTGTGTCTCCTCCAAAGAAACATAGCTGCAGTTTAAAGAGTCCCTCTGTGTCTCCTCCACAGGAACATTTGTAGTGAATGTGACTCACACCTCCTATCAGGCAGAGGAGAACCAGAACATCACCCTGGAGTGGACCTTCAGCACCAGAAGAGACACTTCCCTCAGATCCATTTCTACCATCTGTGAGTGTCCTCTCACAGGAAGAAGATGATCTTCCTCATCCTGCTGCTCCTCTTCCTCACCTCCTGTGTCTCTGGTTAGTTTGTCTCTTTAAAGCTGTTCTCCTCCACAGGAACATAGCTGTAGTTTAAAGAGTCCCTCTGTGTCTCCTCCACAGGAACATAGCTGCAGTTTAAAGAGTCCCTCTGTGTCTCCTCCACAGGAACATAGCTGTAGTTTAAAGAGTCCCTCTGTGTCTCCTCCACAGGAACATAGCTGTAGTTTAAAGAGTCCCTCTTTGTCTCCTCCACAGGAACATAGCTGCAGTTTAAAGAGTCCCTCTGTGTCTCCTCCACAGGAACATAGCTGCAGTTTAAAGAGGCCCTCTGTGTCTCCTCCACAGAAACATAGCTGCAGTTTAAAGAGTCCCTCTGTGTCTCCTCCACAGAAACATAGCTGCAGTTTAAAGAGTCCCTCTGTGTCTCCTCCACAGAAACATAGCTGCAGTTTAAAGAGTCCCTCTGTGTTTCCTCCACAGGAACATAGATGCAGTTTAAAGAGTCCCTCTGTGTCTCCTCCAAAGAAACATAGCTGCAGTTTAAAGAGTCCCCTGTGTCTCCTCCACAGGAACATAGCTGCAGTTTAAAGAGTCCCTCTGTGTCTCCTCCACAGAAACATAGCTGCAGTTTAAAGAGTCCCTCTGTGTCTCCTCCACAGCAACATAGCTGCAGTTTAAAGAGTCCCTCTGTGTCTCCTCCAAAGAAACATAGCTGCAGTTTAAAGAGTCCCTCTGTGTCTCCTCCACAGGAACATTTGTAGTGAATGTGACTCACACCTCCTATCAGGCAGAGGAGAACCAGAACATCACCCTGGAGTGGACCTTCAGCACCAGAAGAGACACTTCCCTCAGATCCATTTCTACCATCTGTGAGATGTTAACTGAGACCAAACCTACCTCCTGTTTCATCTCCATCAAGGCGTTGAATCCCCAGAGTCTCAGGATCCACAGTTTGCAGGACGAGTCCAGTGGGACAAAGACGTCCTCACAGAAGGACGCCTCACACTTCAGGTCTCCAGACTCAGGACCAATGACTCTGGAGACTATGAGTGTGACATACTCGTCAGATCTGATGGGAGTAACTTTAGGAGATGCTGGCTCAGCGTCACTGGTGAGTAACCTCAGTAGAAGTGCTGTATTTACAGTCAAACTTCTTCTTTAATATGCAGATTCTAGTAGATCTATTCTAAGGTTAAATAAAGATGCAAGGTCACTGCAACCTCTGATGCAGGAAAGTATTATATAACTCTTTATTTTCACTGGAAAGAGGTTTTCTCCCCGTCAACATGATGTTACTAACTGTGTATTTTCCACAGCTGCTGATGAGCTCCAAACTCAGAGACCAACAGAGAGTCCAGAACCAGAGAGCTGGAGAAACTTCTGGATCCCTTTTATTCTGTTATTGGGAATGGCATTTCTACTGGTTGTCTGTGTCATTTCCCATATGTTCAGCAGGCAGCTCAATTTCTGTGGGTTCCAGACGAGTCGATCAGAGCAACAGTCCTTAAAAATTGAGATCTGAAACCCCTCATAATGTTATAAAACAAGAAAAGTCCAAGGTTCTCATCATCTTCTGATTTAACTGTCAGAAAACTACTGATGATGAAGAATATATTTGTATGCAGAAGCTATTATGAAAAGAAACACAAAGCGTGATACGTAGTGTTTATTGATGTATTCACTGTTTGCTGTAATCACATTACATTCTGTGAGCACTACACAAACGGGAAAGACACTTTAAAAGATCACTGGAAATGATTCTGATTTATCCACCATGTTTTAACTAATTGATCCTTGATTGGATTTATCCGTGCTGATTGTATACTTTTAACACATATGACATTTTATTTCTTCTGTGTTAGAAGAAAATATGCTTTGTAGGAAGAAATTAATGTTATATTAAATGTATTTAGGTTCGTCGAAGTTATGTAAAATATGTTAATGTAGGAACAGCTGTATACAAACGTTACTTTCTTTTTCCTCCGTTATCCAAAATGTTGTTTGTAAAGAGTCAGGATTTTAGTATTTGGTGTATTATTGCTTATCTTCGAGAGATATATATATTTTTTTTGTACAGTAGCAGCGATGATGAAAACTGAGTTTTCTGAGCTAATTTGATTGCTCATGTTAAAAGACTTAACATACTAATGTTACTTTGCTATTTGTGTTGCATGTATATATGCATAAGTGTCTACAAAGGTGGAGTAAAGGATGTATAACTGTAACCCTCATACACGCTTTCATCACCTCCCGTCTGGACTGTTGCAATGGAGTCCTGTCCGGGGTTCAAAACCCTGAGAGGCTCCAGTACCCGCACCAAGCCCTGGCAGCACATCACATAGGTCGATTGTTCAGCAGCTTATTACGACCAATAGTCACGTTTTAAAGTGTAGCACCTCTAGTGGTCGTGTAAGAAACAACATGCTCCCGTTGATTGCAAACGCTCCGGAGGGTCGTATAATCACAAATAACCCTCTCTGGAAAATCCTAAATTGTGGAATAGTTTG
The DNA here is from genome assembly GCA_011823955.1 of Dissostichus mawsoni. Taxonomy (NCBI): domain Eukaryota; kingdom Metazoa; phylum Chordata; class Actinopteri; order Perciformes; family Nototheniidae; genus Dissostichus; species Dissostichus mawsoni. The sequence continues at coordinate 22,012,296 of JAAKFY010000023.1, read as the reverse complement.
GCCATTAAAATGCTTTTTGATTCGATTTCTAGCGAGAAGTGTATATTGTACTTTTAGAATCTACGTCCAGTGGATGTGTAGGATCTATAGTTTGATAGATATTACGAAGATGATTTTGAGGTCTCGCCAGGAGAACGTGTATATACTACGTCTTCCGCAGCGTCCATGTAAAATTAGCGTCAACCCTCACGGGGTGAAAACAGTTTTTTCCGGTCTCGAAGTTTTCATAATAAAACCGGAAGTATTCCCCTCATTGTCAAATGATTACACAGTGATTTCTGCATTACTCATCCACTAAAAAACATCAGTTTATCCTTGTTAATTACACAATATTGATTGGTTTAAATTGTGTACAATACTTTTGTGTTTTAACCTTCGATTCGGAGAAACAAATAGTTTTTGGGGACTACAACATCCGCTTTGTTTGACAAACCCCGTGATTAGTCCTCAAGCTCTGTGATTGGATGTTGGAGTGGCAGTGCGCCAAGGTTACGCCGAGCGCTTTGAAATGGAATGAAACCACGGCAGACTATCCAAAACTGGACTCAAACGGGTCCAGCCCAGCCCCCCCCCTTTATTGATCCAAGTTGGGAAATGTTTTTGTTACTGCAGCATGTACAAATGCCACCATTGTTACTTTGTAATTCTACTGCACTACAATTCAGAGGTTAACCTGGTATTTTTACTCCACTACATTTATTTTAGTTACTTTGCAGATTCTGATTAATGATGTGAAATATAAACAACCCTTAAATCAGACTTCAGTCACACCTGAGTCAAATTCAGGGAAGGTGATTGTCAAGTGCCAAAATAAACTATGCAATATATTAGACGTTAAGTACTTTGTCAGACTTAATATGTATCTGTTGATACCCCCAACGTTTTTTTCTTATTCAAAAGAAGACCTTAACTAAAGTATTCTTTCATGTTTAAATAAAGGTTATTAGTTTGTCTGTTTTGCACATCCTCATATTAATATCTTTGGACGTCCGCACTAAACTGTTTTATTGTAGAGATCACTACAGTATCTTCTTGATATTTCTATTCTATATTTCTATCATTGCCTTCTACTTTCCCATTTTGTATGTAGACTACTCTTAATATTTAAATGTTTTCATCAAATATAACATTCAACAAAAATTCAATAACGTGCTTTAACCACTAGGCGTGCGGGTTAAAAAACTGTCAAGTTAACACAATAAATTATACTTTCCAGTATAATTTCCAGTTTAGTTTATGACGGATTTATTTTGTTATCCACACATATATTGTTTTGATATTTGTAACACCAAATATGACCCAGTGGTCTAGTTAATAAAACATAATAATATCAAACATAATATTACTATTAACTTTATTGTGAAATTAAAACAGAACGGTAAAGAAAAATACAGTTTCAGTCTCTCGATTTGAAGCTTATGCATTGCACCATGAACCTGTATAGACCTGTAACAGTCAACTGGTGAGGAGTTGGAAAGGTAGTTTCTGAAGATGTTACAAATAAACACAGCATACAAAGCCATAATAACTTTGTATTATTAGTGTAGGACACTTATGTATGTATAACATCTGAAGATGTGTAGTTTTATTCATGTTTTCACATAATTTTACAGGATATTGCTATAATATTTCACATATTGTAGTTCTACACATTAATATCTGATTTGTACACATTAATATCTGATTTGTAAAACATCACAGACAGAAAGGTATATCCGTCATTTAATGGTAAGCTATTGAAATTGTGATTCCATAGATGTGTCTCCCATCACCCAAAACCCCTGACTATTCTCTCAACTCAGTATTTACATTCTTTATTCAAAGAAAATCAGTAATATCTTTAAAAACTAGTCCCTTTCTATCAGCTGTGCACCGTTATGGTGTAAATACAGCATTTTTTTTCTTCACATCGCATAAACACAATATCCCAACGTGCATTGCGGCTAAAACATCCAATCACCGAGCTTGAGCGGTAGCTGAGGATTATGGGTAGTTCGATGTTTTACCTTATCTCTGAAAAAAGAAATGTGTCTCTCAGAATCGAAAGAGAAGAACCTATGGGAAAAACACAAAAGCATTGTACACAATTTAAACCTTTTATTAATTAATGTCGTGTAATTAAAGGATAAACTGATGTTTTTAGTGGATGAGTACTGCAGATAGCTTTAAAATCATTTGACAGTGAGGGGAATACGGTTTTATTATGAAAACTTCGAGACCGGAAATACTGTTTTCACCCCGTGAGTGTTGACGCTAACTTTACATGGACGCTGCCGCGTATATACACGTTCTCCTGGCGAGACCTCAAATCATCTTCGTAATATCTATCAAACTATAGATCCTACACATCCACTGGACGTAGATTCTAAGAACAATATACACTTCTCGCTAGAAATCTAATCAAAAAGCATTTTAATGGCCAAACTATCCTACAATTTAGGATTTTCCAGAGGGTTATTTGTGAATATCCGACCCACCGTAGCGTTTGCAGTCAACGGGAGCACTAGAGGTCGAAAACTTTAAAACGTGATTATAGATCGTAATAAGCGCTTGAACAATCGACCTATTTAGTCGTATGAGTTGGAGGACTTGTTGTGTTCACCATGTAAAGCGACCTTGGGTCCCTTGAAAAGCGCTATACAAATGTAATCTATTATTATTATTAAGTACTGACAAACACGAGCACATTTCCCCATTTTATCTTCACTCCACAGGCTGCCCGTTCATTCGAGGATTCATTTGAAAACTCTTTTATTTACTATTATTATTAACCTAAATGGGTGAGTGCTAATGATATTCAATGAGCACTTTGAGGGGCCGCGAACAAGGAAAAGGCACTATATAAATGCAGTTAATTTACCATTAGTGTATTGCATGCTTTCGCTGATGATGGGCACCTCATGGAAATTAATATATTCAGATTTTTCATGTTCTTCTTTTATTGTGAAAAACCTAAACAACTTCCTGTGCCCTGAACATGGCCTGAGGTCATCAGTGTCAGCAGCCATTTACTGTAGCCTTTGACCTATGATGATAAAACGAATAATCAGAGATAAGACGATCAGAGACGATCAGAGACGATGAGAGACGATCAGAGACGATCAGAGACGATCAGAGATGATCAGAGACGATGAGAGACGATCAGAGACGATCAGAGACGATGAGAGACGATCAGAGACGATCAGAGACGATCAGAGACGATCAGAGACGATCAGAGACGATCAGAGACGATCAGAGACGATCAGAGACGATGAGAGACGATCAGACGATGAGAGACGATCAGATACGATCAGAGACGATGAGAGACGATGAGAGACGATCAGAGACGATCAGAGACGATGAGAGACGATCAGAGACGATCAGAGACGATGCGAGACGATCAGAGACGATCAGAGACGATCATAGACGATCAGAGACGATCAGAGACGATCAGAGACGATGAGAGACGATCAGAGACGATCAGATACGATGAGAGACGATCAGAGACGATGAGAGACGATGAGATACGATCAGAGACGATGAGAGACGATCAGACGATGAGAGACGATCAGACGATGAGAGACGATCAGATACGATCAGAGACGATGAGAGACGATGAGAGACGATCAGAGACGATCAGAGACGATGAGAGACGATCAGAGACGATCAGAGACGATGCGAGACGATCAGAGACGATCAGAGACGATCATAGACGATCAGAGACGATCAGAGACGATGAGAGACGATCAGAGACGATCAGATACGATGAGAGACGATCAGAGACGATGAGAGACGATGAGATACGATCAGAGACGATCAGAGACGATGAGAGACGATCAGAGACGATGAGAGACGATGATCATGAGATGAGTCTCTCTTCTGTTTGTCTTTGTTAATAAATGCTTTTTAGAAAATATATGCCGGTGTGTTTAATATTGTACAAGAATACAATACTCATGGTGCAGAGAGATGGCCTCATGTGTGTATAATTATAGGAATATTTGTGACAAACAAAGTTCTGACTTTTAAATAATTTGACTCTTGTGACTTAAAGAGTTAGTCGACTAGTTTAATTTTTAGAGATGCGTTTTGCTAACGCTGTTAAATAAATGTAGTGGAGTGAAATGTCCTTATTTCCCTTTTGAATGTAGAGGAAAGTTCATGTATAAAGTAGCATAAATGGAAACTGAAGTACCTGAAATTGTACTTCAGCTACAGCAGGAGTCAGTGACCTAGGACTGAATGAGGCTCATTCTTAACTTGATCCTACAGCTTTTTCACACACACCGCGGGTCAATGTTTACCTTCAGATCTGATCATAACAGCTGCTACAAACACAGCAGGGCGGCGTACGCAAGTCCAATCACAATCTGTCTTCGGTTAGGCTGTCCTTATGAGACACCCTGGAAGAGGAGGAAACTGCTACTGAAAGTTGATGCTGCAGTAATATGTCCCTGTAAGTGTTTTATTAGGGATGGGAATTACGGCTCTTTGAAGGGAGCCGGATCTTATGGCTCCGTTCCTTTCCGAGAGCCGTTCAAAAGAGCCGTTTGTTTTTAAAGGGGCGGGGTTACTAGGTTTATCTGTGAAATAATCACCAGGATAATGATTGAGTGTATTGCCAGTAATCTACTTTTACTCACAGACATTTTTTATAACTTGCTACATCTCTCAGCCAGCCAAACTACTACTCAGGCAGCATGCGTTATGCCATCATCTACGGAACATTTACATTCGGGAAAGCAAGTTCCCGGAAAGGTGAGTGGATTTATGGCAGGCAGTGAACCAACGATAAAAAGAACGGCTCTCACCAAGTACGACTCGGTTCCCTTCGTTCGTACCAAAGACCCGTTCAAAAGAATCGGATCGTTCGTGAACGTCACATCACTATTTTATATGATATCTGTGTTATGTTTATCTCTATATCTACAGTAATTATTCAGCGAACTCATGTGTCTGCGCCAACTATTATTAGACAACGAGATACAACGGCCCAATGTCTGATGGGAAAAAGTCAAAAAGTAAGATGCAATCGCATGAGAAACAGAATGGCAGGGCTCGTGAAATGAAAGAGATTTCAGTCATGCAAGCGTAAAGAATGTTTAAACTTTGGACCAAATGTCCAATTCCTCCCCGACAGCCGACACGTGTAGTCCATTAAAAGTCCACCAGAATAAAGTTGACTCACCTGAAGCTCCTCAAACATAAATGAAATGTGATCGTGCCGTAGTTCCTTTATAGTTCTCTTTTGTACGCTAACAATCATAAAGTGGTGTTAATATGTGGAGATCATCCTGCTGAACAGAACCGGTAAGTTTCATAAAGGTTTGAAATAATCATAAACTAGGGTTTGTCTTTAGTTTTTCAGTATTTTCCATCAATGTGTCACAGCGTTACAGTGAGCTGAATGTGCACCTCCACTAATGATCAGAATATGGAGACTGAAATTAAAAGTGCATTTCTGTTTCTCCTCTTTCTTTCCAGAGTCTACCTGGTTTTAAATTACTCACACACACAGAAGAGTCAAAGCCACTCGTATATAAATAGGGATTTATTTACAAAATGTACATCTTTCTGTGCTGCTTTACTGAGAACAGCTTTAAAGAGACACAGAGACACAGGAGGTGAGGAAGAGGAGCAGCAGGAGGATGAAGACCATCTTCTCCCTGTGAGAGGACACACACACACACACACACACACACACACACACACACATCAGAGGTCAAAGGTCACACATTAGAAAACATACAGTCTGTCTTTAGTCATCACATTACTTATTACTCAGAGTAACCAGAGGACAGTAATCTTCTGACGCTAGGTGGCGCCAGATATGAACATTATATTTTCTCTGAACTTAATCAGGAAATACTTACACTTTAGCAGAAAGTAAACACAACAGAAAGCTGCCGGTTTAACCCCCCCCCACTGTGGATTTAACCCAACAACCAAATGAGCCAACATGTTAAACCCTGAGTTTGTGTAGATAAAATAACACAGCGGGTTTTCAGGGGGTAGACCCTAGATGCAACGGCAAATAAACCTGTGAACTTGTATTTAAATCTCAATATGAAAATTGAAGACAAACAATCTCATGTTGTCAAATCTCACAATAACAAGTTTAATCTTACGATTGACTTTATTAATACCACATTTGGAAACGTTCTCGTTACAGCATGACGTAAAAAAGACATTGCACATGACGAATACATGACAAAAATAAAGCTTATATATATATATACTGTATATACACATTAACAATATAAGCATATATTTACATATCTACTATATAAATCCAATGCAACCTTAAAGTTACAAGATACAATATATAAAATACACAATTCAATTAAACTATAAACACAGGATATAAAGTGCAGAGCTGCAGTTTTAGATACACGTCAGAGTATAATATGGACACGTTGTTGTTCAGGGTTATTGAAGAGAGAACAAGAGGGTGACATCTGGTTCAAAAAGGAGCAAAGCAACTATGGCGATAACTACTACAACTTTAATATATCCATTCATTACTGGATTTCTGTCACATTGCAAGACGAGAGTTTTTAAAAAATGTCAATGTGACTTTTCACACAGTGTAAAATAGTTGCTCTCTCTTAAAGTCAGAAAGAGTCAAACTGAACTGCAGTTATCAAAAGTATTATCAGCTAAATGTACTTAAAGTATAAAAAGTAATCATTGTGCAGAATAATTGCCTTTATGTGTGTATAATTATATTAATATATGTGACATTTATAGATAATATTGCTGCATGAAGTAGCATGGAGACAAACAAAGCTAAATATTTAAATAATTGGACTCTTTTGTAACTTAAAGAGTTAGTCATCTGTTTTTAGAGATGCATTTTGTTCCAAGAAGCTAAAGCTGTTCAGTAAATGTATTGGAGTAGAAGTATAACGTAGCATACAATGGAAATACTCAAGTAAAGTACAAGTACCTCACATTTGTGCAGTTACTTTCCACCTCTGAGTGATCAGTCACAGCAGGAGAGTCAACAGTCTGCACTGATCTGACTGAATGTGGATCATTCTTATTATCTTATTATTAAAATGTAATGTTTGTACAACTATATAATATAAATCCTACCAATCGACGTGGGAACCGGGTTGGGGGGGGGGCTCGAAAATATTTCCAATTACCCAATGGGGGCCTGACAGAAAAAGTTTGGGAACCTCTAAAGGTTTCTCATAAAAACTGTGTTCATATTTGTGAAGAGAATGATCCAAGAGGCTTTTTAAAGCCTTATTTAAAGTTAACAAGGAGGAGACGTTTCTCAACTCACTCCCTCTTAGCAAGAAACAAGTGCAGCCGGAAGTGACTCTCTCTCTGAAGGCAAAAACTAATGGGAAACCGGAAAAAACAAGATCTGAAACTGAAAGAATAATTGTTTTGAATCTGAATAAGATAAGAGAATAAGGATTCAAATATCAAAATATGTGTAAAGTGAAATATGAAAATAAATATTTTATCCAAAGAAATTGCTGAACTGAATCAAAATAATATTCAACTTGAAAAATTATTTAAAATACTTATTTTTAGTTTGAATACATCATTGTATTTTTCCTCTCTAAAGCCCCGATGCAGGCCAGGCCACTGTTGGAAACCCCCTGTTCTATAGTTAGTGTAACTGAAAGTGTGTGGTTTTTTTAAGTCTGCAAGACACTCACTCAAAGCTTTCTCACATCAGGGTGAGATCGTGGAGTGCGGTGTTTCGAAATTAAAATCTCCCCGTATGACTGTCGGTAAAAAAGGGTGACTCTTGCTGACAGACCAGACGGGGAATTGGAAATCTTGACATTTTATTGTTTTATTGTGTTATGTATGAGTTCCATATGGAACACTCATCTTGGCTGAAATAACAGGGAGATGCAAATCCTTGCCAAATAATGCACCTAGTGACTTTGTTCCTAGAGTAAGGACACTTCAAATCAAACTGTGAATCAAATGTGTTATCAGCACATACTTTATTAGACAGAGTGGATTTTGATATAGTTTCCAAACCGTACTTTGCCGTACAAATCATTGAAATGTCTGGGAGTTTTGCATTTGTGCGCACTCCCGCGAGGTGCATGCATATCTCGGCGGGCAAGCTCACCGGTCTATTCCTGTTACTGTCTCCTCCTCTCTCACTGCAGGAAACAGAAGAAGATCTTTATCATCACAGACAGTGGAACTGTGGACTAAATAGTGCTATGTTCCTCTGAGTTATCTCATTAATAAATGTAGGGGAGACCAGGGACAGTTGCAACACTTTTTGGGCTTTCCCCAATAAGTAAAAAACCATTTACAATAGGATAGCCATTTTGCTATATTATACATTATCAATATGTCAGCTACTGAAACAATGTATTTAGATGTTTTATGAAAAAAGTACAGGTTGGAAAATGTATTTTTTTTTAAAAACTCAACTGTTACAACTGTCCTGTTTGTACAGGGACAGTTGTAGCACATGCCAGGCACGGTTGTAACATGTTAATAACGGTTACCTTTTTTCACACTACATGACAACAAATAGGGAAAGCTGTCCAATTCTAAGGCAACAAGATTTTAATGGGGTTTCACACATCCTCCAACAAACAATGAACAATGAACAGAACTTAAAACAGAACACCAGAATTAATCAGATTCACAGTGGCAGGTGTAAAAGGCACTTCCATCTGTGCAGTCCTTGTGTGCCCAGGCTTTACAGGAGCAACACTGAAGCCAGATCTCCTTGGACCTGGAGTAGCTCTCCAGGCACACAATGCAGTATTGGGCCTCATCTTCATCAGATGAGTCCTGCATCTTCTGCTTCTTGTTGGGTTTTTTTGTTGTTGCAGAAATAGATTTTTGTCTTCGCTTTAGACTTCTTTGCGTTAGATCTTTTTTTCTCAGCCTCGAGTAGATTTTTCATAGGAGTGTCTGTGAGGACAGCGGTTTCTCTTATTTTTCTCCCCTTTGTGGTCTGCTTCCTTGGTCCAGCTTTTGGATGTGGAAGGATGGACATGGGTGAGAACGGCTTTGCAGAGGATGATGTCCCAGGCTCCACACATGGCCTGACAGGGGAGGAGGCTGCGAGTAGAGGAGAGGAGCTGTGAGTGAGGAGAGGAGGCTGCGAGTAGGAGGAGAGGAGGCTGCGAGTGGAGGAGAGGATGCCACAGTTGGTGTTGGAGCTGCACTGGTAGAAGGCTCTGGTGGTGGGCGGTCTGTGACTTGGGATGGCGCAAAGTCGATGTCACTGAAAATATCTCTATTAAAAGGCCAAATTCCAGTGCACGCGAACCCTGCCTGGATATTTGATGGCGTTGCAGTATGAGGAAGGGCACTCTTCACAATGCCCGGCAGATACGTAAATGGTCATTGTGGCTCCTGGATGACTCTTCATCCAGTTGTCACAGCGGCTGTTGATGTGCTTCTTCAGTGGCCCATATACAGTGCGATCTAAGGGCTGTAGTTTGTGAGAACAGTGGGGAGGAAAAGAGAGTAGGATGATCCCATGGCTCCTGCAAAATTAATCCCCTCCACAGAAAGGTGGGAGGAATGATTGTCGAACCAGCAGCACTTTTGACTCCTGTGAGCTCTTGGTATGGCTCTGGAAGTGCTTGAGGAAGACCAAAAAGTCTTCCTCTTACATCCACCCAGACCCATTTGCTGTGCCAATACAGCCAGGAGGGCCATTGCTGGGGAAGAAGGGATGAAACTTCTTCCGGGGAATATCATCATTGGAGGGTTGGAATTCCCCAATGCATTTACAGCACATGCAAGTGTGATGAGAGTGCCCCGCTCTGCAGACGTCACACTGCCGACTTGTTTGGTCCCTTTTCTGGCCACAATCTTCCCAGGGTTTTGGACAGTTGTGACTCCAGTTTCGTCCATATTCCAAATGTCCTGTGTGACAAAACCATGCTTCGTCAGGACAGCAGTGAGGTTGTCAAAAAACGTGTTGACATTTGTTCGGTTGAAGCTTGTAGCCCGTGAGAGACTGGTAGCCTGAGGTCTGCGTATGGAGAGGGTAGGGTGCCGCTTCAAAAACGTTGTGAGCCAGTCAGCTCCGGCCATCTCTTTCTCTGCCCAGGTTTGAGGGAAGTTGCATTCGTAGTTCTTTGCCAATTCATAGGCAAACTTCCGCACCTAAAATGAAATACATTGAAAATATTTCACCTGTCTGTTCACTATAGGCCTCAATATATTTGATCACTTACTTTTCTTTTGTTCAGTATAGATAGCCTATTCTACCTTAATTATGTAGACCTACCTCCTTTGAGCTGAGACCATAATATAAATCAGCTGCCTCCATCAGGTAGTCTCTCAAAAGCATCTCCTGCTCTGTCAACCCGGTATCACGATAAGACGTGAACATGTGACGATTTACCATGCTGGGAGACGTGAAGATGTCACGATTTCGTCCCTTCAAACGTGACAGTTACACGGTATTAGTGATGGGAATTATGGCTCTTTGAAGGGAGCCGGATCTTATGGCTCCGTTCCTTTCAAAGAGCCGTTCAAAAGAGCCGTTCCAAAGAGCCGTTTTTTTTAAAGGGGGCGGGTTACTAGGTTTATCTGCAAAATAATCACCAGTCATAATGATAATTAAGTGGAAATGGAGATTATTTGTTAACCCTGCTTTAAAGGATATTTTGCCTTTACAAATGGTGCGCTTTATCACTGCCTGGGTTTTGGTTGAAGTGCATCCAAATGCTGCTGCGTTTTCGCGTTTGGCTCATTTTCCATCCGAAAAACACGTAGTCTACCTGTCCTGTACCACTTGTTATGACTTATCTCTCTCTCGCGTATTCCCACCCCATCTCACTCCTCGTGCTGAAACCTACCAATCAGAGTAGGGGCGGGTGTTCACAGAATACGTTTGGGGAACAAAATCAAGCTTTTTAAAAGGCGAGTGGATTTTGGCAGGCAGTGAGTGCGGACCAACGATTGAACGATAAAAAGAACGGCTCTCACCAAGTACGACTCGGTTCCCCTCGTTCGTACCAAAGAGCCGTTCAAAAGAATCGGCTCGTTCGCGACCGACACATCACTACACGGTATTGTTAACATGGCCCAACCAGTGGAGAAATACCCGGAAATGCCAAGCAAATGCTCTACCACGACGGTCGGTTGTTATTGTCAATATTAATATAATAATGATTTATTTTTTAATAGTCACACTCGATTTCGCCGATTTTCTTGTTGCCCCAGCTGGTCGACACCTCTTTTAGCAGAAACAAAGGCTACATTAATGTATTAAATCGATGTTAATCCATGTGTGTGGATGTGGAATTAACGGACGTGACGTTGTGCGATTGCGTTGCCAGGCAACAGCTTCGGTTCATGTTAATTTACAAACTCTTCAACTAGAACCCTAGTTATATTTAAAAACATTTTAGAAGGCCTCACGAAATACTTTAATGTAAATTAAAATGTAAATGTGAAGGAATGTGTGTATAACAAAATACATCCGTCATAAACATAAACCTTGAACCCTTGAACAATACCGGAAACAGACGTAGGCAAGATCCTCAGCTCGATGATTGGATGGTTTAGCCGCAATGCACGTTGGGATATGGTGTTTATGCGATGTGAAATCCGAAAACATTTTTAAAAATAAAATAATACTTTATTCCGAGTGTGCTTGCTTTTCTCTTTGAAAGTCATCACATAACGGCATTGTAATACACGGTTCGGCTGCATTAAATATTACATATATGCCGTAGTTCTCTATTTATAGAGCCCTGATGAGAAACATCAGGGCTTTGTTCTAGACAAACAGGAAGAACTGCCGCCAAAACTGAAAACGTGACGTGGATCATAAATATATCAGCAATTAAACAACATCTTACATTTCTTTTCACACAATACGTCTCCTTGCAGTATCAACACTAATTCGGCTGACTTTTATATTTGATCCAATTGGTAGATAGGCTGTATTTACACCATAACGGTGCACAGCTGATAGAAAGTGACACCTAGTGGTTAAAGCACGTTATTGAATTTATTATTTTTATTATTAGATATTAATAGGATCCCTATAAAGTATATTCATTACTCGTTATTCTCTACTAATAGTTAATTAAAGACTGTATATAATGACTATTTTGCACATCCCTTTCAAGATTTCAAGATTTTCAAAGGTTTATTGACATATCATATTATACACAACTACGGTGTAGTTATGCAATGAATGAAAAACTTGGGTCGCAGGTTCCTCAACAGTGCATTACAAGACATCTATCAATATGTGTGTATACCTCCACCATTAAACTGTCATATTCTGCACATTTCTTATACTATCTACATACATCTTATAAGAGTATAATACATTATGTATAATATCAGTTAAAATAAGTGCTTAAACATAGTTAACATTGCAGGAAAGCAATATATTAGACGTTAAGTACTTTGTCAGGCTTAATATTTATCTGTAGATACAAATTTCACTGTGTGTGCTGTGTGCTCTGCATGTGTGACCATTAAAGAGGGTTTCATCCCTCCATATTCTTCTTCTATACCCCAAAGCTTTTTTCTTATTCAAAAGAAGACCTTAACCTAAAGTATTCTTTAATGTTTAAATAAAGCCTTATTAGTTTGTCTGTTTTGCACATCCTCCTATTAATATCTAATAATAAAAATAATAAAATTCAATAACGTGCTTTAACCACTAGGTGTCACTTTCTATCAGCTGTGCACCGTTATGGTGTAAATACAGCCTATCTACCAATTGGATCAAATATAAAAGTCAGCCGAATTAGTGTTGATACTGCAAGGAGACGTATTGTGTGAAAAGAAATGTAAGATGTTGTTTAATTGCTGATATATTTATGATCCACGTCACGTTTTCAGTTTTGGCGGCAGTTCTTCCTGTTTGTCTAGAACAAAGCCCTGATGTTTCTCATCAGGGCTCTATAAATAGAGAACTACGGCATATATGTAATATTTAATGCAGCCGAACCGTGTATTACAATGCCGTTATGTGATGACTTTCAAAGAGAAAAGCAAGCACACTCGGAATAAAGTATTTTTTTTTAAAAATGTTTTCGGATTTCACATCACATAAACACCATATCCCACGTGCATTGCGGCTAAACCATCCAATCATCGAGCTGAGGATCTTGCCTACGTCTGTTTCCGGTATTGTTCAAGGTTCAAGGGTTCAAGGTTTATGTTTATGACGGATGTATTTGTTATACACACATTCCTTCACATTTAAATTTTAATTTACATTAAAGTATTTCGTGAGGCCTTCTAAAATGTTTTTAAATATAACTAGGGTTCTAGTTGAAGAGTTTGTAAATTAACATGAACCGAAGCTGTTGCCTGGCAACGCAATCGCACAACGTCACGTCCGTTAATTCCACATCCACACACATGGATTAACATCGATTTAATACATGTAGCCTTTGTTTCTGCTAAAAGAGGTGTCGACCAGCTGGGGCAACAAGAAAATCGGCGAAATCGAGTGTGACTATTAAAAAATAAATCATTATTATATTAATATTGACAATAACAACCGACCGTCGTGGTAGAGCATTTGCTTGGCATTTCCGGGTATTTCTCCACTGGTTGGGCCATGTTAACAATACCGTGTAACTGTCACGTTTGAAGGGACGAAATCGTGACATCTTCACGTCTCCCAGCATGGTAAATCGTCACATGTTCACGTTTTTGCCTTCCAGATCCTTCCAGATCCTTCATGGTGTTTGTGCCTCACTGCAGGAAACACAATAACATCTTTATCAGCACAGAAAGTGGAACTGTGGATTTACTAAATAAAGTTTAGTGCTTTAATAGTGCTATGTTCATCTGAGTTATCTCATTAATAAATGTATTTGTTGACTTTGAAACCGTAGCCTTTCATTCTTGGACATAACAGTATATCAAACTGATATATGAACGAGGGTCTTACAGTCCACTAATCAGACAGAAAACAGCAGGTTTTTAATAAGGGACTCCAGCAGACAGACAGCTCTGAGGCCAATGAGATAGAAACATGACATCTAACAGTCACATCAGTAAATGAGACTCCATACATCCCCCATGTAACATCTGTAAAGTGTTATATCTATATTTATTTATTTCAGTCACTGTGAGTTTCATCATTTGGCTGTAAGGTCATTGATCCTTCTTCTTATTCTTTAACTAAGATACGTGTTAAACGTTATTTAAGCCACTGGTTTACAGGGTGTCTGAGGACTTTCTCTCCTGAACCGTCTCCTCCTGTTGAACCTCTTATAGAGAACAGGCACCACATTAAACCAAGATAAGAGAACCAGTTGGAAAGATGTTGAAACGTTGTTCAAGACAAACTTACTGAATCGCATGAGACACAAAAGAGAAACTAAAAACATATTTCATTAACGCTTTGTTATAAATTGAAATGCCATAAGGCCAAAAAGGACTTTACACATCAAGGAGGACCTTTTTGTTGGTGGATAAATATAAAGTTGAATGTGTGCTTCGTGAAGGAAAGAGATTTCAGAGTCATGTTGATTTGTCAGCCTCTATATGTGGAGAGTTTAAACTCAGCAGAAAGGACACACACTATCTCTGCCAGAAACAGGACCTGTCCTAACCTTTTGACAAAGTATTATACCAGCTTATCCTTTTTTGTAAACCTCTTTTAAAATCAGGCAATCAGTCGGCTACACACAGACACGGGTATATGTGATGCTAAGAAATGTACATACAAATTGCATTTTTAATAGATGCTGAAATGAAACCGTGGTGGACAGATTGGAGTTTCTTCCACTTCACATGAACAGAGATAACAACAGCGGAAGTGTGAGTATTGGAATCAGAACAGAGTTTCAACCATTTTACTCAAACCTGCTTTTATCTTCAGAAAACATGTTGTATGAGTCATGATCATGTTACTGCAGAAAGTGGAGACACGTCACACTGCAATAATGAAAACTACATACTTTTACTGTGCATAATGCAACACTATAGTGCAATGCAACAGGCTAAAAACTGCTGGGGAAGATTTTTATTTTTTAAATCAAAAGTCAAAAAGAAAGTAGAACTTTCCCGACTGTATATTCTCTAACAAGTTATTTTAAAGTTAAACTTTAAAAGCGCCAAAATGTTTTTTTCTGATACATTTTCTTAATGCCTGCCACTTAAACTAAAAGGGTGACATCACACTCCACATTCCCAACATTTTTCTCAACATGCTAAGTTGAAGTTTCCCTTACACCCGGCGCTAATACTCTTCTCTGCGCTCGTCTCCCAGCCTTGCAGCTTTGTTATGAATGAGAGCACTGTCCCTGGTTATGGAAACATGGATCACTGGAAGAGTTTTGTCGTGTTATAAAGTCATTCATCCTGTTCTCTGTTTCTCTGGATCGACTTCACATTGGAAATAAAGCAATGCTTCAATGTTATGTATGATCATACTAAAAGTGTTTATTTATTGAGCCACATAAATATATATATATTTTAAAACAATATCTTTACTTACACCAACAGTGAAATCCACAAATACAGACATTGACAATAAGTGAATGAGACACCATTCTGAAGCAGCTATTCACTTTGGCTTTCAAGAGCATTCAGCCACATATTAACCAAACGTCTCTCTACTTTCTACTGCAGCTGACACACGTGTTGCTTATAGATAAGTAGATTTGCTTATAATTAATCAGCAAGATCAATAAACTCATGTAGGACAACTATTATGTTTACCTTTGGAAACCAGAAACCCAGCTGCAACGGCCTAATGCATGATGGGAAAAAGTAAGCAACAGAATGAGACGTCTAAAAAGATGAAGTGCTACCAAAAGGACTTTAAGGGTATCCG
The DNA here is from genome assembly GCA_011823955.1 of Dissostichus mawsoni. Classification (NCBI taxonomy): domain Eukaryota; kingdom Metazoa; phylum Chordata; class Actinopteri; order Perciformes; family Nototheniidae; genus Dissostichus; species Dissostichus mawsoni. The sequence goes on along the minus strand of JAAKFY010000023.1, from coordinate 21,996,533 downwards.
ACTGGTTACAACACAACACTTGGGAAACATTAAATATGTTTGGGAAAAACCTTGTAAGTGTTCCTCGTGAAATGAAAGAGATTTCAGTCATGCAAGCGTAAAGAATGTTTAAACTTTGGACCAAATGTCCAATTCCTCCCCGACAGCCTCAGTCACACAGCTTCTAATGTGGAGAGTGTGAACACAGCATGAGGACACACTCTGTCTCTCGTCTGAAACAGGAACGTTCCTAACTGTGTGACCAAAGAATGCAGCTTCCTCTCTTGGTTAACCTCTTTTCAAATCCCCCAGTTTAACCTGTTGCTTCTGCTCTATATCCTGTAAACATATTAAGTGTTATTTTTGCGGATAATAAACGATGGTCAAACGGTTTGAGTTGCTTGCCGCTTCAGTTACACCGAATAAAGATAAGGGAGGATGAGCAAGTGACTACAGGCTTTAAACATATGGTACAGTGTTTATATTGGAGTAGGGCCAGAGTTTTACTCAACTCAATTTGCTCCATTAAAACATGTTCCATGAGACGCTATCCTCAAATAGTGTGAGACATTCATAGAGTGATTAGTGTTTCCTATCATGAGACATTGTACACTCTTACCATCATGCCAAAAGAGTTTCTACATGTTGCTTAATGTCATTCTGCTTTAATGTCAGGTCTAAGGAAGTCTAGTATGAAGCAAGTCTGTTCATGAATCCTCAAATGCAGTTTATATTGCACACATGACTTTAATAAAGCATTCTGTAAATTAGCCACCCACGACCTTTCACTTCCTCCAGTTATACCCAACGATACAGACGGAGGAACAGGCCTCTAATAAAGAGGGATTTGTCGTCTAAAATCTAGTGTGTATAAAGTCAGCCTTTGACAGTTAACCATGGGGTGAAAGCCAGGAGAAATGATTCCAGATGGCTCATTAAGATAGCTTTGAAGATGTATAAGATAGGACTTGATTTCTCCCAAAGGAAATTGTTGTGCCAGAGTTACAAAAATACAATAACACATATAACACAGCAGCATAATAATGAAACTGTACACAGTGCAGTCAAAGGAGCAATTCATTAAATAATGATAGTATGAAGCATACGCAGAATAACTTACATGTGGTTCCATTAAAACACCACCGGAATAAAGTTGACTCACCTGAAGCTCCTCCATCTGTCCTCTCCTTTCTCCCCCTCCCCTTCTTCTTAGCACCTTCATGATGACCCCCAGGCCAACATGGAGTTCACAACTGTACCTTAAAACATAAACATGTTGTCTTTTATAAGCAAGTAAAAGCTGTATAAATGTGTAAACACAGAGAGCTAGTTTTAGCATTTTGTGAGGTGTGCTATGATTAGCACACACACACACAACACACACACACACACACACACACACACACACACACACACACACACACACACACACACACACACACACACACACACACACACACACACACACACACACACACACACACACACACACACCTAACTTGCTAGTATGATGATTCTTACACAGTAATAGCTCTATAAAACATCTCTTTAAAGGCCAGTGTGCAGAGAAAGAATATTACCAGACAGTAATGGCTGTTCCAGTGTACATGTAGGCCCCTTTTGAGATAGATGTAAGTATTTTGTGTGGCTCTTAGACCTTAGCTAGCTAGTTTTAGCTATTGAGCTACAAGCTTAAAGTGGGAAATCTGACTAGATGGTGAAAACTCGAGATGCTTGATGGATTGGCCTTACAATAAATTGTCCCTTGGTAAAGTCATGTCACTGACAAATAAAACAGTTCAAACATATCTTTTTGAATTGGCCTCAGCTGAAGTCTTTCAACAGGTGTGTAGAGAGGCAGAAATAAGAGGACATTCAGGCAGATTAAATCATTTCAGTGATTTATTTATAAAAACAAAGACTTGAAAGCAAAGACATGAAGATACATTGAGTCTGGTGCAAAGTGCAGGTGGAGGTGGGCTGGTTAAATACTGTGGGGTGATTGGATAAAGGGAAACAGGTGAGCAGGTAAAAAGATACAGACTGAGATCATCTGTTGGACGGAAGGAGAAGTGCATGTTTGGAGTGAAATGCATGTGGGAACAGGAATGTTTCCAATAAATACAGTGGAGGAAATAAGTATTTGATCCCTTGCAGATTTTGTAAGTTTGCCCACTTACAAAGAAAATAACAATCTATAATTTTAAGGTTTATTTTAACAGTGAGAGAAATAATATTCTTAGTTCTTGGTGGAGAAACCCTGGTTGGACAGACAGAGGTCAGACTCTTCTTGTAGCTGGTCTCCAGGTGTGCACATCTCAGGAAGGATTGTGGTCCACTCCTCTCTGAAGATCCTCTCCAAATCCTGAAGGTTTTGAGGCTGATGCTTGGCATCTGGAAGCTTCAGCTCCCTCCACAGAGTTTCTATGGGATTAAGGTCCGGATACTGGCTCGGCCCCTCCATCACCTCATTGTCCTGCTGGAAGACCCCTCCATGACCCATTTTCACTGTCCTGACTCCTGGCTGAGGGAAGGAGGCTATCGGCCAAAATTAAGACACAAAAAAACACAAACACTTCTGCACATTGGTGTAACATATAAAACAAAACTGTATTAAATCATGCAATATTTTAACGATTTTAATTTGACATTCAATAAGGTATTTATTTATTTAATTTAACTATGAAATGAATTATGTTATTCTTCTGTGAGTTTCACCCCGCTCCTCGCTCCAATGACAATGTGACCATTTAGTAAGGTAAAAGGCAAAAAGTAGAAACGCCTCTCAGACGCTCTTCCCTTTACTGGTTTAATAAAGAAAAACAAATGATCCGAAGATTCACGTGCTCACAGGGTTCACATCAGGACGTTTATATCATTGGCTACTGCTCACCGATCTGCCGTTGATCCCTCGTGGAAACGCCCCCCTCTGTAACTCTAGCTGTGAACTACTCCTGTTGTTATAATCGGACATATTCAGACATGAAAACCAGAAAACAGAACTGTCAGCACTGAGGTCTCTGCAGTCTCAAATATTTAAAGGTAAGAACACATGTTTCTACTTTTTTAAATAAATATATCTTACTGCTGCTTTCTGTTGCTCTCCTGTTGAGATGAACCTCTTATCTCTGTCTCTGCAAGAAACAGGAGATGTCCTCACTTTGTGACTAACGTATTACCAGCTCCCCCTTTTTTGGTTAAGCTCTTTCCAATTTCCCCAGTTAAGACTGCTTTTGCTGCAGATTCTGTGAACAAAGTGCACAAAACTAATAAACACGTCTACACTCTGCTACACACAGAGACCGGTATATGTGATCATAAAGAAATGTACATAAAAATACTACTTCATTTTCAGGTTATTCTCATACGACTATTTTAATTGTCTATTTTAGTTAAACAGTTTACAGTTTGAAGAATAATATGCACATTGAATATATTCATACAAATGTAAGTAACTTAAAGGTTACATATTATTATTATTTTAATTTTGTAACTTGGTACCAGGAACGTTTTTATTGTAGGAACCATCTGCTCTTGATATAAAAGCAGGAACCGATGTTTGTTTTCGTCTCTCTCGTCCCGCTGGAAGGGTAAGCACATATTGGTTCTTATTTTTATATCATGAGCACGAATAGCATTTTTAATTCAGATTTAAAATATGATGAGAGGTTTATAAAAAAGACATGCCACTTATACTATAGTATAATTTGTCTCTCCCGAGAAATGATGTTACGAATCCACGGTCGATAGATTAGAGATTGGAGAGGCTTTCTCACTGTATTTGCATTTCCGTCCACTTTACATGAACAGAGAGAACAATGCTGACCGTGGCACAGAGGCAGGGTTAGTATTGGAATCGGGCCAGAGTTTCAACCGTTTTACTCAAGCTGGATTTTATCTTCAGAAAATACGTTATTTTAGTGAGTCATCTTCCTGCAGAAAGTGGAGACACCTCACCCAGCAATACTAAAAAATAAATTCTTGAACTCTGCATGAATGCAAAAGCTGTCCCTTTAACCTCACGAACCACACATTCACTATTATTATCATTATTATTATTATAATAATAATTATAATAATAATATTATTGTTATTATTCAGAGAGATTCTGAAACAAAACTGAAGGGGTTCAGTTGGTCCTCTCTTTCTGCTTTGTTCACTGATCTCAAAGCAGAAAGTATATCTCCTGATTCAGTTCAAAGAAAATATAATGTTGATATCTGGCGCCACCTAGTGTCAGACATATGTTACTGTTCCTGGTGTCAGTCCTCTGTGCAATAAGTCATGTGGTAAAGATAGACTGTGTGTTTTCTGATGTGTGACATTAGGTGTGTGTGTGTGTGTGTGTGTGTGTGTGTGTGTGTGTGTGTGTGTGTGTGTGTGTGCGCGTGTGCGTGTCCTCTCACAGGGAGAAGATGATCTTCCTCATCCTGCTGCTCCTCTTCCTCACCCCCTGTGTCTCTGGTTAGTTTACTCCTTTATTTCCCACTTAGACACATTGAATATCATTGAAAAACCTTTTGTGTCACGTGTCACCTTTTCATAAAGAAGCATCTGAGAGCTCTTTGGTATGGAACACTATTAGTGCAAGGCAAGAGGGTCAAAACTGAGGAGGGAGATTCTGATTTTATTTTGCTTTTCTTTCATCAAAATGTCAAGAAGTGGAGCTTTCAGTATATTCTCTAACAAAAGTAGTTTGTTACAAGTAATTTATTCTTAAAAGTTCAATGTTTATTCTCAATAATTACACTTTTAAAGCGCCTAACTGTTTTTTCTGCTACATTTTTCCTAATAACTGCACTCAAATTGAAAGATGATATTTTACTCGACATTTTGGCTTTTTTCTTAACATGCTAAATAAAAAAGTTAAATAGTCCCTTTCTTCTTTATTTCCCCTCATACCCTAATACTCTTCCTTACCCAAGGAGACCTCTGTCTCTGGTTAGCTTCACTTAGTCTCTTTAAAGCTGTTCTCAGTGAAGCAGCACAGAAGGTTAGCTGCAGTTTAAAGAGTCCCTCTGTGTCTCCTCCACAGCAACATGGCTGCAGTTTAAAGAGTCCCTCTGTGTCTCCTCCACAGAACATAGCTGCAGTTTAAAGAGTCCCTCTGTGTCTCCTCCACAGAAACATAGCTGCAGTTTAAAGAGTCCCTCTGTGTCTCCTCCACAGAAACATAGCTGCAGTTTAAAGAGTCCCTCTGTGTCTCCTCACAGAACATAGCTGCAGTTTAAAGAGTCCCTCTGTGTCTCCTCCACAGAAACATAGCTGCAGTTTAAAGAGTCCCTCTGTGTCTCCTTCACAGAAACATAGCTGCAGTTTAAAGACTCCCTCTGTGTCTCCTCCACAGAAATAGCTGCAGTTTAAAGAGTCCCTCTGTGTCTCCTCCACAGGACCATTTGTAGTGAATGTGACTCAGACTTCCTATCAGGCAGAGGAGAACCAGAACATCACCCTGGAGTGGACCTTCAGCACCAGAACAGACACTTCACTCAGATCCATTTCTACCATCTGTCAGCTTTATACTGAGATCAGACCCTATGTCCTGTTTCATCTCCATCAAGGTGTTGAATCCCCAGAGTCTCAGGATCCACAGTTTGCAGGACGAGTCCAGTGGGACAAAGACGTCCTCACAGAAGGACGCCTCACACTTCATGTCTCCAGACTCAGGACCAATGACTCTGGGTTTTATGTGTGTGACATACTCGTCCGATCTGAGGGGAGTAACTCTAGGAGATGCTGGCTCAACGTCACTGGTGAGTAACCTCAGTAGAAGTCAGGAAGTTCAATTAAAACGTCTTTAATGTGCAGATCCTAGTAGCTCTATTGTCTATTCTAAGGTTAAATAAAGATGCAAGGTCAATGCAACCTCTGATGGAGAAAAGTATTATATAAACTCTTTATTTTCACTGGAAAGAGGTCTTCTCCCCGTCAACATGATGTTACTAACTGTGTATTTTCTACAGCTGCTGCTGAGCTCCAAACTCAGAGACCAACAGAGAGTCCTCAACCAGAGAGCTGGAGAAACTTCTGGATCTATGTTGGACTGCCAGTTACAACATTTCTACTGTCTCTCTTTGCTGCTATCTTTGTCCTCAACGCTCGGCTTACTAAATCTCCTCATGTGAAAAAAGTTCAAGATAGATTCCAGACGATGAGTTCCTCAGAGAAACACACCCAAAGAGTCTGAAACCCTCTTCAAATTAATCGTTGGAGCACAATGTTATAAAACAAGAAAGGTCCAAGGTTCTCCTCATCTTCTGATTTAACTGTCAGAAAACTACTGATGATGAAGAATGTATATTTGTGTGCAGAAGCTATTATGAAAAGAAACACAAAGCGTGATACGTAGTGTTTATTGATGTATTCACTGTTTGCTGTAATCACATTACATTCTGTGAGCACTACACAAACGGGAAGACACTTTAAAAGATCACTGGAAATGATTCAGATTTATCCACCATGTTTTAACTAATTGATCCTTGATTGGATTTATCCGTGCTGTTCGTATGTTTTCTATACATGCTTTGTAGGAAGAAATGAATGTAGTAACATTAAATCTAGTTGAAGAAATTAAAGTGCAGCTGAATTGCAGCTGAAGTTATGTAAATATATGTTAATGTAGGAAAACATTACTTTCTTTTCCCTCGTTATCCAAAATGTGGTTTGTAAAGTCTCTCTCAGTGCAGAGCAAACACGGTTTTTGTATTTGGTGCGTTACTTGTTATTTTGAAGAGACATATATTTTTGTATTTTTTTTAGTACAGCAGCAGCGATGATAAAGACTGAATGTTCGGAGTGAATTTGATTGTTCTAAAAGAAACCAAAACCTAAGCACTTGTTGAGTTAATTCAGGCCTTGCATCTGATTCACTAACTATGGTATGTTCTGGCTTGAAGTGAATATATCTGCTCTTTCCTTGTTGTTCGGAGTTTGATTCTTTATGGTTTTTGCACTTATTGTGAGTCGCTTTGGAAAAAAGCGTCAGCTAAATGATATGAAACGTGTGTAATATTCATTTTTGTTACATGTCTACAGTGTGTGTGTGTGTGTGTGTGTGTGTTTGTGTTTGTGTTTGTGTGTGTGTGTGTGTGTGTGTGTGTGTGTGTGTGTGTGTGTGTTTGTGTGTGTGTGTGTGTGTGTGTGTGTGTGTGTGTGTGTGTGTGTGTGTGTATGTGTGTGTGTGTGTGTGTGTGTGTGTGTGTGTGTGTGTGTGTGTGTGTGTGTGTGTGTGTGTGTGTGTGTGTGTGTGTGTGTCTGGATTTCAGCCCCACTGTGTTTAATCTGTTACAACCCGTTCTGTAATAAATAAAAAGCAGTTTTTGTTTCCATTATTTTGAGATTTCTTTTTTTCTGTGGAGGTACTAGACCACATCCCATAATATATGAAGCTTTTCTAGTCATTAATCCTGTTATATACTTTTATTTTCAATGTAAGACTTCATTCAAACATCTAAACATTCACTACTTTTCGAATTCAAACCTTTCATAAAATTCAGAAATACTCAACATTTTCTCAGAACATTTCCATTGAGATGAATGGACGGAATGTTCGAATTTGACTCGATTTCACCGTTTTTGATCCATCTTCAGCTGTTCTTTACTCATTCATACATTCAAGTAGAAACTCCATTCAGGCTTCAAAACGTTCCACATCTTTCATACCTTCTGACTTTAATCAACATTCAAATCCCATTAAAGCTTCTCAAAATATTCAGCCTTGTTTGACTCTTAGTATAAAGAGCACATTTCACACTTTAACATTGGTGTGTATCGCGCTGAATGCTCAGAGTGGAGCGGTTGGAAATAGCCTTAAAATGTATTTTTCATTTGCTCTAACTTCCACAGTTGTTACTCTTTGTACTTCATTTTACTCAAGAACGTATAAAAAGGCGTCCTCTTTCCAACAATGTATCTGTGGAATCAAAGGGACGTACACATGCAGAGCTGTGAGCCTCGCAGTAACAGGAGTACCAACCAACGGCCCCATTGACTCCTATATTCATTAATAGCAGAGATTTCAGAAGTGAATTCAACTTTGATCTACTGATTAATACTCCACTCAAACCTTTAAATGTTTCACACCTTTCATACATTAGGAGCTGTAAACAGCTTTAAGTGAGATATGAACACACAGATAGAGACTAAGGTTCAGGTTGAACTGGAAACACGTGTTTGTTGAGGCAGTGTGAGTTTCACAGTAGAGACAGGTGTTATTACAAAGTGTTCAATCACTGTCTCCACTGCAGGATGTGAAATGAGGACACCTGGTGGACAGGTGCAGAATGACAACAACAGAGAAGCATCAGCAGAAACATCTACAGATCTGAAATAAATGATACATAAATCCTTCATCCATGTCACGTGATGTTTCTACTTTTTTACATTTTAAATGTTTGCTTCAGTGCATTCAGTTCATTTGCATCACATTCAAATGTATTTCACTTGTATATTCATGTATATCCAGTGAGAATTTAAGTTCAATTTGAGGAATCCTGTCATGTTTTGTCCTGATTAAATCAAATAAATGTACATATGTTGTAGCTGCTGCTCTCATTGATTCTGCATGGTCTGCTGGATTACTAAAAACAAACCGTTACAGGCTGCGTGTGAAAGACCAGAGACTTTACAGCATGTTTTGAAATGGAAGTTGCGTTGGTGTTTGTGTGTTGGTTGTTGACGGCAGTGTGTGCCCCCCGTGGTAAATGATTGCCCCCCCATTCGATTTGTTCTAGAGCCTGATACATTAATGTAGTGGAGTAAAAGTATAAAATAGCTTAATGTGAAAATACTCAAAGTACCTACATTTCTTACTTCAGTACTTGAGTATATGTTCTAAGTTACATTACACCACTCTGTATATTTAAAAGATTTATTTTGAAATGTACAAAACAACATGGCTTTCTAACATCTCACAATAAACAAATAGGCATTCAGAATAAAAACACTCCAGGTAGGTCTGCCTGCAGGCGTCCAATAAAGGTTATTAAAAACAACATTTCTTTGTCTCTTCTACAACTACACATTGTTACTATGCAAAACATGTAGCAGTGTCTAACTTCAATACAAAGTGCAAACAAACAGAACAAATATTTGTCAGGACTGAAGCAACGTAACGGAGACCGAGAGCAACTCCGATAGGAAAGATTACAGTAAATGATACATTTTAAATACAATTATAAATGCTGTTTATAGATTCTAGACCTCACAGCGACAGCGTTATACAACAATACATATGTAGGCTAAGGCTGAACAATCCAACCAAACTGCAATATGGATTTATCCAAATGACAGGAGGTGCAAGATGTGTCAGAATGCAGAGATTCCCAACCTATACATCACATTAGAAAGACTTTTGATTGGTACAGATTCTCTCAGAATCACATTTGGTCATTTTAGTTTATCTCTCAACGAAGAGAGAGAAGATGTAACAGTATAACCAAAGTAAAGTGTCAGAGCGCTGCAGATTTAAAGAGTCAGTATTGTGCAGGAGTTTGCAAATGTCTATAGATGAGCATTAATGTAACAGATAGTGTCAAACTGTTTCTGTGATCCACCTGCTGAACTGTTACCTGTCCCTGAATCTGAACCCTGTTCACTGGCTGCTTGTCGTCTGAAGTTGAGAAGCACACAGCCAATCAGAGGAAGTAGAACAGAAACCAGTGCTAACGCCAAGTAGGGGCCAATCCTTCCCCGTCTTTCTGTGTTGGGAGTCTCAGGTTTGTTTCTTCCTGCGTTGGGAGTCTCAGGTTTGTTTCTTCCTGCGTTGGGAGTCTCAGGTTTGTTTCTTCTTGTGTTGGGAGTCTCAGGTTTGTTTCTTCTGTGTTGGGAGTCTCAGGTTTGTTTCTTCCTGTGTTGGGAGTCTCAGGTTTGTTTCTTCCTGTTGGGAGTCTCAGGTTTGTTTCTTCTGTGTTGGGAGTCTCAGGTTTGTTTCTTCCTGTGTTGGGAGTCTCAGGTTTGTTTCTTCCTGTGTTGGGAGTCTCAGGTTTGTTCCAATGTGTCGCTGCTGTAAAAACACCAAACAACTCTGTGTCAAAAACATTTCCCTGAAAAAGAAAACTAAAGATCTACAACATTTCTCAGGTTCTCGTGCACCCTGAGAGTTTAACATTATAACAAAGATGAATGGGGTTTACTCACCAGTGACGTTGAGCCAGCATCTCCTAGAGTTAGTCCCATCAGGAGTGACGTGTATCTCACACTCATAAGATCCAGAGTCCTTGGTCCTGAGTCTGGAGACATGAAGTGTGAGGCGTCCTTCTGTGAGGACGTCTTTGTCCCACTGGACTCGTCCTGTAAACTGTGGATCCTGAGACTCTGGGGATTCAACACCTTCATTTAGATTAAACAGAACTGAGGTTCGGTCATTAGTATGAAGGAAACAGAGGGTAGAAATGGATCTGAGGGAAGTGTCTGTTCTGGTGCTGAAGGTCCACTCCAGGGTGATGTTCTGGTTCTCCTCTGCCTGATAGGAGGTCTGAGTCACATTCACTACAAATGTTCCTGTGGAGGAGACACAGAGGGACTCTTTAAACTGCAGCTATGTTTCTGTGGAGGAGACACAGAGGGACTCTTTAAACTGCAGCTATGTTTCTGTGGAGGAGACAAAGAGGGACACTTTAAACTGCAGCTATGTTCCTGTGGAGGAGACACAGAGGGACTCTTTAAACTGCAGCTATGTTCCTGTGGAGGAGAACAGAGGGACTCTTTAAACTGCAGCTATGTTCATGTGGAGGAGACACAGGGGGACTCTTTAAACTGCAGCTATGTTCCTGTGGAGGAGACACAGAGGGACTCTTTAAACTGCAGCTATGTTTCTGTGGAGGAGAAACAGAGGGACTCTTTAAACTGCAGCTATGTTCCTGTGGAGGAGACACAGAGGGACTCTTTAAACTGCAGCTATGTTCCTGTGGAGGAGACACAGAGGGACTCTTTAAACTGCAGCTATATTCATGTGGAGGAAACACAGCGGGACTCTTTAAACTGCAGCTATATTCATGTGGAGGAGACACAGAGGGACTCTTTAAACTGCAGCTATGTTCCTGTGGAGGAGACACAGAGGGACTCTTTAAACTGCAGCTATATTCATGTGGAGGAGACACAGAGGGACTCTTTAAACTGCAGCTATGTTCCTGTGGAGGAGACACAGAGGGACTCTTTAAACTGCAGCTATATTCCTGTGGAGGAGACACAGAGGGACTCTTTAAACTGCAGCTATGTTCATGTGGAGGAGACACAGAGGGACTCCTTAAACTGCAGCTCTGTTTCTGTGGAGGAGACACAGAGGGACTCCTTAAACTGCAGCTCTGTTTCTGTGGAGGAGACACAGAGGGACTCCTTAAACTGCAGCTATGTTCATGTGGAGGAGACACAGAGGGACTCCTTAAACTGCAGCTCTGTTTCTGTGGAGGAGACACAGAGGGACTCTTTAAACTGCAGCTATATGCATGTGGAGGAGACACAGAGGGACTCTTTAAACTGCAGCTATGTTTCTGTGCTGCTTTACTGAGAACCGCTTTAAAGAGACAAACTAACCAGAGACACAGGAGGTGAGGAAGAGGAGCAGCAGGATGATGAAGATCATCTTCTCCCTGTGAGAGGACACACACACACACACACATCAAATGTCACACATTAGAAAATATTCAGTCTGTCTTTAGTCATCAGATGACGTATTACACACAGTGAACACAAGATGGCGCCAGATATCAACATTATATTTTCTTTGAACTGAACCAGGAAATACTTTCACTTTAGCCGTCAGTACAAGCCTTAGAAAACACTTACATAGACTAACATACAAAATAAACTATAGAGATAGTGTGGCGGCTATATCTCCATTGAATAAGGCCGCTCAGTATAAATAATACAATCTGTAATGAAGTTAACGTTTTAAGGATATTTAATAAAGTACATCAAAAGAATAAACACCTACGGTCAACCAAAGATGTGTGTGGTGTTACCAAATGATGGAGATAATAAACACAGGCTAACTCAGCATTTTGGCTCCTACACATAGGATATAAACTTAAAGGTGTTGTAGGTAATTCACTTCAGAAACACTTGTTGTTATATTCCATGGAATGCTCTGAACATCCCGATAGCAATGAATATATTAAGTGCTTTGACAATAAATACATTAAAACATATCATCTGTGGAAGCCGTGGCGCTGTGAGGGTGCACGACCAATCATCTGAGCCGGCTCGGCTAAAGTAACTGGATGGCCTACCTGCCTGTCAGCCTTCCATCTGTGCACAAACTGATCTCGTGCCCTCATTGGTCATGTGTGCGTCGTGTGTGTTGGAGGAGGGGCTCTGTGAGGAAGGGGCAGATTGTTTCCGGCTGTGTACTTTCAAATTCTAGCTCACTCGAGCTGGTTTCTCCTTTCTTACCTACCCCACCTTTAAGTGTGCAAAGTATCTGCAGTTTTTTTTCTTTCAATATTTTTTGTTTTATTTTCAGAAGTTACAAGGCGAGAAAATACCAACACATTAAGGGCAACACAATAAGACATAATACAACCCACAAAACATTAACAACAACAACAAACAAACAGCAGCAGTAGCAACCTACTCACTCATGTGTGGGTACTTAATATGTTATATTCACGCCTACAGTTATAACACTTCACCATTCTCCAAGGTGAAATTTGGGACCAGTCTCTAACAAATTCATCCAGAGTTCCTCGCTGTGTGAAAACCGCTCCAATGGCGGGATTGACATCAGTTTTGAAACCATAACCAAAGATTAGGCGAATCTTCATCCAACCATTTCTGGAGTCGTGATGTATACAGAGCAATACCAATAATATGCCCAGGGGCGGACTGGCCATCTGTAGAATCTGGAGAATCATCATTTTACATTTCACGCGGAATGAAGAGCACATTGGATCGTATTTACTTCGAATAGCAGGGGTTACATGCAGTTTGTGCATAACCTTGGGTCTCATGAGATTTGTGAAAACATGTTATCTCTTTGCATTCAGAACAATGTTTTCTAAATAAAAGCCTGAGTAGCCTATAATATGTATTGTTGAGGGATACTGAGAGAGAGAATAGTGAAATCTGGTTAAAAAAGAATAGTTGGACATTACCTTGGATGTCTTCGGTGAGATTGCATCACGAGGCGAGAGTTTTCCCATTCAGTGACTTCGCTTTGCGTTGTCGACCTTTATACTGTGTGTGGAGGAGGGGGGGTATGCTAGGTATTAGGCTACAATGGTTGGCTGGTTTAGAGGGGGTTTGGACACTTTAGCTGAACAGGATGGCTGGTTTAGCTGGTGCACCATCTAAACCAGCCATCCTGTTCAGCTAAAAAAAACAGCATAGACCAGCGTAGTATGCTGGTATGCTGGGCTGGTCACCAGCATCCACCTATCACTGACATGATGGGCTCACAGGAACTGTCTACCTCTACCCCTCCTTCTTTCAAACAATATTTGTTCCACTGTATAGACTGGACTTCCGTTGATGATCCGGGGAGGTGGAGGGGATGTGGAGGCGGGGACCAGTTTGCTCTCTTTGACCGGTTTCAGCTTGCTGACGTGAAACGTGGGGTGGACCTTGAGGGACTTTGGGAGACATAGGCGGAGAGCAACAGGATTAATCACTTTGGATATGGGAAAAGGACCAACGAACCGGGGAGCCAGCTTCCTGGAGGCGACATGAAGGGGAAGATCCTTGGTGGACTCGTTGTCCGGCCTTGTACTTGGGGGCCGGACGTCGTTTTCGGTCGGCCATTATCTCAGAGCCATTATCACTTCTTGACGGGAAGTTTTGTTCCTAGCACACACAGGGCATGCTGCCACATATTCTGCAACATCCTTCACCATAGCAGGCCACCAGAATCTGTGTCTCACCATGAAGAGGGTTCTCTTGGTGTCCAGGATGGCAGGTAAGTACAGATGTATGGGCCCAATGAATAACCTGAGAACGAAGTAGCATAGGAACAAACAAGCAATTCTGAGGACACCCTCTAGGGGCAGGATTCTCCCTGTTTGCCTGTTTTACCTTGACTTCAATGGGCCAGGTCACACCCGGTCTGGCAGCAGAATGGGTTCTGGAGTCTTGGGGACTGGTTCAGGATCATACATTCTGGAGAGTGCGTCAGGTTTACCGTTCTGTGAACCAGGTCGATATGACAGAGTGAAATTAAACCTGTTAAAGAATAAAGCCCATCTGGCCGGCCTGGAGTTCAAACGCTTGACCTTTCTGATGTATTGCAGGTTTTTATGATCCTTCCAGACCAGAAAATTCTGCTCCGCTCCCTCCAACCAGTGCCGCCACTCCTCCAAAGCAATTTTCAAAGCCAGCAGTTCTCGATTTCCCACGTCATAATTCCTTTCAGCATGACAACTTACGGGAGAGATAGGCACAAGGATGAAGCTCGTTGTCCCCTGCTGACCTCTGGGATAATATAGCTCCAACGCCGTCGTACCTCAACCACAAACTGTCGGTTGGATAAGGTACAGTCAGGATGGGAGCTGTTGTGAACCTTTTCTTTAGTTTCAGGAAAGAGTCATCTGCCTGCGGAGTCCACACAAAGTGAACATTGGGAGAGGTAAGGGCATGGAGAGGAGAGGCAATGGCACTGAAATTCCGTATGAAACGTCTGTAAAAGTTAGCAAACCCCAAGAATTGCTGAACCTTCTTCCTGGAGCTCGGCGTTGGCCAATTAGCCACGTCGCTGACCTTTGCTGTGTCCATTTCCACCTTATTAGGGGAAATCACAAAGCCTAAAAACGACACTGAGTTAACATGAAATTCACATTTTTCGGTTTTCACAAATAAATGGTTCTCAAGGAGTCTCTGAAGAACAAGGTGAACATGGTTAATATGGGTCTTCTCATCAGGAGAAAAGATGAAAATATATACACAAAGCAAAATACATTCAAGAAATCTCTTAACACATCATTGATGAGTGTTTGGAAAACAGCAGGTGCATTTGAAAGTCCAAAAGGCATAACTAAGTATTCGTAATGTCCTGTAGGTGTATTGAAGCCTGTTTTCCACTCATCCCCCTCCCTGATGCGCACAAGGTGATATGCATTCCTTAAGTATAATGTTGTGAACATTGTAGCACCTTGTAACAGTTCAAAAGCAGTAGAGATGAGTGGAAGGGGATACCTGTTCTTTACTGTAATCAATGCAGGGCCTCAATGAACCGTCCTTTTTCCCCACAAAAAAGAAACCTGCTGCTGCTGGGGACGATGATGGCCGAATCAAGCCGGCTTTGAGTGAAGAACCTATGTACTCTTTCATGGCCTCCCTTTCTGGACCAGAGAGGGAGTACAACCGTCCCTTGGGGATTGTGGAGCCCGACAGAAGGTCTATGGGGTATCATACGGTCTATGGGGAGGCAAGGATGTAGCTCGTGTCTTGTTAAACACCTCCTTGATGTCTAAATAACACACAGGAACCTTGGTTAAGTCAGGATAGTCAGAATGCTTCGAAGAAGTGACACTGGCATTACCTGGTCCCTGCTTAAGGTCACTTGATCTGTGCAGTCTACTCAAATCTGTAGGACTGGTTAAACATGAACGAGAGCACTCACCCCCACCCCCCACCCTTTAACCTTTCCTGTCTGCCAGTCAATGTGAGGGTTATGTTTAACAAGCCAAGGGTAACCCAAAATGAGGGGATGTTGAGCAGAGTAAAATAAATGAAAACTGATATGCTCACGGTGTTCCTGATCTATGATTATTACTATGGGCTCAGTGCGATGTGTGACTGTACATAAAAGGAGGCCATCCAAAGCGCTAGCCTCTAATGGCTGATCTAAAAGGACAATCTCTAAGTCCAAACTCTTAGCCAGCCCCCAGTCTAACAAGCTCTCGTCAGCCCCAGAATTGATTAATGCATCCTGAGTCCTAGTTTTATCATTTAGTTTCATTTGTACCTGAGTCAATTTTCTTGAAGAAAGATCGAAGGAAGTCACCGGCTCACCAGCGTCCTCCTTCCTACTGATGAGCCTGATCTTTTGCCGAACAGGCTGCCAGAACATGACCCTGCTGGCCGCAGTAAAAACACTGCCGCTCGGCGCTGTCGCTCCTCCGGGGTGAGTTTGGCTCTTCCGAGCTGCATCTGTTCCTCCGCGGCAAAAGGGGGCATTGGTCGCTCTGGGGATGAAGTCTGGGAACTCCTGCGCCAAGCGTAGTGCTCCCTCTGTAACTCCCCTCTGAATTGTGGAGTGGGTATGCATTCCTTCTTCTCTCCCGATGTCTTTCAGCTAGACGTTGGTCAATTCGGATAGTCATGGCGATGAGTGAGTCCAATTCTTCAGCCAGCTCTAATGGAGCTAACTGATCTTTTATGGGATCAGCTAACCCAGGGGTCTGCAACCTTTTTGACTAAAAGAGCCATTTTGCCCCCTTTTCCAACAATTTTTTTTGCCTGGAGCCGCAAAACATATTTGATGGATTGATTGCTTATAAAGTTGTATTTATTGTTATATTATAGACAAAAACTACAGTTTTTTTGCATTTATTATTTATTATATTATATAAAACTGTTAACCTCTAATAAGAAACAAAGAACTCTTATAAGGAGAATTAAAAAAAAATACACAGGCCTACTTTGAAATAACTTAAACACAGCACTTGGGGAGTCCTCTGCACATTTGATGGAAAAAAAATACGATTAAAATTGACCCACTTTGAAATAAATAAAACATATAGCTGCACCCTAAAAAGAGTTTACTGATTGAATTATGACTGAAGATCGTCAGCTGTCTTCCTCTTCCGTGTTTTTCCTGCAATACGTAAAGCTGCAGCACCTTTAACAACTTCTCTCCACATATCAAACATACCGGTAAGCCAGCATCGTTTGCTGTGAAAGCGTATAACTCTCTCCACGCAGAACTAAATCCTGTGTTCCTCCGATACTTTTTTTCTCTGATGTATCCACAGTTGGCTCATCGAGCCGGGGGTCAGGTTATTCGCCTGCAAGAAAAGGCGCTGGCGCGGGACCGTAGCAGGATATGACGCATCTTTTAGTTGACCTAATTAAAACCGTTTTTTATTTATTTTTGTGTCACGGTATCACCTCAAAATACAAGATACGAAACATTTTCAACCGTGCAGCGACATTTAAATAGTCAATACTTTTATTTATTTCCTTCTTGTTTTTGTCTAAGCTCAAGGGAGCCAGAGCAGAGGGCTTAAAGAGCCGCATGCTGACCCCTGCTCTATCACAATTGACATATAAAACCTAAATGTTCATCTGTTTATTGTTCTTCTTGCCTTTATATTCAAGCATGTTGATTGTATATTGGCTATATCTTGACATTTTGTTCATGTTATCATACATTTATTTTAATTGATGTAAATGTAACTTTTCTCTTTAAATATTCAAAATAATATTTTATATATACATTATTTTATAATTCAGTCAAATGTAGCCCTGTTTTGACTAATGATTTATATGTGTACACATATATCACTTACATTATTAAATACATCCTTTGTACTGAAGTATTCAAAAGTAAAAATGACATGTTTAATATCAATGATTTGCTGTGGCCAATTGTTTTTATTGCATTTACAGACCCTTGTAACTCTCTGATACCACCCAATGAATGCACTGACTTGCTAGTAGAACCACGCTACACAAAGCAGATCAGCAACACCTAGCCTATAACAACTTAAGCTTAGACATTTAAAAAAAGACAGCAACAGCTGACATCAAATCTTTGCTGAGCCTAAAGATAATCATAAATAAATAACATAGTGAAAATAAATGTATTGCAATGCTCAAAACAGCTAATCCTTGCATGCAGAAAGCACCCTTAGCGCGGAGATCATCATATCATCATCATATCATATCATATAAAAAGAAAAGGCTCGTTCGCGGGCGCAAGCCAGCTGCCGTCGTTCACTACAATGGAGAACATTCGATCCCGTTTGAATTGTGCCATGAATTACATGATGTTTGTCAATCTTAAAAAATCTTTTCCAAGTAAAAAAAGTCACAGTTTGTCGTAAAACTGTTGAAATATAAGACTATGAAAAATACACAACTAGAAAGACTACAAATCCCAGAGTCGCGTAAGTGATGTCATAACTGATGTCATAATTGTTTTCCTTCACTAAATATAAGAGATAGCTAAGAAGATAACTTTAACAAGATGCCTGTGTGCTTTGTACCAGGTTGTAATCTTGCTCGTTCTTTCTTCCCGTCTGATGAAAGGACCAGGAGTGGCTGGATCAAGTTAGCTAACTAGCTAGTAGCAAGCACGTTAGTTAGCATTACAGCCTTAGCCTTGTCATTTTTATTAGCCTTAACATGAAGTAACATTAAGTAACCCAAAATGTTAAACAGTAAGAGTAGTAGTCATATTTTGTGAACTCTTTGAAGAGTACTGTCACACCGGTGTGATCATTCTATAATACACCGTTTAAGCCCGGATGCCCCCGGGGGAGACATGCTAACGCTAACTACATTAGCATCTGCGATCTTTTCTACTTCATGCTATCTGCACAAATGGTTAACATTGACCATTAAAAATATCAGGCAGTTCAGGGAGAATCCTTACATATGTGTAATTCATGGCACAATTCAAACGGGATCGAAAGATAATTTTTCTCTCGCCATTGACTTCAATACATAATTTTTCAGAAATAAGGTCCCATGGAGGTCCACGGAAAGGGAGGGACTTCGGCTCTCTAAGGCCCAATCCCAAACCACACCCTAACCCTACCCCTCCGTGACGGAGTGAACTCTGTGGAGTGACACTCGCAGCTCAACGAGGCTCCCTGCTGTCAGATGGAGGGAGTAAATACAGCAGCAAGCTTTGGGACAAACTCCCCTCTCTCCGGCAGAAACAGGAAATGCCGTAACTGTATGTAACAACGGTTTCAAATCAGCTTCTCTTAGACAAAACATTAAAATTAATAACTAACTTTTTTGTAATTCTCTTTTATTTTTAAACCTGATTTTTATAAGCTTCTTAGTTTATGCAACAGTCTGTAAATATACACAACTTTATAATAAAATGCACACATTTACCTTTTTCTAGACTAAACACAGGTACTATCATAAGTTAAAAAATATGAGGTTATCATGAGGTTGTTAACATCGCAGTGTATCAGTGGATGTTTGCAGGAACTGTTTGTAAACAGCGTGTTTCCTGACGGACACACACAGCGTTGAGTCCGGTCAGGTAGAGACCGGTCTCAAGTCAGCACCGATGCAGACTCGCTGTTTGAGGGCTTGATAGCCCACTCCCCTCCACACCGCTCCACAGTCGTTGGTTTGGAACAGCACTTAATGTGGCGGACCCTCCGCGCGAACGGAGGGGTAGTGTGTAGGGTTAGGGTGTAGGGGTGGTTTGGGATTGGGCCTATATGAAACAGGTGGGCAGTGTGGGAGTCATGTGATTTTGAACATACAAGGAAGACTGATGTCATCTGGTGGATGGAGGAAGAATTGCATGAGGTGTGGGGAAAAAAGTAATTTGGCGCAGCAGAAAAGGTTATTGTGAGGAATTGCACATGGGTTAAGAATTAAATAAAAAATAAAAGTAAACAGTAAATGCATGCAAAACTAAAGTAGAAAGCCTCTATGGAATACACAATGCAAAATATAAACACATACCTTAGAATACACTATAAAAGACCAGACTACTACTACTAAAATCAAAACATGAAAATACAAACATAAGAAAATGTGCAAAGTAGTTGGTTATTGCAATGTGGTAAAATGTGAGTTTAATATGTGCAGATTGTGCAGGGCTATTAAAAAACCAAGACAACAGATAAAAAAACAATAACCCTGCAGGCTTTTTTTATCAAAAGATGAAATGAGTCAACATTACAACTTATATTTGAACATAGACATAAAAGCTTAAAAACATGGAAAGTGCAGTGGATATATTGCAAATGATAAGCCATGAAATACATGGAATAATATACAGAACACATTCAGTAACATTTGTTGTTTTAGCAGCAACTACATAAATATAGACAACAATCATTATTTGGTACAATCTCAACCTAAGAAAACAACAACTCCATCAAGGAGGTGTTTTAAACATAGAAATACTATAAACTTTGATAGTTGGCTTTCACAATATTCAGTAGGCCTATTTAAAAAAAAATATTTTTGTTACTAGTAAAAGCAAAACCCTTCAGAGACAGTTTATCTGAGACCTATAATACGTTGTTTGAAAAGAGTATAATGGGAGACCTTTAAAGGTGGGGTATGTAATTTTGGAGAAACCAGCTCGAGTGCGCTAGAATTTGAAAATACACAACCGGAAAGAATCTGCCTCTTCCTTCAGACTTCCTTACAGAGCCCCTCCTCCAACACACACGAACGCGCACATGACCAATGAGGGCACGAGATAAGTTTGTGCACAGATGGAAGGCTGACAGGCAGGTAGGCCATCCAGTTATTTTAGCCGGGCCGGCTCAGATGATTGGTCGTGCTTTTTACAGCGCCACGGCTTCCACAGATGACATTTTTTATGTATTCATTGCTATCGGGATGTTAAGAGCATTCCATGGAATATAACAAAAAGTGTTTCTGAAATAAATTACATACCCCACCTTTAAGTAAAGAAGCAATACTGCAATATAAAAATACTCAAACTGTGTCCTGCATTCAAAAGTGTACTTAAGTACAAGTAAAATAGTAGTAGCATTCAAAATACTTAAGTACCAAAAGCAAAGCACAAGTTATCCAAAATGGCCATTTTGAGCACCAGATATTTTTTTAATTATTTGATCAAATGTATTAAAATGATTGGTGCATTAATGTGTTCATCACTTGTTGTTGCAAAATGTGAAAAATGTTAGTATTCAAAACATGTAACAGTGTCTAACTTCAATATGAAGTGCAAAAAAACAGAACAAATATTTGTCAGTACCGAAGCAACCTAACGGAGACCGAGAGAGCACCTCTGATAGGAAAGATTACAGTAAATGATAAATATTAAATATACAATTACAAATTCATAAACCTCACAATTACAGTGTGATACAACAATACATATGTAGGCTAAGGCTGAACAATTAAACAAAACTGCAATATGGACCAAATGACAATATTTGCAGTATTTGTTAAATATGTGTCAGAATGGAGCAGAGATTCCAGCCTATAAATAAATCACATTAGAAAGACTTTTGATTGGTACAGATTCTCTCAGAAATCACATTTGATCATTTTAGTTTATCTGTCAACGGAAATAAGAGAAGATTAACAGTATACAAAGTAAAGTGTCAGAGCGCTGCAGATTTAAAGAGTCAGTATTGTGCAGGAGTGTGAAAATGTCTATAGATGATCATTAAAGTAACAGATAGTGTCAAACAGTTTCTGTTGGTCCACCTGCTGAACTGTTACCTGTCCCTGAGTCTGAACCCTGTTCACTGGCTGCTTGTCGTCTGAAGTTAAGAAGCACACAGCCACATAGAGAAAATAGAAAAACCAAACACAAAGAGGCCAATCCTTTCCCGTCTTCCTGCTTTGGAGTCTCAGGTTTGTTCCAATGTGTCGCTGCTGTAAAAACACCAAACAAAACTGTGTCAAAAACATTTCCCTGATAAAGAAAACTAAACATCTACAACATTTCTCAGGTTCTCGTGCACCCTGAGAGTTTAACATTATAACAAAGATGAATGGGGTTTACTCACCAGTGACGTGAGCCAGCATCTCCTAGAGTTACTCCCATCAGGTCTGACGAGTATGTCACACTCATAAAACCCAGAGTCACTGGTCCTGAGTCTGGAGACATGAAGTGTGAGGCGTCCTTCTGTGAGGACGTCTTTGTCCCACTGGACTCGTCCTGTAAACTCTGGATCCTGAGACTCTGGGGATTCAACACCTTGATAGAGATGAAACAGGACGATACCTGCCTTCAGTAAACATCTGACAGTGGGTAGAAATGGATCTGAGGGAAGTGTCTCTTCTGCTGCTGAAGGTCCACTCCAGGGTGATGTTCTGGTTCTCCTCTGCCTGATAGGAGTCTGAGTCACATTCACTACAAATGTTCCTGTGGAGGAGACACAGAGGGACTCTTTAAACTGCAGCTATGTTCCTGTGGAGGAGACACAGAGGGACTCTTTAAACTGCAGCTATGTTCTGTGGAGGAGACACAGAGGGACTCTTTAAACTATGTTCCTGTGGAGGAGACACAGAGGGACTCTTTAAACTGCAGCTATGTTCCTGTGGAGGAGACACAGAGGGACTCTTTAAACGGCAGCTATGTTCCTGTGGAGGAGACACAGAGGGACTCTTTAGGCTGAGGCCCCACGAGGACGCATACGGTAGTTTCCGTTACCGTTTTGTGTCATATAGACCGTTCGGCCACACTAGGACGACAGAATACGGCAGTAAACGACTACGGTAACGATTACGGGTCTCGAGGTGGATAGAACAGCATACGCAACACTCTGGGGGTCCAACGGCTCCGTGTGTACGCCCTATACGATCATTTGTGATAATGATGATGCAATAGTCCCGCTTCTCCCAGCAGGAGCTTCCAGCTAGATTTGATCGATATGGATATAAACGCGAGTGAAGTCTAATTGGACAGGAGAGGAGACACGCAGCTCTGCATGATAACCTGCAGCTCCGCCCGCTGTGATGGAGCAAAACACACACTTCAAGTTAGATCATCACCTTAGCTATTTTAATGACCTCTCAAACTACCTAAACTAGTTATAAATATGTTTATTTTTACTGTCGGGTCACTCATTACTGGATCAGCCAGCTGCATGAGACCACGGATACTGACGGGCTGTCAGGAGAGGGGGAGGAAAAGAGATCTCCGTCCTCCGTGTATTATTCTTATATTATTATATAGAGTCGTTATTCGTTTGTTTTAAAGCTCAATAAATAACAAAGAAGACCTTTGACCGGCAATTTTCTAATTTTGTCCGGAAGATTTAAACTTTAACGGACATGTTGACCGGCGAAACCCCACCGCTGATGCTAAATCCAACGTGGAGACTAAACAGAAGGGCAACCATGCATGCGTGAGAAGTCTTCTTCGCTGCTTTTGGCGTATGTTGTGGCCGAACTACAGCGCCACTTACAGGCCTGGCATATGTACTACAGCGTTTCGAGCAGTCTCGTGCAGAAGTACAGTGCCACTTACAGGCCTGGCATATGTACTACAGCGTTTCGAGCAGTCTCGTGCAGAAGTACAGCGCCACTTACAGGCCTGGCATATGTACTACAGCGTTTCGAGCTGTCTCGTGTGAACAGACACTTTCCGGTGTCTATTGCGTGTGGACGGAAGCCTTTTTTGCGATTGCGTTTTACCGTATGCGTCCTCGTGGGGCCGCAGCCTAAACTCCAGCTATGTATGTCCAGCTGTGGAGGAGACACAGAGGGACTCTTTAAACTGCAGCTATGTTTCTGTGCTGCTTTACTAAGAACAGTTTTAAAGAGACAAACTAACCAGAGACACAGGAGGTGAGGAAGAGGAGCAGCAGGAGGAGGAAGATCATCTTCTCGCTGTGAGAGGAAACACACACATCAGAGGTCACACAATAGAAAATAAAAGCTGCTTCTCATTTATTTGACTTTCGCCTCCTCGACTCCTCCGGTAGTGATCCGGAAATCAATTTCAGCGCTCCATCTTGAAGGACATCTCATTTCTCTAAATGCACATCGAGGAGAGAGGAGAGAGGAGAGAGGAGAGAGGAGGCTCTCTGGAGGAGCTATAACCGAGGATACGCTGATGTTTCCTCTGGGATGTATTTCAGTCAGCAGTGAAATGTCGCCTGTTATTGTCTCATTATACTGTGAATGAATTAAAAGTCGAGGATAGGAGTCAAGGAAGCAACATTTTGAATTGAGAAAGGGCTTCACAGTCTGTATTTAGTCATCACAATACTTATTACACAGAGAGAACAGAGGACTGACACCAGGAACAGTAATGAACATCTGACACTAGGTGGCGCCAGATATGAGCATTATATTTTCTTTGAACTGAACCAGGAAATACTTTGGACTTTTGCAGAAAGTTAACAAAGCATTGAGCGGCTCTTTTACAATGACTGTGGATTTAACCCAACAACAAAATGAGCCAACATGCTGTACTCAGCGTTAGTGTAGATCAAATAACACAGCGTTGTTCAGGGTGTATGCAACTGCAAATAAACCTGTGCACTTGTGCAAAATATGCAAACAACCTTATGTTGTCAAATCTCACAACAACTATTGTAATAACTAGATTAGATTTACTTTATCAAGACCAAATAGGGAAACTTTTACGTTACAGCATCAAGTAAAACGACATTGCACATAACATGACTAAACTAACTAACATATATTTGATACAATATAAAACATACACAACGTCGAAATATACAGAATGATTTAGAAAACACTAACAAACCCACTAAAAAACAGCGTGTAAACATTATGAAGTGTGCAATTTTAAATAAAAACTGAAATGCAGTGAGAACAAGCCTTAGGAAAGACTTTAATAGACTAACATACTAAATACAAGTAGCTGCAGTTTTAAATAAAAGCCTGAGTATAATATGTACACATCGTTCAGGGTTATAGAAGAGAGAACAACAGAGGGACATCTGGTTACAAAAGAAACTAAACAACTAGGTGCCAAATATTATAACTTTACAATATCCATTCATTACCTTATCACCGAGAAGCATCACAGGGAGAGTTTTCCATACAGTGGCTTCCCTCAGCTGAAGAACGAACAACTCCTGACATGCTTCACTATATATACACTGTGTTCACTGGGAGGAGAAGGGGAGGATCCAAACTACGTCAGTACACAAACAATGATGCGAATATCCCACACACACACATGTCAAGATAGAGATGGGCAGTACCTCGTTAAAAACAGGTACTGTATGTGAGAGTCATTTGACTTCCTGTCTGTCAAACCACACACACACTTTAACTGAGACACACACGTAATGTTTACATCACTTCAGGGGACATTACATTGACTTACATGCATTTCCTGGAGACTTATCTAACCTTAACCATAACCAACACTTGCCTAACCCTAACCAAGTCTTCCCTAAAATTACCTCTTATGGGGACCTCCATCTTGTCCCCATAAGGGAAGCCAGTCCCCACACGTGACTGTGTAAACAGATTTAGGTCCCCACAAGTATAGTAATGCTAGGACGGACACACACACACACACACACACACACACACACACACACACACACACACACACACACACACACACACACACACCACACACACACACACACACACACACAACACACACACAACACACACACACACACACACACACACACACACACACACACCACACACACACACACACACACACACACACACGCACACACACACACACTTCAAATTGATGTTTCAAAATCCTCACATTTTCCTCGGCACTTACTGCTGTACAATTGATTATTATGTTATGCTTTAGTTGTCCATTAAAAACTGAATCCTGTATCCTTAAAAAGTAACTTTTCATGAGTTTCTCAGAAAACTGTGTTCAGATTTGATCCAAGAGGCTTTTTAAAGACTTTATTTAAGGTTAACAAGAAGGAGACGTTGCTCAACACAAAATAAATCTCCCTCTAAACAAGACACAACTGCAGTGCAGAGGGATCTCGATTTCCTTCTCTGCTTCACCAAACAAAGAAGTATTATGTCTTCATGTCTTGATACTGAGCCAAGAAACTTATCTTTGTTCACTGAAGGGAGGGAGCATGTTATCATCCTCTACAAGGTCACACACTTCTCACTGTCTCCTCACAGGAACTACAGGGCTGAGCACAAACTGTTAAACCACGTGTTTGAGGTTATTCTTTTTAAATTGTATATTGTCATCTCAGTAGTGCAGCTACTAACCAGAGTAAATATAGGTGATATATGTCTAGTGTTTATCATGGGACAATGGGAACATATCTGCAGGACAGTTTCAGCAGTACCAATGTTTAACTTCTCTCAGTAAATGAATAGTCTTATTATTTTATTCTAAAACGGAGCGACTGTTAAAATCCCCTCAGGGGGTGATAACATTTTTCTGACAAGATTCAAGTGTTTGCACTTCATGCATTTCATTGGCTAGGCTGCTAAAATATCAAACGATCATAATATCTTTAAAAACAAAAAGGTCCTCGTTTCACTTGGGGATGGCAAACTGTCATTTCCTCTATTTCACAAACTCAAAAGCTGTCTCACAAAAGAGTGTGCGTTTTTTTTTCCGTACCTCCCCATGATATCTGACAGTCGGTGCAAAGAAGAGGAAGTCCTCCTTGTTAACCACAAAGTAACAGAGGCAGTCTTGTGAAATGGTCAACCCCATATGAAGAAACACACTCCTCGATGTCAGTTTTGGTATTTGAATGACAAGGATGACGACACCCTGAAACAGATCAATACAGTCAGAGCACGGCATATCCGGTCAGCGACAGCAGTGAGGTGCTGCCCTCTAGTGGCCGGCGATAAACTCTTCACCTATGGTCAACCCCGTATCACGGCAAGACGTGAACATGTGACGATTTACCATGCTGGGAGACGTGAAGATGTCACGATTTCGTCCCTTCAAACGTGACAGTTACACGGTATTGTTAACATGGCCCAACCAGTGGAGAAATACCCGGAAATGCCAAGCAAATGCTCTACCACGACGGTCGGTTGTTATTGTCAATATTAATATAATAATTATTTATTTTTTAATACTCACACTCGATTTCGCCGATTTTCTTGTTGCCCCAGCTGGTCGACACCTCTTTTAGCAGAAACAAAGGCTACATTAATGTATTAAATCGATGTTAATCCATGTGTGTGGATGTGGAATTAACGGACGTGACGTTGTGCGATTGCGTTGCCAGGCAACAGCTTCGGTTCATGTTAATTTACAAACTCTTCAACTAGAACCCTATATATATTTTAAAACATTTTAGAAGGCCTCACGAAATACTTTAATGTAAATTTAAATTTAAATGTGAAGGAATGTGTGTAGGACAAAATACATCTGTCATAAACATAAACCTTGAACCCTTGAACCTTGAACAATACCGGAAACAGACGTAGGCAAGATCCTCAGCTCGATGATTGGATGGTTTAGCCGCAATGCACGCTGGGACATGGTGTTTATGCGATGTGAAATCCGAAAACATTTTTTAAAAATAAAATAATACTTTATTCCGAGTGTGCTTGCTTTTGTCTTTGAAATTCATCACATAACGGCATTGTAATACACGGTTCGGCTGCATTAAATATTACATATATGCCGTAGTTCTCTATTTACAAAGCCCTGATGAGAAACATCATGGTTTGTTCTAGACAAACAGGAAGAACCGCCGCCAAAACTGAAAACGTGACGTGGATCATAAATATATCAGCAATTAAACAACATCTTACATTTCTTTTCACACAATACGTTATGTTTATGACAGATGTATTTTGTCCTACACACATTCCTTCACATTTAAATTTTAATTTACATTAAAGTATTTCGTGAGGCCTTCTAAAATGTTTTTAAATATAACTAGGGTTCTAGTTGAAGAGTTTGTAAATTAACATGAACCGAAGCTGTTGCCTGGCAACGCAATCGCACAACGTCACGTCCGTTAATTCCACATCCACACACATGGATTAACATCGATTTAATACATTAATGTAGCCTTTGTTTCTGCTAAAAGAGGTGTCGACCAGCTGGGGCAACAAGAAAATCGGCGAAATCGAGTGTGACTATTAAAAAATAAATCATTATTATATTAATATTGACAATAACAACCGACCGTCGTGGTAGAGCATTTGCTTGGCATTTCCGGGTATTTCTCCACTGGTTGGGCCATGTTAACAATACCGTGTGACTGTTACGTTTGAAGGGACGAAATCGTGACATCTTCACGTCTCCCAGCATGGTAAATCGCAGTGACGTGCGGTGAGGTTCATGGCTGGTGAGGCGCTGTCTCTTTCAGAGTCAGATTTACAAATATTATATTTTGACCTTAATCGAAATATTCGGATATTTTCAAAAGCTTTTTTAGTCTGATGCTTCGATTCATTTTAAACAGACAAAAGGATACCCAAAATCTAAATATTGGATTGTTCTTTCTTAGTAAGATCCCATTTTCATTACAATTGTGGTCTTACCTTGACTTGAAGATGAAGTCCATGCTATCCTTCTGGACAACAATCTCTATTACTTTTTTGTAAAAGTCCTCCTTATCTTCCTGTAGTTTAAAAAGTCTAGTTTGTTGTTTGCGTCTACGGTCTCTGCGTAGAATAACAGTAGCAACAAGAACCTGTGGGCTCACGTGCGCCCCCTTCAGTGCGGCAGAGGTTATGGCTGCCTCCCCTGGTGCTTTTTTCATTGCCGTTGTATGATGAGACCAGCGAGCCTAAATAATATCATATATACGTGAAATAAGTTATTTAGAGACTATGGATGGCGAGGATAAATGTAATAAAGGGATCTACAAACATTACATTTGTGACCTACAGTGAGATGGTAACAGGCATGCGCTTAGGGCCCGCGCTCCAGCCAGTTTCTGTGGGGTGACGCATCTGAGGTGAGGCAGACCTCATCTGTGCCTCACTTTACCACACAGTAACTGGCTTGAGCGCGCTCACAAAATAAGTGCCCGCGCAAAATTAGTGCCCGCGCTCCAGCCAGTTACTGTGGGCTTACGTGAGGCAGAGCTCGTCCCTGCCTCACTTCTCATCGCACCCATGTAGTTGTAGCGGAGCTCGGCAAATTTGCCGATTTTGACTATAAAAAGCGATTGGAATCATACAGAAATCACACTTACAACACAGATCAGTGGAGACATTCAATTATTATTACTATTTAGTTTTTCTTTAGTTGTTTTTCCATTACATTGGAGTATGACAGGTGAGGCTCTGCCTCCCCTGCCTCCCCTGACTGCACGTCGCTGGTAAATCGTCACATGTTCACGTCTTGCCTTACAGATCCTTACAGATCCTTCACAGTGTTTGTGCCTCACTGCAGGAAACACAATAACATCTTTATCAGCCCAGAAAGTGGAACTGTGGATTTACTAAATAAAGTTTAGTGCTTTAATAGTGCTATGTTCATCTGAGTTATCTCATTAATACATTTATTTGTTGACTTTGAAACCGTAGCCTTTCATTCTTGGACATAACAGTATATCAAACTGATATATGAACGAGGGTCTTACAGTCCACTAATCAGACAGAAAGCAGCAGGTTTTTAATAAGGGACTCCAGCAGACAGACAGCTCTGAGGCCAATGAGATAGAAACATGACATCTAACAGTCACATCAGTAAATGAGACTCCATACATCCCCCATGTAACATCTGTAAAGTGTTATATCTATATTTATTTATTTCAGTCACTGTGAGTTTCATCATTTGGCTGTAAGGTCATTGATCCTTCTTCTTATTCTTTAACTAAGATACGTGTTAAACGTTATTTAAGCCACTGGTTTACAGGGTGTCTGAGGACTTTCTCTCCTGAACCGTCTCCTCCTGTTGAACCTCTTATAGAGAACAGGCACCACATTAAACCAAGATAAGAGAACCAGTTGGAAAGATGTTGAAACGTTGTTCAAGACAAACTTACTGAATCGCATGAGACACAAAAGAGAAACTAAAAACATATTTCATTAACACTTTGTTATAAATTGAAATGCCATAAGGCCAAAAAGGACTTTACACATCAAGGGGACCTTTTTGTTGGTGGATAAATATAAAGTTGAATGTGTGCTTCGTGAAGGAAAGAGATTTCAGAGTCATGTTGATTTGTCAGCCTCTATATGTGGAGAGTTTAAACTCAGCAGAAAGGACACACACTATCTCTGCCAGAAACAGGACCTGTCCTAACCTTTTGACAAAGTATTATACCAGCTTATCCTTTTTTGTAAACCTCTTTTAAAATCAGGCAATCAGTCGACTACACACAGACACGGGTATATGTGATGCTAAGAAATGTACATACAAATTGCATTTTTAATAGATGCTGAAATGAAACCCTGGTGGACAGATTGGAGTTTCTTTCTTTCCACTTCACATGAACAGAGATAACAACAGCGGAAGTGTGAGTATTGGAATCGGAACAGAGTTTCAACCATTTTACTCAAACCTGATTTTATCTTCAGAAAACACGTTGTATGAGTCATGATCATGTTACTGCAGAAAGTGGAGACACGTCACACTGCAATAATGAAAACTACATATGTCACAAAGTGAATAAGTCATTACGTTACAGTGAGATGGATGGTTAAACCTTTTATATAAGTGTTGCATGTTACTTATAGTGTTGTGATTTTAATGTGGTGTGCTATATAGCAATGAACTCTTTATGTGCATGTTCGTTTAACCTCCTCAACAAACTGTCACAACAAAGACACAGACACTGCCGATTGACACACCGGCACCCAGGCGACAATCAGCGATCTGATTCGCCAGTGGCCAAATCCACCCCCCATAAATACGCCGAACCTGTTAGACGGCGCGCTTCTTCTCTTGACAGTTGCTTCCTGCTCATCGCCGAGATCGGACCGGATCGGTTCCTTCCTGCTCCTCCTCACCTCGCCGCAGATCGGACCGGAACGGACCCTTCCTGCTCCTCCTCACCTCGCCGCAGATCGGACCGGAACGGACCCCTCCTGCTTCTCGCCGAGAACGGACCTCTGCAGTTCCTCCTCCTGTCGGCTGGACCAGACCCTCTCTAACCATCGGATGCAACGCTTAACAACCTCCAAATAAAGGGAAGTAGCTAATTCTCCTGCTTTTGTGCGTGTGGGTTGTTTGTCACGAAAGCTACGTTGCTGTCCCCTGAGTCTCCTTTCTGTTTGTTACCGAGGGCTCCGAGACTAGAGGCTGACGGACAGAGTGTGGCGCGCCGGCAAAGTGGGAATCCCGGCACTGGATTTCCTGGAAGGGACTGGAACATTGCACCTCTGTCTGGCTAAAAGGGAAGACCGGAGTGGAGCTAGGTTCCAAGCGGACAGGACTTTCATGATTTTATAAACCCCTGCTGAACAGTATTTCCCTAGAAACGGGTTTTATTTCATTGAACATTATTTTAACTTTACGCTACTTAAGTATTTTATCAAGGAGTGTTTTAAAGTAATTTTGTATCAATAAACCATTTTAAACCTATTGTGCTGTCCTTCTCACTGTATTGGTGTGGCCGGGAATCCGAATCTTTTAAATATAAATTTGTTGTTAACAGGCCTCGCTAGGCTGTTACACATACTTTTACTGTGCATTATGCAACACTATAGTGCAATGCAACAGGCTAAAAACTGCTGGGGAAGATTTTGTATTTTTTAAATCAAAAGTCAAAAAGAAAGTAGAACTTTCCCGACTGTATATTCTCTAACAAGTTATTTTAAAGTTAAACTTTAAAAGCGCCAAAATGTTTTTTTCTGATACATTTTCTTAATGCCTGCCACTTAAACTAAAAGGGTGACATCACACTCCACATTCCCAACATTTTTCTCAACATGCTAAGTTGAAGTTTCCCTTACACCCGGCGCTAATACTCTTCTCTGCGCTCGTCTCCCAGCCTTGCAGCTTTGTTATGAATGAGAGCACTGTCCCTGGTTATGGAAACATGGATCACTGGAAGAGTTTTGTCGTGTTATAAAGTCATTCATCCTGTTCTCTGTTTCTCTGGATCGACTTCACATTGGAAATAAAGCAATGCTTCAATGTTATGTATGATCATACTAAAAGTGTTTATTTATTGAGCCACATAAATTATATATATTTTAAAACAATATCTTTACTTACACCAACAGTGAAATCCACAAATACAGATATTGACAATAAGTGAATGAGACACCATTCTGAAGCAGCTATTCACTTTGGCTTTCAAGAGCATTCAGCCACATATTAACCAAACGTCTTCTACTTTCTACTGCAGCTGACACACGTGTTGCTTATAGATAAGTAGATTTGCTTATTAATCAGCATGATCAATAAACTCATGTAGGACAACTATTATGTTTAAGAGGAAGTGCTACCAAAAGGACTTTAAGGGTATCCTACTGGTTACAACACAACACTTAGGAAACATTAAATATGTTTGGGAAAAACCTTGTAAGTGTTCCTCGTGAAATGAAAGAGATTTCAGTCATGCAAGCGTAAAGAATGTTTAAACTTTGGACCAAATGTCCAATTCCTCCCCGACAGCCTCAGTCACACAGCTTCTAATGTGGAGAGTGAACACAGCATGAGGACACACTCTGTCCATCTGCCTGAAAACATGAGCTAACTGTGAAGAATGCAGCTTCCTCTCTGTGGTTAACCTCTTTTCAAATCCCCAGTTTACTCATTTGCTTCTGCTCTATATCCTGTAAACATAGTAAGTGTTATTTTTGCGGATAATAAACGATGGTCAAACGGTTTGAGTTGCTTGCCGCTTCAGTTACACCGAATAAAGATAAGGGAGGATGAGCAAGTGACTACAGGCTTTAAACATATGGTACAGTGTTTATATTGGAGTAGGGCCAGAGTTTTACTCAACTCAATTTGCTCCATTAAAACATGTTCCATGAGACGCTATCTCCTCAAATAGTGTGAGACATTCATAGAGTGATTAGTGTTTCCTATCATGAGACATTGTACACTCTTACCATCATGCCAAAAGTTTCTTCTACATGTTGCTTAATGTCACTTCTGCTTTAATGTCAGGTCTAAGGAAGTCTAGTATGAAGCAAGTCTGTTCATGAATCCTCAAATGCAGTTTATATTGCACACATGACTTTAATAAAGCATTCTGTAAATTAGCCACCCACGACCTTTCACTTCCTCCAGTTGTACCCAACGATACAGACGGAGGAACAGGCCTCTAATAAAGAGGGATTTGTCGTCTAAAATCTAGTGTGTATAAAGTCAGCCTTTGACAGTTAACCATGGGGTGAAAGCCAGGAGAAATGATTCCAGATGGTTCATTAAGATAGCTTTGAAGTTCTATAAGATAGGACTTGATTTCTCCCGAAGGAAATTGTTGTGCCAGAGTTACACAAATACAATAACACATATAACACAGCAGCATAATAATGAAACTGTACACAGTGCAGTCAAAGGAGCAATTCATTAAATGATGATAGTATGAAGCTATACGCAGAATAAACTTACATGTGGTTCCATTAAAACACCACCGGAATAAAGTTGACTCACCTGAAGCTCCTCCATCTGTCCTCTCCTTTCTCCCCCTCCCCTTCTTCTTAGCACCTTCATGATGACCCCCAGGCCAACATGGAGTTCACAACTGTACCTTAAAAATAAAACATGTTGTCTTTTATAAGCAAGTAAAAGCTGTATAAATGTGTAAACACAGAGAGCTAGTTTTAGCATTTTGTGAGGTGTGCTATGATTAGCACACACACACACAACACACACACACACACCACACACACACACACACACACACACACACACACACACACACACACACACACACACACACACACCACCACACCTAACTTGCTAGTATGATGATTCTTACACAGTAATAGCTCTATAAAACATCTCTTTAAAGGCCAGTGTGCAGAGAAAGAATATTACCAGACAGTAATGGCTGTTCCAGTGTACATGTAGGCCCCTTTTGAGATAGATGTAAGTATTTTGTGTGGCTCTTAGACCTTAGCTAGCTAGTTTTAGCTATTGAGCTACAAGCTTAAAGTGGGAAATCTGACTAGATGGTGAAAACTCGAGATGCTTGATGGATTGGCATTACAATAAATTGTCCCTTGGTAAAGTCATGTCACTGACAAATAAAACAGTTCAAACATATCTTTTTGAATTGGCCTCAGCTGAAGTCTTTCAACAGGTGTGTAGAGAGGCAGAAATAAGAGGACATTCAGGCAGATTAAATCATTTCAGTGATTTATTTATAAAAACAAAGACTTGAAAGCAAAGACATGAAGCTACATTGAGTCTGGTGCAAAGTGCAGGTGGAGGTGGGCTGGTTAAATACTGTGGGGTGATTGGATAAAGGGAAACAGGTGAGCAGGTAAAAAGATACAGACTGAGATCATCTGTTGGACGGAAGGAGAAGTGCATGTTTGGAGTGAAATGCATGTGGGAACAGGAATGTTTCCAATAAATACAGTGGAGGAAATAAGTATTTGATCCCTTGCAGATTTTGTAAGTTTGCCCACTTACAAAGAAAATAACAATCTATAATTTTAAGGTTTATTTTAACAGTGAGAGAAATAATATTCTTAGTTCTTGGTGGAGAAACCCTGGTTGGACAGACAGAGGTCAGACTCTTCTTGTAGCTGGTCTCCAGGTGTGCACATCTCAGGAAGGATTGTGGTCCACTCCTCTCTGAAGATCCTCTCCAAATCCTGAAGGTTTTGAGGCTGATGCTTGGCATCTGGAAGCTTCAGCTCCCTCCACAGAGTTTCTATGGGATTAAGGTCCGGATACTGGCTCGGCCCCTCCATCACCTCATTGTCCTGCTGGAAGACCCCTCCATGACCCATTTTCACTGTCCTGACTCCTGGCTGAGGGAAGGAGGCTATCGGCCAAAATTAAGACACAAAAAAACACAAACACTTCTGCACATTGGTGTAACATATAAAACAAAACTGTATTAAATCATGCAATATTTTAACGATTTTAATTTGACATTCAATAAGGTATTTATTTATTTATTTAATCTAACTATGAATGAATTATGTTATTCTTCCGTGAGTTTCGCCCCGCTCCTCGCTCCAATGACAATGTGACCATTTAGTAAGGTAAAAAGCAAAAAGTAGAAACGCCTCTCAGACGCTCTTCCCTTTACTGGTTTAATAAAGAAAAACAAATGATCCGAAGATTCACGCGCTCACAGGGTTCACATCAGGACGTTTATATCATTGGCTACTGCTCACCGATTCATTTTCAGGTTATTCTCATACGACTATTTTAATTGTCTATTTTAGTTAAACAGTTTACAGTTTGAAGAATAATATGCACATTGAATATATTCATACAAATGTAAGTAACTTAAAGGTTACATATTATTATTATTTTAATTTTGTAACTTGGTACCAGGAACGTTTTTATTGAACCATCTGCTCTTGATATAAAAGCAGGAACCGATGTTTGTTTTCGTCTCTCTCGTCCCGCTGGAAGGGTAAGCACATATTGGTTCTTATTTTTATATCATGAGCACGAATAGCATTTTTAATTCAGATTTAAAATATGATGAGAGGTTTATAAAAAAGACATGCCACTTATACTATAGTATAATTTGTCTCTCCCGAGAAATGATGTTACGAATCCACGGTCGATAGATTAGAGATTGGAGAGGCTTTCTCACTGTATTTGCATTTCCCTCCACTTTACATGAACAGAGAGAACAATGCTGACCGTGGCACAGAGGCAGGGTTAGTATTGGAATCGGGCCAGAGTTTCAACCGTTTTACTCAAGCTGGATTTTATCTTCAGAAAACGTTATTTTAGTGAGTCATGTTACTGCAGAAAGTGGAGACACCTCACCCAGCAATACTAAAAACTAAATTCTTGAACTCTGCATGAATGCAAAAGCTGTCCCTTTAACCTCACGAACCACACATTCACTATTATTATAATAATAATAATAATATTATTATTATTGTTATTATTCAGAGAGATTCTGAAACAAAACTGAAGGGGTTCAGTTGGTCCTCTGTTTCTGCTTTGTTCACTGATCTCAAAGCAGAAAGTATCTCCTGATTCAGTTCAAAGAAAATATAATGTTGATATCTGGCGCCACCTAGTGTCAGACATATGTTACTGTTCCTGGTGTCAGTCCTCTGTGCAATAAGTCATGTGGTAAAGACAGACTCTGTGTTTTCTGATGTGTGACATTGGTGTGTGTGTGTGTGTGTGTGTGTGTGTGTGTATGTGTGTGTGTGTGTGTGTGTGTTTCCTCTCACAGGGAGAAGATGATCTTCATCATCCTGCTGCTCCTCTTCCTCACCCCCTGTGTCTCTGGTTAGTTTACTCCTTTATTTCCCACTTAGACACATTGAATATCATTGAAAAACCTTTTGTGTCACGTGTCACCTTTTCATAAAGAAGCATCTGAGAGCTCTTTGGTATGGAACACTATTAGTGCAAGGCAAGAGGGTCAAAACTGAGGAGGGAGATTCTGATTTTATTTTGCTTTTCTTTCATCAAAATGTCAAGAAGTGGAGCTTTCAGTATATTCTCTAACAAAAGTAGTTTGTTACAAGTAATTTATTCTTAAAAGTTCAATGTTTATTCTCAATAATTACACTTTTAAAGCGCCTAACTGTTTTTTCTGCTACATTTTTCCTAATAACTGCACTCAAATTGAAAGATTGATATTTTACTCGACATTTTGGCTTTTTTCTTAACATGCTAAATAAAAAAGTTAAATAGTCCCTTTCTTCTTTATTTCCCCTCATACCCTAATACTCTTCCTTACCCAAGGAGACCTCTGTCTCTGGTTAGCTTCACTTAGTCTCTTTAAAGCTGTTCTCAGTGAAGCAGCACAGAAGGTTAGCTGCAGTTTAAAGAGTCCCTCTGTGTCTCCTCCACAGCAACATGGCTGCAGTTTAAAGAGTCCCTCTGTGTCTCCTCCACAGAACATAGCTGCAGTTTAAAGAGTCCCTCTGTGTCTCCTCCACAGAAACATAGCTGCAGTTTAAAGAGTCCCTCTGTGTCTCCTCCACAGAAACATAGCTGCAGTTTAAAGAGTCCCTCTGTGTCTCCTCCACAGAAACATAGCTGCAGTTTAAAGAGTCCCTCTGTGTCTCCTCCACAGAAACATAGCTGCAGTTTAAAGAGTCCCCTGTGTCTCCTCCACAGAAACATAGCTGCAGTTTAAAGAGTCCCTCTGTGTCTCCTCCACAGAACATAGCTGCAGTTTAAAGAGTCCCTCTGTGTCTCCTCCACAGGACCATTTGTAGTGAATGTGACTCAGACTTCCTATCAGGCAGAGGAGAACCAGAACATCACCCTGGAGTGGACCTTCAGCACCAGAACAGACACTTCCCTCAGATCCATTTCTATCTTCTGTCAGCTTTATACTGAGATCAGACCCTATGTCCTGTTTCATCTCCATCAAGGTGTTGAATCCCCAGAGTCTCAGGATCCACAGTTTGCAGGACGAGTCCAGTGGGACAAAGACGTCCTCACAGAAGGACGCCTCACACTTCATGTCTCCAGACTCAGGACCAATGACTCTGGGTTTTATGTGTGTGACATACTCGTCCGATCTGAGGGGAGTAACTCTAGGAGATGCTGGCTCAACGTCACTGGTGAGTAACCTCAGTAGAAGTCAGGAAGTTCAATTAAAACGTCTTTAATGTGCAGATCCTAGTAGCTCTATTGTCTATTCTAAGGTTAAATAAAGATGCAAGGTCAATGCAACCTCTGATGGAGAAAAGTATTATATAAACTCTTTATTTTCACTGGAAAGAGGTTTTCTCCCCTCAACATGATGTTACTAACTGTGTATTTTCCACAGCTGCTGCTGAGCTCCAAACTCAGAGACCAACAGAGAGTCCTCAACCAGAGAGCTGGAGAAACTTCTGGATCTATGTTGGACTGCCAGTTACAACATTTCTACTGTCTCTCTTTGCTGCTATCTTTGTCCTCAACGCTCGGCTTACTAAATCTCCTCATGTGAAAAAAGATCAAGATAGATTCCAGACGATGAGTTCCTCAGAGAAACACACCCAAAGAGTCTGAAACCCTCTTCAAATGAATCGTTGGAGCACAATGTTATAAAACAAGAAAAGTCCAAGGTTCTCATCATCTTCTGATTTAACTGTCAGAAAACTACTGATGATGAAGAATATATATTTGTGTGCAGAAGCTATTATGAAAAGAAACACAAAGCGTGATACGTAGTGTTTATTGATGTATTCACTGTTTGCTGTAATCACATTACATTCTGTGAGCACTACACAAACGGGAAGACACTTTAAAAGATCACTGGAAATGATTCAGATTTATCCACCATGTTTTAACTAATTGATCCTTGATTGGATTTATCCACCATGTTTTAACTAATTGATCCTTGATTGGATTTATCCACCATGTTTTAACTAATTGATCCTTGATTGGATTTATCCGTGCTGTTCGTATGTTTTCTATACATGCTTTGTAGGAAGAAATGAATGTAGTAACATTAAATCTAGTTTAAATTCAAGTGCGGCTGAATTGCAGCTGAAGTTATGTAAATATATGTTAATGTAGGAAAACATTACTTTCTTTTCCCTCGTTATCCAAAATGTGGTTTGTAAAGTCTCTCTCAGTGCAGAGCAGAACACGGTTTTTGTATTTGGTGCGTTACTGTTATTTTGAAGAGACATATATTTTTGTATTTTTTTTAGTACAGTAGCAGCGATGATAAAGACTGAATGTTCGGAGTGAATTTGATTGTTTTAAAAGAAACCAAAACCTAAGCACTTGTTGAGTTAATTCAGGCCTTGCATCTGATTCACTAACTATGGTATGTTCTGGCTTGAAGTGAATATATCTGCTCTTTCCTTGTTGTTCGGAGTTTGATTCTTTATGGTTTTTGCACTTATTGTGAGTCGCTTTGGAAAAAAGCGTCAGCTAAATGATATGAAACGTGTGAACACATTAAGCTGTCTTTGGCTCTTTTCTGCCGTAACAATGTACTTTCCCCTCTGACTAATAAAGGGATTCTGATAATATTCATTTTGAGATAAATACTAATGTTACTTTTTGTCAGCTTCCCCTTTTGTGGTTAAGCTCTTTCCAATTGCCCCAGTTAAGACTGCTTTTGCTGCAGTTTCTGTGAACAAAGTGCACAAAACTAATAAACACGTCTACACTCTGCTACACACAGACACCGGTATATGTGATCATAAAGAAATGTACATAAAAATACTACTTCATTTTCAGGTTATTCTCATACGACTATTTTAGTTGTCTATTTTAGTTAAACAGTTTACAGTTTGAAGAATAATATGCACATTGAATATATTCATACAAATGTAAGTAACTTAAAGGTTACATATGATTATTTTTTAACATTTTGTAAATTGGTACCAGTGTTTAGTTTGTGAAAACATGAACGTTTTTATTGTAGGAACCATCTGCTCTTGATATAAAAGCAGGAACCGATGTTTGTTTTCGTCTCTCTCGTCCCGCTGGAAGGGTAAGCACATATTGGTTCTTATTTTTATATCATGAGCACGAATAGCATTTTTAATTCAGATTTAAAATATGATGAGAGGTTTATAAAAAGACATGCCACTTATACTATAGTATAATTTGTCTCTCCCGAGAAATGATGTTACGAATCCACGGTCTAGATATTAGAGATTGGAGAGGCTTTCTCACTGTATTTGCATTTCCCTCCACTTTACATGAACAGAGAAACAATGCTGACCGTGGCACAGAGGCAGGGTTAGTATTGGAATCGGGCCAGAGTTTCAACCGTTTTACTCAAGCTGGATTTTATCTTCAGAAAATACGTTATTTTAGTGATTCATGTTACTGCAGAAAGTGGAGACACCTCACCCAGCAATACTAAAACTAAATTCTTGAACTCTGCATGAATGCAAAAGCTGTCCCTTTAACCTCACGAACCACACATTCACTATTATTAAAATAATAATAATAATTATTATTATTATTCAGAGAGATTCTGAAACAAAACTGAAGGGGTTCAGTTGGTCCTCTCTTTCTGCTTTGTTCACTGATCTCAAAGCAGAAAGTATCTCCTGATTCAGTTCAAAGAAAATATAATGTTGATATCTGGCGCCACCTAGTGTCAGACATATGTTACTGTTCCTGGTGTCAGTCCTCTGTGCAATAAGTCATGTGGTAAAGACAGACTCTGTGTTTTCTGATGTGTGACATTGGTGTGTGTGTGTGTGTGTGTGTGTGTGTGTGTGTGTGTGTGTGTGTGTGTGTGTGTTTCCTCTCACAGGGAGAAGATGATCTTCATCATCCTGCTGCTCCTCTTCCTCACCCCCTGTGTCTCTGGTTAGTTTACTCCTTTATTTCCCACTTAGACACATTGAATATCATTGAAAAACCTTTTGTGTCACGTGTCACCTTTTCATAAAGAAGCATCTGAGAGCTCTTTGGTATGGAACACTATTAGTGCAAGGCAAGAGGGTCAAAACTGAGGAGGGAGATTCTGATTTTATTTTGCTTTTCTTTCATCAAAATGTCAAGAAGTGGAGCTTTCAGTATATTCTCTAACAAAAGTAGTTTGTTACAAGTAATTTATTCTTAAAAGTTCAATGTTTATTCTCAATAATTACACTTTAAAGCGCCTAACTGTTTTTTCTGCTACATTTTTCCTAATAACTGCACTCAAATTGAAAGATTGATATTTTACTCGACATTTTGGCTTTTTTCTTAACATGCTAAATAAAAAAGTTAAATAGTCCCTTTCTTCTTTATTTCCCCTCATACCCTAATACTCTTCCTTACCCAAGGAGACCTCTGTCTCTGGTTAGCTTCACTTAGTCTCTTTAAAGCTGTTCTCAGTGAAGCAGCACAGAAGCTTAGCTGCAGTTTAAAGAGTCCCTCTGTGTCTCCTCCACAGAACATGGCTGCAGTTTAAAGAGTCCCTCTGTGTCTCCTCCACAGAAACATAGCTGCAGTTTAAAGAGTCCCTCTGTGTCTCCTCCACAGAAACATAGCTGCAGTTTAAAGAGTCCCTCTGTGTCTCCTCCACAGAAACATAGCTGCAGTTTAAAGAGTCCCTCTGTGTCTCCTCCACAGAAACATAGCTGCAGTTTAAAGAGTCCCTCTGTGTCTCCTCCACAGAAACATAGCTGCAGTTTAAAGAGTCCCTCTGTGTCTCCTCCACAGAAACATAGCTGCAGTTTAAAGAGTCCCTCTGTGTCTCCTCCACAGAACATGGCTGCAGTTTAAAGAGTCCCTCTGTGTCTCCTCCACAGAAACATAGCTGCAGTTTAAAGAGTCCCTCTGTGTCTCCTCCACAAAACATAGCTGCAGTTTAAAGAGTCCCTCTGTGTCTCCTCCACAGAAACATAGCTGCAGTTTAAAGAGTCCCTCTGTGTCTCCTCCACAGCACATGCTGCAGTTTAAAGAGTCCCTCTGTGTCTCCTCCACAGAAACATAGCTGCAGTTTAAAGAGTCCCTCTGTGTCTCCTCCACAGAACATAGCTGCAGTTTAAAGAGTCCCTCTGTGTCTCCTCCACAGAACATAGCTGCAGTTTAAAGAGTCCCTCTGTGTCTCCTCCACAGAACATAGCTGCAGTTTAAAGAGTCCCTCTGTGTCTCCTCCACATGAACATAGCTGCAGTTTAAAGAGTCCCTCTGTGTCTCCTCCACAGGAAGAGTTGTAGTGAATGTGACTCAGACTTCCTATCAGGCAGAGGAGAACCAGAACATCACCCTGGAGTGGACCTTCAGCACCAGAAGAGACACTTCCCTCAGATCCATTTCTACCATCTGTCACCTGTATGCTGATAACAGGCTCTACGTCCTGCTTGATCTCGATGAAGGTGTTGAATCCCCAGAGTCTCAGGATCCACAGTTTGCAGGACGAGTCCAGTGGGACAAAGACGTCCTCACAGAAGGACGCCTCACACTTCATGTCTCCAGACTCAGGACCAGTGACTCTGGGTTGTATGTTTGTGACATACTCGTCAGACCTGATGGGAGTAACTCTAGGAGATGCTGGCTCAGCGTCACTGGTGAGTAACCTCAGTAGAAGTGCTGTATTTAAAGGTCCCCTATTATACTGTTTTTCATCAATATATCACAGGTCTCAGATATATACAGAGCCTGTCTCTGATTGGCTGAAACACCAAACAGATCATTGCAGCATCCCATAATCCCCTCTGTTTCAGCCCTGTTTCCAAAGTGCTGATTCTCTGTCTGTTACTTTAGATGAAAATAAGGAGCCCCTCCCCACGCCCCTCTGAGAGATATTTGGTTAAAAAGAACACAATGGTGCTCTAGGAGGAGATTCAGGTGATAAGGGGGGGGGGGGGGGTTACCTTGGTTGGTGATTGGCTAATGGTCACACAAGCCAAAACATCGTTATGACATCATAAAGTGACCAAAATCTGATCAGCTCATTTTCAGACAGGTTTTTATAGAAATGGATCAGGAGAAAAAGAGAGAGAATCTTTGTTCCTGAAACTTTCAGAGTCTCTTTACACAGAGGGGACACATGTTGATGTAGAAGAGACATGAAGAAGAGGGACACATGTTGATGTAGAAGAGACATGAAGAAGAGGGGACACATGTTGATGTAGAGGAGACATGAAGAAGAGGGGACACATGTTGATGTAGAAGAGACATGAAGAAGAGGGGACACATGTTGATGTAGAAGAGACATGACGAAGAGGGGACACATGTTGATGTAGAGGAGACATGAAGAAGAGGGGACACATGTTGATGTAGAGGAGACAGAAGAAGAGATTTTCACTGTTCCTTTAAAGGTGAGTGGATGTATGGCAGGCAGTGAACCAACGATAAAAAGAACGGCTCTCACCAAGTACGACTCGGTTCCCTTCGTTCGTACCAAAGAGCCGTTCAAAAGAATTGGATCGTTCGCGAACATAACATCCACTAAATCAGTCGATCAAAGTTGAATTCACTTCTGAAATCTCTGCTATTAATGAATATAGGAGTCAATGGGGCCGTTGGTTGGTACTCCTGTTACTGCGAGGCTCACAGCTCTGCATGTGTACGTCCCTTTGATTCCACAGATACATTGTTGGAAAGAGGACGCCTTTTATACGTTCTTGAGTAAATGAAGTACAAAGAGTAACAATTGTGGAAGTTAGTTTTTATATTATTTATTTACTTTTATTTTATGTGTTTTATTTTATTTATTTACTTTTTATATTTTATTTATTTACTTTTATATTATTTATTTTTTGATAATAGCTTCTGCATCTTCATCTTTTCCCCAGCATTCTTTATATAAACACAGTAGAAATACTGCCAGTCCCACTCCAACGCAGATCAAGATCTCTGCCCATCTCCTTGGTTGTGGACTCTCTGTTGGTCTCTGAGTTTGGAGCTCAGCAGCTGTAGAAAATACACAGTTAGTAACATCATGTTGACGGGGAGAAGACCTCTTTCCAGTGAAAATAAAGAGTTTATATAATACTTTTCTCCATCAGAGGTTGCATTGACCTTGCATCTTTATTTAAACTTAGAATAGATCTACTAGAGTCTGCATATTAAAGAAGTGAAGATGGACAGTAAATACAGCACTTCTACTGAGGTTACTCACCAGTGACGCTGAGCCAGCATCTCCTAGAGTTAGTCCCATCAGGAGTGAATATGTCACACACATAAAACCCAGAGTCATTGGTCCTGAGTCTGGAGACATGAAGTGTGAGGCGTCCTTCTGTGAGGACGTCTTTGTCCCACTGGACTCGTCCTGCAAACTGTAGATCCTGAGACTCTGGGGATTCAACGCCTTCACGTAGTTCAAACAGAACAGAGGGTCGGTCATTAGTATGAAGGAAACAGAGGGTAGAAATGGATCTGAGGGAAGTGTCTCTTCTGGTGCTGAAGGTCCACTCCAGGGTGATGTTCTGGTTCTCCTCTGTCTGATAGGAAGTCTGAGTCACATTCACTACAACTGTTCCTGTGGAGGAGACACAGAGGGACTCTTTAAACTGCAGCTATGTTCCTGTGGAGGAGACACAGAGGGACTCTTTAAACTGCAGCTATGTTCCTGTGGAGGAGACACAGAGGGACTCTTTAAACTGCAGCTATGTTCCTGTGGAGGGGACACAGAGGGACTCTTTAAACTGCAGCTATGTTTCTGTGGAGGAGACACAGGGGGACTCTTTAAACTACAGCTATGTTTCTGTAGAGGAGACAGAGGGACTCTTTAAACTGCAGCTATGTTCCTGTGCTGCTTTACTGAGAACAGCTTTAAAGGTCCCCTATTATACTGTTTTTCATCAATATATCACAGGTCTCAGATATATACAGAGCCTGTCTCTGATTGGCTGAAACACCAAACAGATCATTGCAGCATCCCATAATCCCCTCTGTTTCAGCTCTGTTTCCAAAGTGCTGATTCTCTGTCTGTTACTTTAGATGAAAATAAGGAGCCCCTCCCCACGCCCCTCTGAGAGAGATTTGGTTACAAAGAACTCAATGGTGCTCTAGGAGGAGATTCAGGTGATAAGGTGGGGGGGGGGGGGGGTTACCTTGATTGGTGATTGGCTAATGGTTACACAAGCCAAAACATCATTATGACATCATAAAGTGACCAAAATCTGATCAGCTCATTTTCAGACAGGTTTTTATAGAAATGGATCAGGAGAAAAAGAGAGAGAATCTTTGTTCCTGAAACTTTCAGAGTCTCTTTACACAGAGGGGACACATGTTGATGTAGAAGAGACATGACGAAGAGGGGACACATGTTGATGTAGAAGAGACATGAAGAGGGGACACATGTTGATGTAGAGGAGACATGAAGAAGAGGGGACACATGTTGATGTAGAAGAGACATGAAGAAGAGGGACACATGTTGATGTAGAAGAGACATGAAGAAGAGGGGACACATGTTGATGTAGAGGAGACATGAAGAAGAGGGGACACATGTTGATGTAGAAGAGACATGAAGAGAGGATTTTGCATAATAGGTGACCTTTAAAGAGACAAACTAACCAGAGACACAGGAGGTGAGGAAGAGGAGCTGCAGGATGATGAAGATCATCTTCTCGCTGTGAGAGGAAACACACATCAAGGGTCAGAGGTCAGACTTTAACATTTAAGGAAAATAAAACGGTCTAAGCTGCAGTAACGGCTTTCTGCCACAAGATGGTGCCAGTAGTTCATGATGAGATATCATGTGTTCTGGCACCATCTTGTGGCAGAAAGGCATCACTGCAGCTCAGACCGTTTGTATTTCCTAATCTCAAAGCTGCTTGTGGAAGGGAAGAGGTGAGTTTAATTTAAAAAATCCATCAGCAGCTGTTTGCTTCAGTTAGTATGTTTGGTTCCAAACATCAACAGGTAAAAACACAGCATTTCACTTTCATCATT
Organism: Dissostichus mawsoni; assembly: GCA_011823955.1. Classification (NCBI taxonomy): domain Eukaryota; kingdom Metazoa; phylum Chordata; class Actinopteri; order Perciformes; family Nototheniidae; genus Dissostichus; species Dissostichus mawsoni. Next base: position 21,951,652 of record JAAKFY010000023.1, on the reverse strand, counting down.
ACAAAAACTATTATTTTTGTATTTTGTTGCATTCAAATTATTTAAAAATCTGGAGGACAACAACAGTTATTCCTATTTTATGTGACATCACATGTCTGTTGAATTGTGCTTTTACTGAGTGAACCCACCACATAATAATCCAGTAAGACTTTGTCTGATCCTCACATTGCAATCTGATTTAATCATAATTAAAAAAGACATTCATCTGTTACCTTTTTGAGTCTACAGTCCAGTAAAATCCAAACGGAGACGAGAGACGTGTCCTGTCTTTGTGTCTGAAGTCTTCAGAGCTGCAGGCGTACAGGTGCAGGTGCTGAGGTGAATAATGTACTGAGTCCTCTTTACAGGAAGGGTTTAAACATCTCTTGATCCATACCCTTACAATGAGAGATTATTGTTATGTTAGACTCTGCACCCGTACACCATCAGCCAGATTAAGAGATGGATGTTATATTAAAACCTTTTCAGGGCCAGGAACAGGTTTCATTTGAATCACACAAACGGTGAAAAAACATAGCATCATAGTAAACGGTGTATGTTGTGTTTCGTGTATCATATATCTGCCTCTGAAATAGCTTTAAATCCACCTTGGCCATGACTTTGACACATGCTTTGCCTGGATGTATAAATGCTTTGGTGCTTAGGCATGTCCATTTACAGCATGAAGTGAAGTGCCACATCACATACTTGTTTGTGGGTGTAAATATCGAGCAAAAAACAACTATTCACACCCATGTGCAACTATACAAACAAAAAATGAATCCTATAATATAAACCTGATAAATAAATCAACAAACATGACAGGATGTTCCACAGAGTTCTGCTCCTGCCAGAGGAGTGTGTTCTTACCTGGTCTGGTAGGTGATCAGCAGCTGTGTGCAGGAGGCAGACTGCTGCTGCTTTATAAAGAACATGGAGCCGGCTGACTCCCTTTGGTGGGTTGGCCTATACCTGAGAAGTGAAGTGATTTTCAGAAAGCAACGCCTGCTGCTGGTTCTATAGGAAGCCTATGTCCTTTATGCTGGGGACATGTCCCCACTACTTAAAACAAGTATATTTAGCTAAAAGTGCTCTGAAAAATAGCATGAACAAAATTAATTGTTCTCATGTAATACATACAGGGCCTGTTTTTGCCCTAGGCGACAAAGATGTTCGCCTAGGACGCCAGATCTGGGGTGCGCTGCGCTGGCAGCTCTGGGAGGGAAAAAAACATTTTTGACTGTTTGCGCTCATCCTAATTTAACAACATTCATAATTAAGTAAATGTAACACCCTTTTCACCCCGGTTACACTTTTCATTTGTCCTGTACGATGGGCGCTGTAAGTGATGAAAGTGGGAGGTGTTGGCTTATCAGACGCCCGCAGCTCACAGCCAAAGTGGGCGTGGGAGCGAGCGAGAGAGGTAAATGCAATTTATGTAAATATAACATCTCGCCTATAGGGCAGCAAATTGGTTAGAACCGGGCCTGAATACATAAGAACAATTTACAATCTCGAGAACAGTTTGTCCGTTCACACTTGGTGGGTGTATTTCTGGGAACACAAGTCCATTTGATCATTCAACATATTTAATATTAGTACGCTTTGAATCGAAAATAGTTAAGCAAACAACACCCCCCGTTGTGCAGCAGCAGGAGCGAGGCACTGCATTAGTCAATGAAACGTACGTAAGCTAAACAGAATTCCCACTGGCCCATTGCTTCTGATTCTAGAATAAGAAAAAAGGAACGCAAATACAAAGAAGTTAAAGTTACAGGTAAATACACTATTTAAAAAATATATAAACATGAATAAATAGAAGAATGAATATGTAGATTTGTTCAGTTTTTTTCTGTGTATATATATTTTGTTTTAAATATTTGTGGTCAGCGTCCAAATTGTCGTGTTTCAGAATTCCTCTGCGAAGCAAGGAGTCGGACCAGGCAATAAAGTTATAATACAGCGGATGTATTTCAGTTTTGATAAGGAATATACTTGCTCAGCTGATGTCTTCATAGCTTAATAGCGGGTTTCTGTGCCAAGAAAGCTCTTAACATTTCACGGCAAGTGTCATACAAATTAGACTTTGCAAGCTCTGCTGATTCCATTTTGGCTAATTTGATAATATAAGATAAGATGGTACTTTATTGATCCCAATTTGGGAGATTGTTTTTGTTGCAGCAGCATAAAAGACAAGGCATTTTACAATAAAACAAAACTACAAATAAACAAGAATAGAAAGAAAATAGAAAATATACATGTTGAAATAGAAAATATACATGTAGATATGATATATACAAATATATATATTGAAAAATATATGACATAAGGAATATGGAATATAAAATATAAAATATTGAACAGATTATATATGTGTAAAATGTACAACGTGGTTTTATTTCAAGAGAAACTATGGAGCAGAGAGTTCTCTGCCAGCCAGAGGTGATTTATTGTACAGAGTTATTGCAGTGGGCAGGAATGTTTCCTGTATCGGTCCTTGTGACAGCGGAGCTGCAGCAGTCTGTTGGAGAAGGAGCTCCGTTGACATGTTGTGCATGTATGTAAATGTGTCTGTTGATTGTGTATACAGGATATACATATTTTATACATATTTGTATACATATCTGTATATTGTATGATTGTATTTTTGTATTCGGGATTGTTGGAAAGTCATTTCGATCTCTCTGTCTGTACACACACACTGAGTAAGATTGACTTTGAAGTTGACTTAACCCGATATAAACCCAGATTGCTGATATCAGTAAATCAGGCTGAGTTTCTTGAAGCTATCTGAATGACTCCTGACTTATAATACAACAATAAACCATAACAACAGTACTGTAAAAGGTGATCAGTATGTGAAGGGATGGTCAGGAGCACCATATTGTGAAAGCACCTCTGAACTAACTCGATCGGCATGTTTACATCACACTGAAACTTTGGTAGACTTTTAAGTGGAAGAAAACAGATCCTCTGTGATTCAGTTGAACAAATAAAGTAGTAAATAGATTGTATTTATATAACTCTGTATCCAGTCTTTAGGACCCCTCCAGCTCTTTACATTCACAACTCATCATTCACCTTTTCACCCCAGAGACTAGCTCAAGGAAGCACTCACACACATTCACACGCATTCACACGCATTCACACGCATTCACACGCATTCACACGCATTCACACGCATTCACACGCATTCACACGCATTCACACACATTCACACGCATTCACACGCATTCACACGCATTCACACCATTCACACACATTCACACGCATTCACACACATTCACACACATTCACACACATTCACACACATTCACACACATTCACACCGCGTTGGCAAATTGTGGTTCAGTATGTTCCCAAGGACCGTCAACATGATGACTTATCCAACCCACAGTAATGAACTGCAATAGAAAAGGTTGTTATTAAAGTTTCTGGCATTACCGTTAAACCCTAACCATCTTAACTTCTGAACAGCTCATTCTGAAACTCTTTTTTACATTTTCCAATACAAATTTAATTGGATCATTGTCAGGAGTTTCCCATCATGCACCATTGTCAGTGGAGAGAAGCTGCGCTTTTAATAAGTGATTTCAATATAAAGCCTGAGGGACTTAAGGATAAGGAAGTATTGGATGATATCCCCTCAGTGCAGAGTTCATGTTTTTCTGACACGATGCTGATCTTATTTCAGAATCACAGTTGTTACCAGAAGCTTTCTGTCCTTTTCAGGTTTTTAATATCTACTAATGCACGTGGAACATTTGGGACGAATTCAGATTCATGGGTCAAGAGGAAGTTGAAACCTTAACATAATATAATAATAAATAGCTACTTTCAACATATTTTACACATATTGAATTAAAGAGTTCAGGTACTGTGCAGAAACATATAGAGCCCAGAAAACATCTAACATTTATTAACCCTAAAACTGATCCAACCCTCACTAATAAATGGTCCTGAACGAGCCAGCGTTGGTCAGCGTTTGTAATATTATAGTTTATCATTGTGTGATCCATATGGGTTAGTTGAGCTGGGTCCCTAATAGTTAAATAATCACCTGTTGAGTGAATGAGAGGGTCTGTATTCCTGATGACCACTTAGAGCAGGGGGGTCAAACTCAAATACACAGTGGGCCAAAATTAAAAAATGGGTACTAGTGGAGGGCCGGACTGGTTCAATGTTTATTGCAGAACGTATTGAAATGAACTTATTGCACATATTAAACCTGGAACTAACAAAGCTTTAACTGTTGCCTATAAAAACAACATTACACATTAAATTATCAGTTGCATTCATTTCTTACGGCTCTATCTGCAGCTTTTCCAGAGTCATTTCTTATGATTACATTTTTCCACAGGCCAACAACAGCTTCAAAAAAACTATTTCCCTCAAAGAAAAAACCAAACATGCCCTGTTGTCGTGAGAGAAAAAGTGCAGAAGGAAACATCCATTGAAACTCAGTGTGCTGCTGTGATGCTAGTTCAAGCCAGATACTTGGCATCTCATCTCGGGTGCAAGTTCATCAATGTTTGGGCTCAGGCTCTGAGCTGAGGAAACCCTCAGGATTGAGTGAAGGTGTAGGAAATGAAATCCACCACGGGCCGGATTTGGCCCGCGGGCCTTGAGTTTGACATGTATGACTTAGAGCTTTGATTAATCAGATCACAATGTTGTGCACGTTAATATAAGATGATAATTTTACAGTAAATTAAGATCATTTCAAAGTATTTTGGTGGATCTGAGCAATACCTTTTTCAAAGCCAATAAAGTTTTCTGGAGTCAAACATTTACGGGTCGACAACAACAAAAACCCGACACCATTCCCCTGAATACGGGGCACACCAAGGATGTGTGCTCAGCCCCTGCTCTTCACCCTGCTGCTTGAACCTGTGACCCCCTGATCCGAACACCAACACACTAATCCACTGCGCCACACGCCTCTGTTTGCATAACACAACTCGACTTTGACTTTTATGATCGTTATCGGATGACCTCGAAAATGACCACGTAGAAAGTTGGCTGCCATCCAGCTTTCACATTTGTAAAGAGAAGTTAATGGTTGGATCTCAAATAGAATAGAATAGAATATATCTTTATTGTCATCATACAAAGTAAATGGTTTGCCCCCCCCATTCGATTTGTTCTAGAGCCGACCCTGACTACTGGGCAGCTCAACCTGTAATAATATAACATAAGGTCTGCTGATTTATATTTTGTATTAATTAATTAAATCTGCAAAGTAACTTAATCTGTTAAATTAATGTAGTGGAGTAAAAGTTAACATAGCATAATGGGAAAATACTCAAAGTTCAAGTACCTACATTTCTTACTTAAAGGGGACCTATCATGCTATATTTAAATAATATATAAGGTATATATATATATATAAGGTATATTAATACGTTTTAATTTTCAAAATACGAAACAGATCATGCATTTTAGCCATGCCTCATTTTGCCTCACTCCAGCTCTGTCTTTGCAAGGTCTGATTCAGCTGACCACGCCCCCATGCGGAAGAGGGGGGCGTGACACGGCCCCGGCACGAGCGTCATGTTATCATGCTTGCTGTGATTACGAGTGGAGAGTCAACATGGCCCAACCTCTCATTCCCCTGATTGGTGGAGAGTTGACCAATCAGGCGGAGTGCCCCTACATTACGTCAAAAAGGTGCAAATAAAAAATCCACCCGTATCAAATCCGTTGCAGCCCCGTTTTTAGAGATTTGGGTATGGAGGAAAAGAGAGAGGGTTGTGTTTTCTGACACTTTGTGAGTTCCCTGGAACACCGGGGACACATATGTATGTATAAAAGACATCACAAAGTGCATTTTGCATGATAGGTCCCCTTTAATCTGTTAAATTAATGTAGTGGAGTAAAAGTATAACATAGCATAATGGGAAAATACTCAAGTTCAAGTAACTACATTTCTTACTTAAGTACAGTACTTGAGTATATGTTCTAAGTTACATTACACCACTCTGTATATTTAAAAGATTTATTTTTAAATGTGCAAAACAACATGGCTTTCAAACATCTCACAATAAAAACGTTTTGATGTCTTGTCCCCCGGTGTGTCAGGGAACTCACAAAGTGTCAGAAAACAAAACCCTCTCTCTTTTCCTCCGTACATCTCTAAAAACGGGGAACAACGGAGCTGATCCAGATTTGCTGCGATATGACGTAATATCTGAAATGTGGGCCCACGGAATAAGTGAATAGAGGGGTATGAGGGACGTCTGAAATGCATGATCTGTTTGGTACTTTGAGCAAAACACGGACATGTTTTTTATATATACAAATGCCTAAAAATAGCATAATAAGAGACCTTTAAATGTCACCTATTATGCAAAATCCACTTGTTCACGTCTTTTCTACATCAACATGTGTCCCCTCTGTGGAAAGAGATTCTGAAAGTTTCAGGAACAAAGATTCTCTCTCTTTTTGTCTTGATCCATTTCTATAAAAACCTGTCTGAAAATGAGCTGATCATATCTTGGCCACTTGATGATGTCAATCTAACAGCACTTGCCCTCAGTTAATAATTCTCAGAGTGATTCATGTTTTCTGTTTCAGACTCACAGGAAAGATAAGGGATACTTTCTGTTTAAGGTCTGGGCCCTTATTCTCCTCTGAAAGCTTAATAGCGGTTTCCCCGGTTGTCTGTGTCTTTTACTCCACTACATTAATTTAACAGATTAAGTTACTTTGCAGATTTAATTAATTAATACAAAATATAAATCAACAGACATTATGTTATATTATTATAGGTTGAGCTACCCAGTAGTCAGGGTCGGCTCTAGAACAAATCGAATGGGGGGGCAATCATTTACCACGGGGGGACACACTGCCGTCAACAACCAACACACAAACACCAACGCAACTTCCATTTCAAAACATGCAGTAAAGTCTCTGGTCTTTCACACGCAGCCTGTAACGGTTTGTTTTTAGTAATCCAGCAGACCATGCAGAATCAATGAGAGCAGCAGCTACAACATATGTACATTTATTTGATTTAATCAGGACAAAACATGACAGGATTCCTCAAATTGAACTTAAATTCTCACTGGATATACATGAATATACAAGTGAAATACATTTGAATGTGATGCAAATGCACTGAAGCAAACGTTTTAAATGTCCCAGATCAAATAAATCTGTGTGATCATCAGAGACTAAAGAGGTTTAAATAATCCCAGCTGGAAACAGGAAGAGCTGAGGGCCAGTAAAGAGCGCCCCCTGCTGCATTTATCAAGAACAACACTGTACATATTAAATATCAGTAACACCAGTGTAGATATCCTCACTGTTTATCTGGAGAACTGATCATGAACACAGCGAGCTGAGAGGCGTTTGGCATAAATCATAACATGTATCAACATAGAGATGAAACAGGACTGAAATTCTGGTCTCAGTAAACATCTGACAGAGGGTAGAAATGGATCTGAGGAAGTGTCTGTTCTGGTGCTGAAGGTCCACTCCAGGGTGATGTCCTGGTTCTCCTCTGCCTGATAGGAAGTCTGAGTCACATTCACTACAAATGTTCCTGTGGAGGAGACACAGAGGGACTCTTTAAACTGCAGCTATGTTCCTGTGGAGGAGACACAGAGGGACTCTTTAAACTGCAGCTATGTTCCTGTGGAGGAGACACAGAGGGACTCTTTAAACTGCAGCTATGTTTCTGTGGAGGAGACACAGAGGGACTCTTTAAACTACAGCTATGTTTCTGTGGAGGAGACACAGAGGGACTCTTTAAACTGCAGCTATGTTTCTATGCTGCTTTACTGAGAACAGCTTTAAAGAGACTAACTAACCACACACACACACACACACACACACACACACACACACACCACACACACACACATACACACACACACACACACACACACACACAAACACACACACACACACACACACACACACAAACACACACACACACACCACACACACACACACACACACACACACACAACACACATCAGAGATCCAACATTAGAAAATATTCAGTGTCTTTAGTCATCACATTACTTATTACTCAGAGTAACCAGAGGACAGTAATCTTCTGACACTAGGTGGCGCCAGATATGAACATTATAGTTTCTCTGAACTGAATCAGGAGATACTTTCACTTTTACAGTCAGTAAACAGAGAGCTGCCAGTTTAAAATCATCCTCCCCCCCCCCCCCCCCACACTGTGGATTTAACCCAACAACAAAATGAGCCAACATGCTGAACCCAGAGTTTGTGTCGATAAAATCACACAGCGTTGTTCAGGGTGTAGCAGGGTCGGACTGGGACAATACATCCGGGAATTATACACCCAGCCAGGCGTTTTGCTGGATGTATCGTCAATATTTACAGCGTTGCTGCCCATAGTGATAGCACTATAGTTTAAATCTACAGTACTACCCAAATAGAAACATAACTATTTAAAAAAGTGTGCAAATGTATTTGGTAGCCTATCCATGTGAACATGATTTAAGTGTGTGTGGAACCTCAAATCCTAGGGGGGTCCGGGGGCGTGCTGGGAAGATTCTATTTTTTAATTTGGAGTTAAAAGCATCAATCTGGTGCACTTTGAGGGCAAAATAAAGAGACTACATGTAGATCTATGGAAACACCCATATGAAACAGAACTGTGTACTTTTCAATAATCATAAAATCATAAGAACATCCCATATCCAATAGCAGAACATTGAAACATTATTTGTATTGTTTTTGGTTTAGTTGTGAGTGTCTCCTGTCTCCCCCCCCCTGCTCCTCATTAAAGACTAGTTTTACCTCTCAACAAGTTTATCTTATCTTATTTCACCCAGTAACATGTTTCTTTTTATTCATGCATATTTTACTAATCACTCCCCCCATGAATGAAAATATGTTTTTACCTAAATGGTGCTCGCTCTCTCGCGCTCTCTCTCTCTCTCCGTCTCTCTCTCTCCTCTCTCTCTCTCTCTCTCTCTCTCTCTCTCTCTCTCTCTCTCTCTCTCTCTGACAGATGGCCTACATGACATCTCCCTGTGACTTTATTAATACCAAATTTGGAAACGTTCTCGTTACAGCATGACGTAAAAAAAAAGACATTGCACATGACGAATACATGACAAAAATAAAGCTTATATATATATACTGTATATACACATTAACAATATAAGCATATATTTACATATCTACAATATAAATTCAAAGCAACCTTAAAGTTACAAGATACAATATATAAAATACACAATTCAATTCAACTATAAACACAGGATATAAAGTGTGCAGAGTAGCTCATAGCAGAACCTGACACTGAGTTGGTGGAGGGGAGGTTGGTGTAGATTAAAGGTCCACTAGCCACACTCATTGTCATTGCGCAGGTCTCCCTAAGTTCAAGTTAAAGGATTAATGAAGATAGACATTCTGGAAAATTATACAAATGTAATGACACATTTTATGTTGACACTGTAATGCATAGTCATGAATTAATCCTTTCAATTCGTTCCAACTCAACAGCTCTTACATTAAGCAATGTTTAACGCACAGTGGTGATAGGTAGTTCAGTTGGCATAGTATTAATATGAAATGGAGAGACATCAACCAAAATGATTGGATACCATTTTCTTTTACATTCATTAGTGCGTACAAGTACCATCGGCCAATTCTAGGTTTGATTGTCAAACAACATAACATATTAGATTCAACTAATAGTATTGCTTTCAACCAACCTAATTCAGTTATGTGAAACTTGTTGACATACATTTCAGTTTTTTCAGTGTAAATCAAAACCTACGTGTGTAGAAGGGCTGGTTTATCATATACACCCAAACTCAGGATCACTTCTTTTCAAACTGAGGCATCAATACAAACTTTAGCTTTCACAATCTATATCAGAAAATGGATAAATGCTTTCATTTTCAAACAAGGCATATCGTTTTTAAAAAGCATGGAGACATCTTTGTTGTTATACCTGACAAACATCACAGCATGTCCTTTATGCTACATTCACCGTAGATAGGCTAGGTGTGGGTTTACATATAGTTATAGTTTACAGCAAAGATATTCTGTATATCTTTTTCCTTCAGTGCAATGCTGCTAACAAAAAATAATATATTTTTAATTGTATTAATTAAGTTTTAGAATATATTGGCTTCTATTTTGAGTATATTTAGTGAATGAAAAAGCACATTATATTGGCACACATCAATAGACACTACTATTTTAAATTATAATTAATTATGAGATTAGGAGCCAGAAATCCTGTCTCTCTTTGTGACAATTTCAGGAGATCTCGGGTCCCTCTGTTAGCCTATAAAGACTTCAAATATTAGGCCACCTTTGTCTGTATTAAGGCAGTGTCTGACCAAGGGGATAATATGTATTTAATATTCCATATCCGTGGCTCAATGTAAATTAAAATATCTTAAATATCATCTGGACTTTTGATATGATAAGCGTAAATATGTCTTGTGTCTTTAGTGTCAAAGCTCAAAAATCTGTTATTTTGTTCAAGATACCCTAAGTAAGTCTATATTATAGAAACTTTAAGCAGATCTACTTCAAGTTCATTTCCTTAAGGCTAGTATAAGCTGACTGCATGTGGATATAATGGGAGAATGAAGGTTTGTGTAAGGAGGGAAGGAGGAAGCAGTGAAGATGAAGCGTTGTTTATTTGAAGGAGGCGCGGACCTGACGGCCCTTCAGAGGCTGGGGGGGGCGGTAGTTGTCCACCATGCAGCATGGAGCCTCTCCTTCTCCGGTGAAGAGGAGGCCGCGGAACCTGGCCATCTGATGAAGAAGGAGAAACACGGTTTTTAAATCAATGAACCTGTGTCCTGGACACGTACCCACCACGTTATGTTGGTGTAATATAGATTGTATACACTGTTTACTATTTTCAATGTTTCTTTGAGACATACAAAAAGAAACGCCTAACACTTCAAAATCAACAATATGAAAATGTCATCCGATCTGGGACAGCCAGGCAAGAGCCAAAAAACGGATTAATTGTGAGCGGAAATAGAAAATCTGAGATCTTTACTGCTCCACTACAATAATGTGGTGAGGTAAAGTGGAAAATAGGCTTTATGGCAGACACATGTCCATGAAACATAAATACTTTGTTCAGCAGGATAATCTCCACATATCCACACTAGTTTATGACTTGAAGCATAACTGCAGTCGGCTGAAGTAAAAGTCTATACTACATCATGGTCACATGTCTTTGATCACCACCACCAAGCTGAAGACCGACTCGTGTCACCGTGATGACGTTTAGTCTCATTTAGTCACCTGGTAGCTACAGCCGTATTAATGACAGTTTCAGACACCAGTGGGGTATTTACTGACGTATTTCATGTAGTAGAACCAAACGTAAAAGTCTTGTACGATTTTCCAGACGTCTCATTCCAGTCTTCTAACCACAAACACGTTAAAAAAAACCTTGACTTGGACGAAGGAAACGGAAGTGGTAAAATGCTGTGTTTTTAGGGGTTTTATGACTCAATACTGCACAACTCTATATAGGTCAGGATTGGGGTTCACTCCAAGTCCAGATATAGGAGTGCACTGCTAATCTTTCTTGCCAGCTCACGCACCATTGTTGTATTCAAACAAATCTACTCCAAGCAATTCCGAACTAGGTTGTGCATGGTGGCGACAACATCAGAAATCAACTGTCTGTCAGTGCGGACTGTATGTTACAAACTCAATACATCATACCCGGAGAGAAAACTCGCTGCTAGTGTCTCTTTATTCTAACTGAAACATATATTTTTAGAGAGTTGCTTATTGATATCTTATACTTGACTAATTAAAGAGAGTCACTATATGCCACCCACCTCAACACGTGATCCATTTACCACCTGGTGGAAAACACCTGAAAGCTTTGCTCCTGTCTTTAACAAAGTGACCACACCAATGATCACATGACTCCATGCTCCATAAGGTTTTCTAATACTGGATCATTGATAAGTACCCAATGATTGAAATGGTGTTTGTTATGAAGAATCCATGACTTGCACAGATTCAAAAAACCCTTGGTTTCAGACAGGCCAACACCTCCAGGCAGAGCCAGAAAAAACAGGTCAATATCCACGTCACCTGTCACCTGCAGTAACAGGTCCAGGAGAGGGCTTCTACTGGGGTTTGAATCTCTGTCTTCACCAACTAAGCCTTTGGAACCTCTGTTTTGGTTCATTGGAAGATTCACATATTTAGGGTTGTTTAGGGCAAGAGCCATAAGAAAATGTCCACACGATTAGTTAGCCAAGAGAGTCACGACAGAAAGTATTCCTTCTAATTCAACCATTTCTGACTAGGTGGGCATTACAAAACTTCCCGCACATACTGTATGCAACATTTCCTCTGGGAGCCATTTAGCCTTTAGCTAGCTGGTGAGCTTTAGGATGATTTCTCTGCCTCAGCAGGCTCAATCTGCAATGCTGCACTTCTTCACCATAACAAAGTAAGCGTTAAACTGTACAGTACTTGTGTATCAACGTATTTATTCCTACATTAAAAACATTCCTCACTTCTTAAAGCTGACATCTATCTGTTAGGGTAGTCAAACTGTGTTAAACCTTTAGGAAAAGCCTACGGTATGTCACATGAAGGTACAGGTGGGCAGTGTTCAATATGTAAAGAGTGCAGTCTGCAGATACAGGCTGTCAGTGTACTCTGAGTGAAACACAAGGTCTTCAGGGCTCAGACACACCCTGCTCTAAAGCATGATATGACTTCTGACCCTCTTGACGTTGGCAATGTTTAAACCAACATCCAGGCTCCTTAAAGCTTGCACAAACTTAGAGGATCTAGAGGGTATTTTAAAATAAAATCTAGTTATGATGAAATAGCCAGCTATGTTAATTCGGCAGTTATTTATTGGATATTCTTTTGGTTTTTTCAGACTCCCTGAAGCTTAACACCTCACGCCTTGTATTTTCTCATTTTGAGTGAAACACTTCTACTGGATAATTCAGCAGGATCCTCACCAGACTACATAATAGAAAAGCAGCATGTCCAACCCACATCTAGTATGTGGACTGCCAAGACAAATGTCTGTATTTAAGAACTGCCACAAAGCCATTTTGTGCTTGTACATAGGCACATGTGCGTATGTGCACTGAAACACCCTATGACCTTCCTAGCTATATTTAAATGATATTTAGTCTGCAATCCAGATGTGGCTTCACTTCAGTTGTTTGCCTCTCAAACTTCAAGTTGTATTTGAATACTAAAACAACAAGCTATAATTATTCTGCAATTCAAGAACAGAGATTGTACAGCGGCAGTTTTGTAACCCTACGGAGGCATTTTTTTCCAACAACGTTAAAAACAGCACTGTGCATGTCCAAATATCTGGATGTTATATTCACAGTTTTTTGTATACATTTGTTGTATCAAGGTATATAAGGGTAAAAGTATATATCCACTTGTTGGCAGATCAGAGCAGAATCATTGTGTTTCACTGTTTATGTGGCTTTTACACAGGACACACAGGACATTCACAATAAGTCATAATCAAGGTTATCAACTCTGAAATGTGTATTAAACAGGAAGTACTCATTTTAAATCTAATATAAGTAGAGAGTGAGTACGCACCTGAGTACGGCTGACACTGATTGGCTCCTTGAGGACGATCCAGCTGACGCTCTCCAACAGAGGCGGCGTGGTCAGAGAGCCGTCATAGGTCCAGAAGTCCAGAGAACCAGGCAGGAGGGTCTTTGGGTCGAAGTTAGCAAAGACGGTCTGCTTCCCCTGCAGGTGTGAGGGCGGAGGAACAGGGAAGAGGGGGTTAGGAAAGGAAGGGAAGCAGTTGTCACTCATTGTTAACCATTACAATTGTAGGTCTTCCAAGAATTTAAAATGTGTTTCATTGACAGAATAAGCTCATTTGTCTTCAGCAAATATGTTTTGGGATTTGCATGGATTTGTGTGTTTTTAACATAGCGGCCTGTGAGGCTCAGGATACGGAAAGCTAATATTTGACCCTTCATAGATGAACACCACAGAAGACATTATTATGTTTAGCATATCATAGACCTACTGAAACACAATAACTAGCTAGAGGGGGTGAATGTTTATACCAGGTGTACAATCATTTTGATGCTAATAATAATAATAATAATATGGTAGATTACAAGGCTACATAAAAACGAGACTCAACGATGCCGGGCTAATGTGCTACCAAATGATTTAGCGCTTCACAAAAACAATGCAAATACATTGAAATTGAAACATGACATTACAAATGAAAATGAAAATGAAAAATGAAATTCATACACTATGTTTATTAGAAAAATAAGATTTATTAAATACTGTTGCTGTGAGCTAAAACAATGCTAATGCAGAGACACCATCCGTTACTGTGCAAAAAGACATGCAATCTGTGATGTACATCATGTAATACATCTTCTTGCTGGAAGTGTACGTTGAGTTTGTAGCAGTTTGTACGAGCCTCACTCTGCTTGTTCTGACAGTCAATCATAGTTAGTGCTCTGATAGTGAAGTTCTTAAGAGTTATCGGATTATTAATCAGAATCAGAATACCATTATTCGTCCAACAGAGGGGAAATGTACATTGTTACAGAGAAAGTAAAGAGCCAGAAAGAGTCAAATATTGACTCAGAGACATGCATACAACATTAAAGATAAAAATAGAAATTACACAAATTACAATTTACAAAAACACACATCTAGGTGGACAACATTGTTTGTTTGTAGCCTTTATTTAACCAGGTGAACATTAAAAACCAATTGCAGTATTTTTAAAATAAGTGTATTAAGTAATGTGCTAGCAGCCAGGTAACCGTAGTGAAAGTGGAAGTATGTATTGCACAGTTAAATGTATTTGTTGACGATAAAAACCTCATATAACCTGATATTTCGAGTGGCTTATCAGAATGTATCGTAGCAGTAGCATGTATGACTTCTAGGAAACATTGGTAAGCACAGTAGTAAATCGACCAATAATTTATGGAAGGCTAAGCTTCTCTAGCGTTTTTACCCCCCACCACTGATTTTTACCTTGGTCTTAATGCTGTCAAAGGCATCCAGAACCTTCTGAAGCCGGGGGTTGGCGACACTGATCTGAAGGACAGAGACTAACACAGTTACATTTACAGTAAACCCAGCTTTATTTATTTAGATTGTCTCTTAACCTTACACCGTCCTGTGAATGGCATGAATACTTAAAGCTACCCCCCACTCCCTGCCTCCAGTGCAGTCAGACTGAGAGCTTGTCACTGATGACTCACCTTGAGGAAGACCCCCACCACTGCAAGGCCATCAGGCTGGCTGGCTGCCTCTCCAAAGCTGGGGTACTTCGTGTTCCAGTGCACCAGGTGAAGCTAACAGGGAAAGAGGCACATTTTAAGACCCAGGCTACAGAAAGTGTGTCATCATATCCAAAATATATTGTAACATGTGCAATAACGTGGATATTTTACAAATAATAAGACGATCTCTAAAAAGAAGACCAATGCAAAATGTTTCAGCCAGAGTTTGAAGCGCATCTGTGATAATGTCATGTATCTGACAAATATAAATATACCCTTTTCTTTATTATTAGAGATAAACCACCAGTCCGATTTTTATGACACTTGGTGGAATGGCATCGGCCAAGAAAGAACCTGTTACGTTTTGAAGCAGACGGAGTCCCAGGTCAGATATATTAATTACTGTTCACTTATGGAAACGATCCATCTAGTTAGTTTATTTCTTAATAGGTTCTGAAAATAACCTAATTTGAATATATTGGAACTAAAGACACTGGAATCTATCAATTTAATACGCAATGTGTTTTTGTATTGAGTAATGTTAACTCCAGTCACCCCCAGTTCTTTCTTAAACAATTACAGAAGTAATGCCCCTTGTGTGTTTTCATACAGAACCATTAAGAACAGTGTTACTCTTAAATGTTTACTGAATTATCTTGCCAAAGACAGGACAGTTCCACCATCACAGACCACAGGCTGTTCAGGCCCTGTTCCTGCAGGGTTAGTGAAGCAGCAGCTCCTTCAGTACCTCACAGGGGGACTTGATGCCGTTGATGGTGTGTTCGGAGCCTCTGTCATTACTCGCTCCCCAGTGGAAATGAAACTGCTTCAAACGGTACGTTCCAGAAATAGGTCCTCCAGTCAGGACTGGTGAGCACACAAGTAATTACAGATGCAAAATGTCAGTCTGAATTAAATACTGTAGTTCTACACATTCTACAGACCTTTCATGGAAACAATTATGGAAAAATCATCATCTGATTTTTATCGCAACTGAATTATCATTAATTGCAATTAAATAATTTCCAGATAATTTCGTCTTTATAATGTGCAGCACTTATCTTTTTAAAGTCAGAGAAAATTACACACTGATGACGTCATCATCATAACAATTACACTTTTTAGGCAGATGTCTTCCAGATACCAGTGATGACATCATCACACGCTCTTATACATACAGCGGGGTGGGGGCTGAATGAGACAGCAGATAAAGCTTACTATGCTTAACCTTTCCGGAAATGAATACATAATATAACGAGTGTATACCGTATAAACAACACTGTAAAGAGTGCATGAATGAGTCCTTACACCCGGAATGAGTCAGCATTTTATCTCTTGCAGTTTCTTGTATCAAATATTTTTAAAATCAAACTGCATGCAGTTTGATTTTCGAACTGGGACAAGAAAACAGCGGAGAAGTAACGGGGCAGAAACCCTCCTTTTTACGCAACGGTCCAGACATAGACATCAAACGGCAAAACATATTCAGTTGCCAGTTACTTTGGCATTAGGGCAGGGATATCTAGATACTTCCCAAGGTTTGACATCATGAATTGTGCTACTTTTAAAGCAAGCAGCGATGTTTTCAAATCTGTAATCAAAAAGCTCCTCAAAAACGCTATCGAAGCAGTTCATGCTGTTGCTACGTTAGTTCAAACAGTAACAACGGACTATTTTTGTTAGCGGATGCATGTCATTTTTAATCAATAATAGCCTACTATTTTTTAAATCAATAAAAACATTTTCTAAATCTATAAAAGCATTTCAATTAATATTGGGAGTCGTATCGTTACTTTGTTGAGAATGTGGCCATGTAATAAGCGGGATAATGAGCAGCGACTTGGTCATTATGGGTAAAAGAACACCCGGCTGATCAGGAGTACGACGCGAAGCCCATAATGACCGCCTCGCTGCACATTATCCCTTACATATCATATCATATAATATATGATTTATTTTGCAGCAGAAATCTAGTTTTGCCAACGGCTTTACATCACACGAAACAAGGACAATTAAGATTATAGATGCTTTACATTTAAAATGCATATACATAACTATATTTCTGTGGTTTAGTGTCCTAACACTGGAAGCTGAGCGGTGGAACTTACTGGAACTGTTGGCGTCGTCCTCGTAGTCCACCTGGAAGGAGTGTCCGTTGTTGAGAATGCCCTTGGCGTTGGAGGGGTCGTACTTGAGTTTCAGAGACTTCAGAGTGGAGTCGTACTGGGCCTCCTTAGGGACGATGTTGAGGGAGAGACTGTCTGGGCCGTTAGCCACGGGGAAATCTTTGCCCCATTTTTCAGGCCCTACAAATACATATTTAAACATTTAATACCTCATGTTAATGTGTTATGTGTGGAGCACTTTTGCTTCAGCTTCTTTAAAGTGAGTACATACGTGGCAAAGAAAATACTTCTTCCGTTGGCGTCTTGTCTTTGTTTTTAGTGCGGAAATACATATTCAGATATGAATTAAAAATAATAAAGTTTCCTATTCAATATTATTTTCAAGTGAACTCAGCTGCTGTGTGATATTAGGAACATTTCAATACAATAACAGCAGTGCAAATTACTCATAACATAAAAACATCAGGAGTATTTACTTGCAGAAGGCTAATTACTAACTGTTTATTACTACTAAATTGCAATTTGAGCAGCATTTAAACACTGCTGTGTCACTAAGTTATACAATAAATGCACCTTACTTTTATCATCGTATATTGTCTATCATCTGATGCTTATAAGGTGAATAAAACAACACCTGAATCAAACATTTAATAATATCATAAAAGTAAAAGTTCCCAATTTAAATATGTTTTGTTATCATTCAAATAAACAAACAATTAAGTTAATGTTAAAGAATGTGCTGGTAATTCTGTGAGGTGGAAAGTCCACTTTTTAAAAGTTTTGCAAAAGTTTGTTTTTGCAAAACCTACATTCATACATGCCCAGCAGATTCTGAAAAGTTATGAATATACAATCAAATTAAAAAAAATCACAAGATATAAAATATTTGCTTTTTTAAATATTAAAGTTAACTATCAACCCTTCCTGATTACTGAAGTAGGCTTATGTAATAAAGTGGTGGAGAGTAAATAAGTATATTTACTCAAGTACTGTACTTTAGTACACATTTAGGCTGAGTATTTTGTTTTTGTGCAACTTCATGTTTCTACTTCACTACACTTCAAAGGGTGGGGTAGGTAATTTTGGAGAAACCGGCTCGAGTGCGCTAGAATTTGAAATACACAGCCGGAACAAATCTGCCACTTCCTTACAGAGCCCCTCCAACACACACGAACCTGCACATGACCAATGAGGGCAAAGCACTTAAGATATTCATTGCTATCGGGTCCACCTTTAACTTTTTACTTAGTTAGTCTATTTTTCTTACGTTTTTAGTTACTACGTACTTTATAAGTTCAGAGTTTTACACACAACACTTCTCAATGCAGTACTTGTACTTGTCTTTTTTCCAGTATTTTTACTTTTACCTAAATTATCTGAACACTTTGTACACCACTTTGTAATAATGTAAGTAATGCAATTGATAATGAGGAGTGGTCTGCACTGACTGCACAGCACACTGCACACAGAGTGTATAGGGCAGCACGTGTCCACCTGTTACTCCTGAACATCCCATCATACTGAGCTCACCGTTATTCGCTCCGTATCCCCATCCGTGAGACATGCTGCTGCTCCTGATAACACACACACACACACACACACACACACACACACCACACACAACACACACACACACACACACACACACACACACACACACACACACACACACACACACCGATTAATCCGCGTCAGCCTGCGGGTCACAGAGAGTGATAAGGCTGATGACACACGGGGCTTTATGCTATCCCTCAGCCGGGGGCCTGTCGGTCCCCAGCAGCCCCCAGCAGGCCGGACTATCGGGAGGACGGAGCCTCCACCCAGAGATGCGATGATGGCGCCTGGAGCTCTCACCTCCCCCCCTCTGCTCTGCCCTGCCTCCCTGATCCTTTCTTGGTGAATTCATTCAGTGGAGAGGCGGTTTGATGTCTATCCTCTGCGCTCCCTGTGGATAAATCCATGTTGCGCGCACCTCATCCACATGATATCCATCAGCTGTTCCAGGATCAGTTAGGGTGAGGATGGGACGGTCCAGCGGATTTTGTTGCAATATCCTGAAGTGTGCAGGCTTCTTTCACCTGCTGCCAGCCTCCGTTCATCCCGGTTATCCGGTTCCTGCTTTAAGGAGGCTTCCAGCGGCAGGGGACGCAGCTCTCTGCAGGGCCGGACCGAGACATGCTGTGGCCGGATGCGGACCCCTACAGACCCGCATGTCTAAGACAGAGGGGTGTCCTATGCCCCCTGAAATTGTGAATTTATGATATTTGGCCACATAAATAGACATTTCACAAGTAAAACATAACTTAAAAGTACACACACACACACACACACACATACATAGACACACACCACACACACACACACACACACACACACACACACACCACACACACACACACACACACACACACACACACACACACACACACACACACACACACCACACACACACACGCACACACATTTGCCTTAATTAATGGTTAGCTTAAAAAAGCCCCTTCTTTTCTGCATCTGAAACAGGTATTATTTTAAACACACTGCTTGGGGAATAAGTACTCACCTGTTCCAGTGATACAGTATGTTCCTCTGATGTAGTCTGTGGGTAATACAAAACACAACTAACCTACACAGAAATATAAATATCTAACAACAAAATATTGTTTTTCTTCAGTGCTTTGTTTCCAGGTGACTGTATCCATGGTAACAGAACAGGACCCCAGAGCAGATCGCCAACATGTAACAGCTTCCGGAAATAAAAGTAGGCCTATATTTGTTTGTACTGTAATGTTTACATTTTTTGTCACGTATTTGACATCACCAATACAAAGAATGCCAAATCAACATGTAAACCAATGTATTACAATTTATTATAATAACAAACAATATTTGTATATTGTTTAAAACTTTTTTTTTCTTAAAAAAACGGTTCTATAATACTTATGGTGCCACCATGTACAAATTAAATGAAGGCGTTTCTGAGTAATATATCTGTACTGTATATTGGATGCTGTTTCTCCTTTTGTTGAGATAAATGAGCATTATGACTTTTTATAATATGAAGGGACAAATGAGCTGCCAATCAGCTATTTTGAAGACGAGGATCCATCAGCTCCATGTTCTTATAAACCTCCAGCTTCTATCAAAGCCCCGTTGAGTTGTTTGTGAATTTCACTTCTTTGATGACATCTGGTGGAAGCATCAGAATGTCATCCTGGCCGAGGGCAACAAGAATAGGAAGAAAACCAACATTTACATCCCCAGCTTTTACAGGAAACAGTTTACTACAAACATGAATATATACTAAGAATACTGGCAAGGATGTGATAATCACATACAATTCTAAATGTTGTAACATGTTGTGTGCTCAGTGAGGAAGTAGCTGTTATTTAGTTTCTCTGTCTGGTCATAGATTTTTGGATCTTTTTTCTTGAAATCATCTAGAGAGCTGATGCACATTTACCACACTTGTATTATAAAAATGTAACAAACTCCCAAAACAAAAAAGTCTGCCCCAACACTGATTTCCCTCTAATAACGCCATTTTGTTGCCACTACTTTTTCTATTTTGTCAATTTTTAATCAAATTAATTGATTGATTAGTTTTTGTATGACATTCTATTCTTCGAATTACATTATTGCCTTGTTTTGATGTCATATTTTGTCCTGATGTCTATTCATATCTAAAATGTAGTATGTCAAGTTATTTTATTGGGGCCATTCTAATAAATGTGAATCTAAATCGTAAAGCATCATCATCCAATCTGGTATTATATATTGACATGCATGGTATGCATTTCTACCAACAATAATAACATATATTTTGGGTAAACGGCTAGTGTTCATCTTAATCTTTCTACTAAATGTACTGAATATCACAGAGTCAATACATTTGCTGCCATCTAGTGGTTGAAAAAAAGACAGCTTTGACACCAACACTTTTGGTAATAGTTATTAAACAGCGGAATTTAATAAATCATATTTACTTATTATTAGTAAAGCTATAATTTATACTGAGTACTGATCATAATCTATTATGTTCAAAATACATACAAACATCCTGCTAAAGATCCCCAAAGCCCATACATCCTTTGGCCGCTCCGCCTTTCAGTTTGCAGCAGCTGATAGCTGGAATATCATACAAAAAACCTTGAAAATGAAGACCTTTATCTCCCCCCGCACCTTCAGGGACACTATTACAAACACCCTGGTACACACATGCAGCTGCTTTGCCTGATGCTCACTACCAATGTCTTGACCTCTCCTATAGTATGCATTGCCATGAAGGAATGAATGGATGAATGAATGAATGAATGAATGATTGAATGGATGAATGTTCTATATTATTTTAATGACTGATTGAACCACAGCAGTATTGTTTTAGAGATGTTATATGTTTAACTGCTATGCCTGTCATCTCTGCCTGTGTCATTGTGTTGTCTCCTGGGTTCTGTAGTGCCCGGAGTCTGTCTTTTTATTTTCTTCCTCCCACCCCCCATCCCCTCAGGAAGCCTTTTGCCTCCTGTCAGGTCATCATTGAAAATAAGAATTTGTTCTTAATTGATTTTCCTGGCTAAATAAAGGTTCTACATACAGTTTTCCTTCAGTTTAAGTTCCCTCTCATTTTCTCCCTTTACATTTTGTTCCCTTGAATATGTATCAATGCGCAGAGGTGGGTCTACTTCTCAGATCTTGTATTTGAGTAAAAGTAGAAGTGCCAGAGTAAAGAAATACTCTGTTACAAGTAAACGTCCACATTTTTTTGCATCAAAATATAGTGAAAGTAGCAACAGTAAAAGTAGTCATTGTGCAGATTGGTCCATTTCAGAATAATATATATGATATGTTTTATAATGATTGATCATTAAAGTGTTCTCAAAGCTGGTAAAGGTGCAGCTAGTTTTAATGACATTGTATACTATTACTATATATTTGGTGTAACTAACTGATTTAAGAGTTGATTATATTTCACATCATTCATCAAAATCTGCAAAGTAACTTAAGGTATGTCATGGAGTAAAAGTACATTTACATCTGAATTGAGAAGTACAAAGTAGCATGAAATGGAAATACTGAAGTAAAGTACAAGTACCTCAAAATTGTACTTAAGTACAGTTCTTGAGTAAATCTACTTAGTTACTTTAAACCACTATTTAGGATTCATAGGTTAGCTATCTAGCTTACAGCAGATTTGCAATTATATTGGAAGGAATTATCCTTACCTTGTGCCCATGTGTCGTCAAGTTTTTATTACTGCATTGTTTCTTAAGCTGCAGCACTTCTTCAAATAGAAGTGTTTTGGGTCGTTGTAGCACGTTTGCACATATTGGCCACCGTACTCATCTGTAAAGAAGTTACTGCTTGCCCTGTTTGGGGTAAAAATAAAGAGAGAACGGCTGTTCTTCAGAATGGATGGTGGCATACACTGTGACTGCAGTATTGTTTATCCTCTGTTGTCCTTTTACCAGATCTAATAAACTGTCACACATCACGTCTGTCTCCTAAAAGCTTCTTTGACAATTTGCTCGGAAAGATTTTTCTTCACATCATGACTTGAAGACTTTTGAAGGTGGGTTTTCCTGAGTGGTGTCTTTCCAGGATTGAAGTCCTATCAGGAGGTACCTGATGGCCCAGAATGCACCTGGTACTGTCTCCCCCTCCTCACTGAGAGGATGCTGAGGCTCTCTGAGCGTTGATAGGTGAAGGTTACAGTGCAGAGTGACTGCTCCATGTGGGGGGCTTTTTACATGCTCTTGTTAGCCTTCATATGAACACGTGTGTGTAGGAATGGCAGTTTACCCTCCTCAGTTTGTTCACTAGTGAACTGGATGTGTGGGACCATGTTCAGAGAAAGGCCATTTCCACTGTTCACTTAATTAAACTAGAGGAGAACAGACTGCTGCTAAGGAGGATACATATGCACACATACATATTAAGATTCCTCCGCCCTCTACTGGACTCTATGGGTACTACCTTATCATGCAAGCATTCACCTACTGAGACTTCTAGATTACATTACATGTTACATGTTAGACGCTTTTATCCAAAGCGACTTACATACTCAATACTTTGGGCAATCCCCACAGGAGCAATTTGGGGAGCAGTGTCTTGCAGACCTGCACTGGACCCTCCTGGCCGCCGGACCCGAAAGTACCAGACAACGAGGCGTCCTCGTCGTCTACCTCCTCCGTGACCGTGGCCACCCGGCCCCTCGGGATGGCGAACACGAATGGCACCTCGTCATCCTGTTCACCCATCTCCACCACCTTGAGGTCCTGATCCTCCGCCTCCTCCGGCGGGCCGAACTTCACCCGGAAAAGATCCCCACGATGTTGGCGGTTTAGCCGAGGGATCATCCGGCAGGCGTTGCAGGCCGGCGACTGGCTTAGGCCGTCTTCGGCGTGGTCCGGCCCCAGGCACTGGAAGCACAGGCGGTGCGGATCAGCCCCCACGATCAGGCCAGGGCATGTCGGGCAGGTCCGGTGCTCAAGGAGTGGTGAGTCCATTTTCTTCTCTTTCTCTATTCACGTCTTAGCTCAGTGTTCACTTCCGCTCACTGAAGAGAAAGGGATGACGGTCAGGAGGCGAGGCCTCCTTTTATACGGTGAGATACGCGCGCATTCAGGTAGGCCCGCCCCGGGGACGGCTACTTCTATAGAAGTCTCAGTAGGTGAATGCTGCATGATAAGGTAGTACCCATAGAGTCCAGTAGAGGGCGGAGCCTGTGAGAGATATAACGTTTTGAGTTGCTGTCGACTAAAACTAGACTAAAACTATGAAGGATAAAAAGGACTAAAATGTGATTAAAACTAATAACCATTTTCGTATAAAGACTAAGACTAAACAAAGAAGGACGCCTCACACTTCATGTCTCCAAACTCAGGACCAGTGACTCTGGGTTTATGTGTGTGACATACTCGTCAGACCTGATGGGAGCAACTCTAGGAGATGCTGGCTCAACGTCACTGGTGCGAAAACTCTACATTTTCTAAAGCTGCTGCTGAGCTCCAAACTCAGAGACCAACAGAGAGTCCACAACCAGAGAGTCAGAGAAACATCTGGATCTACTTTGGAGTGGCATTTACAGCAATTTTACTGAATGTCCGTGCCGCTGTCTGTGTCTTCAAAGTTTGGCGTACTAAATCTCCTTTTAGTAAAAGATACATCAATGAGGATGTACAGACGATGAGTTCCTCAGAGAAACCACCCAAAGAGTCTGAAACCCTCTTCAAATGAATCGTTGGAGCACAATGTTATAAAACAAGAAAAGTCCAAGGTTCTCATCATCTTCTGATTTAACTGTCAGAAAACTACTGATGATGAAGAATGTATATTTGTGTGCAGAAGCTATTATGAAAAGAAACACACAGCGTGATACGTAGTGATTATTGATGTATTCACTGTTGCTGTAATCACATTACATTCTGTGAGCACTACACAAACGGGAGGACACTTTAAAAGATCACTGGAAATGATTCTGATTTATCCACCATGTTTTAACTAATTGATCCTTGATTGGATTTATCCACCATGTTTTAACTAATTGATCCTTGATTGGATTTATCCACCATGTTTTAACTAATTGATCCTTGATTGGATTTATCCACCATGTTTTAACTAATTGATCCTTGATTGGATTATCCGTGCTGATCGTACATATGACATTTTATTTCTTTATTTTCAAAGAAAAGATGCTTTGTAGGAAGAAATTAATGTAGTTGCATTAAATCTAGTTAGGTGGAGTCGATGAAATTCAAGTGTTGCTGAATTGCAGCTGAAGTTATGTAAATATATATTAATGTAGGAACATGTGTAGAAAAACGTTACTTTATTTGACCTCCATTATCCAAAATGTGGTTTGTAGAGTCTCTCTATAGCGCAGAGCAGAACAGGATTTTTGTATTTGGTGCATTTCCCTCTGTGGGACTAATAAAGGTATTCTGATTCTGATTCTGATAATATTCATTTTGAGTTAAAATACTAATGTTACGTTTGCTATTTTTGTTGGAAGATATGCACAAGTGCCTCCTCAATTCCTTCCCTCTTTTTCCTTTTCACGTTTTCCTTTCATTTGTTTACTTTCCCTCTTTCCTTCCTTCCTTCCTTCCTTCCTTCTTCCTTCCTTCCTTCCTTCCTTCCTTAATTCTTCCAGGGTGTTTTATCTCCTTTTATCTAACCTTACTTCCTGTGCTTGTTTTTGTTCCTCCTCTCACCTTTAATATTGTCTCCTTTATGCTTAACAAAACTGTGTGTGTGTGTGTGTGTGTGGTGTGTGTGTGTGTGTGTGTTGGTGTGTGTGTCAACATTTCTCCTTCTCCGTGGACATCCTCCCATCATGCCATGCTTCTCTGGTGCTCCTCAGGGCCTTCGTCCTTTTGGGGTCAACCACCACGTAGTCCACACGTGCACGCCCGCCTTGTGCACACCCGCCTCGTGCACGCTCCTCACCGGACACAGACTGATCGCTGCCTCCTTCAGCCGTGCAGCGTTTCTGGTAATAATAATACAATGAAATGTGTTGATGCAAACTGTTAAAACATGGAAGGATATTTGGAGGGATTTTAGAAAAAAAAACCTTTTAGATAACTGTCCCTGATGAATAAACTAATAATAAATACAAATTAAATACATTTTAAATAATATTATTTTATTTAATATTAATTAGGAAATAAACTCTTAATACAACATAAATATTAAAAGTAAATCAATCAAATCATATAAAAAGTTAATAAATAACATATATTATAAAAATAATAATAATATAAAAGTAATAAAATAAAATAAAATTGTAATTTAATTGAATAAATAATATTTTATTTAATATTTATTAAAAAAATAAACAATTAATAGAAACATTTAAAATGAATAAATATAATTTCTTTTAATTATATTTTAATTAATATAAATGTTGTTCCCACAGCAGGGATATGTTTTACAGTGTTGCTGCAGTAATTAAAACATGTCATAGCAGACACACTTAATGGTTAAATACACCAATAAAAACAATTATAAAGTAAATAACATAAAGAAAGTGTTTTGTTTTTAAGAGCGTATTGACATGGCGCCCCTGGTGGTTAAACTCCACTACACCAGATGATAATAACTTACTTTATTCACTGATAACTGGAAAATATAGTAAAACAAAGCATTAAATATAATATTGCTGCTCAGTATAATAACTGATTATAATTTAAACATTATTTAGGTGTTTATTTCCCACCTGCCGGGCTGCGCAGGCTCTGCCGGTGTTCAGGTCCAGGTCGAGATATTCCACCTGTTTGTCTCCTCCGGCTCTCCGTAGGACCGAACTGTTGCTCACCCCCACCTCAGAGGAGCGGTGCAGCATCAGCCTCAGAGTCTACACACACACACACACACACACACACAACACACACACACACACACACACACACACACACACCACACACCACACACACACACACAACACACACACACACAACACACACACCACACACACACACACAAACCACACACACACACACACACACACACACACACACCACACACACACACACACCACACACACACACACACACACACACACACACACCACACAACACACAACACACACACACACACACACACCCACACACACACACACACACACACACACACACACACACAGGAAGAATTAAGGAAGGAAGGAAGGAAGGAAGGAAAGAGGGAAAGTAAACATGTGAAAAAGAGGGAAGGAATTGAGGAGGGTTTAATAGATAGCAAGAAGGAAGGAAGGACTGAAGGAAAGAAGGAGGAAGAAAAGTAAATATGGTGGAAAGGAAAGATGATAGGAATAAGGACGAAAGCAGGAAGGAAGGAAGTAAAGGAATGAAGGAAAGGACGGAAGGAGAGGAAGTGTGTGTTTTTTTTTTACCGTCTCTCCGGTGCTGGAGCTGAGGCTGGAGGTCGTCGTCATGGCGACGTAGTTTTCGTCGGGCTCGTCAGAGTCGGAGGAGGGGGGGGAGGAGCTGTGAGCCGAGGGGGTCTGAGGGGGGGGAGAGTGGAGGGACTACACACACACACACACACACACACACACACACACACACACACACACACACACACACACACCACACACACACTGTTAAATATTATTGTTTAAAAAATATTTTGCAAAAATATTATTATAAATATTATTAATAATAATAAGAAAAATACTATTACAATAATTTTTGAAATATGATAATTATTGTTGTTATTTATTTGTGTTATCATAATTTTGTTTTTTTATTACTATTAACTAGTATTTATAAACTGAAATGTTTACTATTTCTACTTTTATTTGTACAACTCCTAATACTTCTTAAACTTACTACTTTATACCCTAATAAATCCACATGTATTCATAACAGTGTAGTACCAGTCAGCTCCACAGGGGGCAGCAGAGAGCAGCTCACACACACACACACCACCACACACACACACCATGTTTCCATCACTTCAGGGGACATTAATTTGACTTGCATGCATTTCCTGGAGACTTAACCTAACGAAGTCTAAACTAAAATTAATGATGTCCCCATAAGGGAGGCCAGTCCCCACACGTGACTGTGTAAACACACCCACCCACACCCACCCACCCACAACCCACACACACACACACACACACACACACACACCACACACACACACACACAACACACACACACACACACACACAAACACACACACACACACCACACACACACACACAACACACCACACACACACACACACACACACACACACAATTACTTTTATATCATTATAATTATTAATGATTTATTTATTTGTATTATTATAATGTTTTATTATTATATTAACTAGTGGTATTTAAATGAACATTTTGCAAGTTCCAAGTCTAAAACCTTGACTAGATTTTTTAATATTTATAACTTATTTTTGCAACTCCTAACGAGACTTTTACTCTGTAGTTTTTCTACTTTAATCCCTAATAAATTCACATGTATTATGAACCCCCCGTAGTACCAGTCAGCTCCACAGGGGGGCATCAGAGAGCAGCTCAGATACTCACTGCCTCTGTGGTACACACTAAATATTGCAGTACTTTGTATTTATTGTTAACGCCACACACACACACACACACACACACCACACACACACACACACCACACACACACCACACACACACACACCACACACACCACACACACACACACACACACACACACACCACACACACACACACACACACACCCACACACACACACACACACAAACACACACACACCCAACACACACACACACACACACCACACACACACACACACACACACACACACACACACCACACACACACACCACACACACACACACACACACACACCACACACACACACACACACACACACACACACACACACACACACACACACACACACACACACACACACACTTACTCTCGTGTGAAGGTTCGAGTGACAGGTGAGCGGACGGGGGGCGGGACTTCCTGCCAGTCCTGCTGCAGAGGGAGGTCCAGAGGAGCCGGCTTCACTGGAAATGACAGGCGTAAACGGGTCAAAGAGTTCTCAAAATAAGACATGAATGAACCTTTATAATAAGTCATCTGCTCTGCTCTTTGTATGACTGTTCTGAAAAGTTATCTGTTAAAAAAAGCATAGAAGACGTGAGCTAATTAAATACTAATGAGGCGTTTTAGAAAATAAAACCTCTTTAAACAAAGTGCAATCTGCTGTGAAGCTGTTCCTAATATGTAATGCACATTTAATAAACTACAGCACTGTGTATGTGTGTGAGAGTTTGTGACAGTGTGAGAGTGTGTGTGACTGTGTGAGAGTGTGTGAGTGTGTGACTGTGTGAGAGTGTGACAGTCCGTGAGTGAGAGCGTGTGAGAGTCACTGAGAGTGTGTGTGAGTGTGTGTGAGAGTGTTTGACAGTCCCTGAGTGAGAGCATGTGAGAGTGTGTGTGTGTGAGTGTGTGTGAGAGTGTTTGACAGTCCGTGAGTGAGAGTGTGTGAGAGTCACTGAGAGTGTGTGTGAGTGTGTGTGAGCAACCCACTCTCTTCAGTCTGCGTACAAATGACACGACTCTACACAGTGGAAATGTGTGCAATAGATACGCAGAAGTCCGATTTTGCGTGCATATGATACGCCATGTTTTGTCCGGTCGGGTCTGGGTAGACCGGAAGCTGTGTGGTTCATAAAAACATGTTCTTACCGGTTCTTACTCAATATCAAGCCACGATTATTGTTTTTATTTTTAAATCGTAATTAAACGATAATAAACAAGGATAGTTGAGTGTTATTGTTGAGTAAATAACGGTGTGTTTTTAGAAAAGAATAACAAATTAGGAAGGGATTAAAAGAAATACAGATGTCATTTTCCGAAGCTCTGAGCCCCGTTTCTTTTCCTCCAGACAGGCAAAAAAAGTCCGACATTATACGATTTAAAATAAAAACAATAATCGTGGCTTGGTATTGAGTAAGAACATGTTTCTATGAACCACACAGCTTCCGGTCTACCAAGACCCGACCGGACAAACAAGTGCTGCAGGCACGAAACGTGGCGTATCATATGCACGCAAAACTCGGCCCAGATATCTCATGGGAATGTTTAGGTATAATATGCACGCAGACTCGGCCTCAGATCTCAATGGGAATGGTTAGCGTATCATATGCACGCAGAACTCGGCCTCAGATCTCAATGGGAATGGTTGCGTATCATATGCACGCAACATCGGACTTCTGCTATCTATTGCACGCATTTCCAATCTGTAAAGTCGTGTCATTTGTACGCAGAACTGAAGAGAGCGGGTTGGTGTGAGAGTGTGTGTGAGAGTCTCTGATAGTGTGACAGTGTGTGTGAGTGTGTGTGAGTGTGTGACAGTGTGACAGTGTGTGTGAGAGTGTGTGAGAGTGTGTGTGTGTGAGAGTGTGCTGCAGCCGTGTTGAGCAAAGTGGAAGCAGGTAAATAATTCAAACTAAAAGAGGCCGGAGAGAGGTGGGAAATGTTTGATAATTCTAGAATAAAATCTCATAATAAAGATGTTTCTGTACCTCTGGTTTTGTGTCGGGGCTCTGCAGCTGACTGACTGTCCGTCTTCTCTGCAGACTGACTCACTCCTGCAGGGGTTCACAGAATAAAGAAGCAGAAAAACATCAAACAGGATGCACTATAGAGCAAATGAATGGGAAGGCTGCTGTTTACGTGCCTTTGTATGCAACAACAGTCTCTCCGTAAAGTGGTGATTCCTTTTATTCAGTTTCTTTCAAATAAAACCATAATAAAAGACTCACCTCTGCGCTGTGGTTTCAGGTTGCGGTGGATGGGGGGGGGCGGGCCTCTCCTCCCGCGGTGGTGTTCCTCCGGAGAGGGGGAGGAGGGGTGAGGGGGGAGAGCGGGGAGAGGGGGGAATTTCTGAAGCCCAGGTGAGCCGGGGGGGGCACCTGTCGGCCCAGAGACGCCAGCTCACCTGAGGCAGGAGGGGGAGAAAGAGGGAGGGACGGGGGGAGGGGGGTCATCGGGACGTAGTTAGTGTCCTGGAGGGGGGGGGAGTCGGAGCGAGGAGGGGTGTGGCACCCTGCAACAGGAGGAGAGGAGGTGAGACATCAGAGGGAGTTTTTATCATTTATAATGAGGTTTTTCTTCGCTTTTTTTTCATAATTTTGGGGGATTTTTCAGATTTTTACAAATATTATAGAATGTTATTTATTTACTTTTACATTTATTTTTTATGATTTTCTTCCACATACTTTCGAAAATTATTGACATAGTTTTGGGTTATTTTTCTGAATTATTCAAATATTTAGGGATTCGTTTTTCAGACTTTTTTCAGACTTTTTTCAGACTTTTTTCACATGTTATCAGAAATTAATTTTGGGAAATGTTTTTAACACATTTCTTGGGCAATTTTTCTTATTTATTCAAACATTTTAAGGATATTTTTAATGACTTTTACATTCATTTTTATGATTTATTTTCCAGACATCGTCCACATCTTTCTTCAAATTATTCACATCTTTTGGGGTATTTTTTAATTAATTTTTTAGGGACTTTTAATATTTATTTTTAAGATTTCTTTTCCAGATATCTTCCGCATATATTTAAAAATGATCCACATATTTTTGGGACTTTTTTAATACAATTTATCGGGTATCTTTCTGAATGTATTCACATATTTTAGAATACCCATTACACAGTATTTTACTGCACAAATACACACATTTTGCAGAGCCTTATCCTTTTCTAATGTTTTTCCACAAATTTCTGAATTCTTTTTACACATTTTTGGGGTATTTCTTTACACTTTTTTGACTTTTTATGATCATATTTGTCCCTCATATTTTTCTACTTATTTTACCAATATGTTTCGAATATTTTTCTAACATTTTTAGACGTATCTCTGCCTCACCTCGGTGCTACAGGAGGCTCAGTGGGGGCGGCGCTCATTGGAACGTAATTCTCATCCACATCGTTGTCTTCAGAGCCCAGAGGCACCAGGCCTTTATTCATCTGAGGGATAGATAACATGATTAAATATAAAATAATGACAACAGAACAGATATTTTATTTTATCCTGGAGGTTTCCACTCACGAAGTAGCTGTTGAAGCTCTCGCTGAACTCGAACATGCTCGCTCTGTCTGACAGAGACCCAGAGATCAGGTCTGAAACACAGAAAACTGGTCAATATTTAGGGGAAAACACCTTTATTTATTTACCCAAAATACCAAATAATTCCTCTAAATGTTGCATGATTAAAATGCAAAATGATTTCTATATACAAGAACCATTCATGCATTTCAAATATCATTATCAGCTGAATTTTTCAAACTTTAAGACAAGAGGAAGGTCAGGAAACTGAAGAATTGTCTGTTTTTAAGGCTGGACAAAACAATCCTGCTGATAGAAACTGTAGGGGTTAAGGGTCTGGTTTAATTAAATTAATTAATTCAGATTATTTAATTATGCAAACAGGAACAGAGGGTTTATTGGAACAAACGCTGCCAGTTCTGCACAATAAGACTGTTGTTTGGTGGCAGGTTTAAACTCAGCAGGGTCAGAGGGACAGAGATTCTGATTCACATTGTTCATTAATCATTTAATACAACTCTCTGAAACAAGTGTGATATTTGTTAGAGCTAAACACAACATATAAGGTAGGTTCAATGTTTTTAAAGGTCACCTATTATGGTATTTTTAGGCAATAGCATAGGTCTCAGATATATACAATATATAAAAGAATGTCTATGAAGTGTTTTGCTCAAAATACCAAACAGATCACCCATTCTAGCCATGCCTCATATCCCTCTATCTCACTTCCTGTTTCAAAAGTGCTGATTTGGGGTATAAAGCTTTAAAAAAAGAGGGGCGGAGCTTATGCCTGCTCACACGGGAGATTCTACCAGCAGATACTGCCGTGATGAAACGCCATATCATGGATTATCAAGGATTCTTTCTGAAACAGTATGGAGCTCAAAGGCTTTCTCTCTTGCCGGTTATACCACAAGGTGAGTTCCTTTTATTTCCTGCTTCTTCACACACATGCTCTCCAGTACAGGTTAGCTCTGAGTGTTAGCGATGCTAATGTAAACAAAGACCATATTACGTCCAAAACAGTCGGGCATTGTTTCTGATAGCAACGTTTCTGACGTCATATCGGCCGCAAATCTGGATCAGCTTCGTTGTTCCCCCGTTTTTAGAGATTTGGGTACGGAGGAAAAGAGAGAGGGTTTTATTTTCTGATGCTGCGTGAGTTCCCCGACACACCGGGGACACATGTTTATGTATAAAAGACATCAAAAAGTGCATTTTGCATGATAGGTCCCCTTTAAGACTTTTTAATGCACACAAAATGCATCCTACACCTTCCAGT
The DNA here is from genome assembly GCA_011823955.1 of Dissostichus mawsoni. Taxonomy (NCBI): domain Eukaryota; kingdom Metazoa; phylum Chordata; class Actinopteri; order Perciformes; family Nototheniidae; genus Dissostichus; species Dissostichus mawsoni. The sequence goes on along the minus strand of JAAKFY010000023.1, from coordinate 21,918,441 downwards.
ATTCATGCCGATGCTTGAAAACCCCCCGAAATATAAAATTAAATAAACTTTATTAATATATTTTCAAAGACAGGAAGTTGAATTTGTGTTTTACAATTTTTAAAACATTTTTTTTAAATCGTTACCTTGACTAAAAAATATCTGGGATCATGTTCCGACTCAACTCAACTCAATATATAACGTAGGTTAAGTGTTTCTAGACTTTTTAATTCGTAAATAATGTATATTATACTATTAAATATTCATGCTGATGCTTGTGTTTTTTATTTAACTGTTTTAGAGCGTACATTTGACAAATATTACCTTTAATTATTAATGAGGAAACTGCAGAAATCTGCAAACAAACATTTTCTATAATTTTGGGGAAGGTAAGAGGTTTGGGCAAAGGGGATCCTTCCGCCTTAACCTTTTGTTTGTAAAAATGTGTATCTGCCTGTTTGTGTCATCTTGTATGAAGTTGCTCACAATAAAACAACATATCAACATTTTCTCACCAAAATAAAGGATTTCACGTTAATGAATCGCTCCTCTCCTCTCACCTGTGTGAGCACTGATGGTGTGTTTTTTTAATGGACTTTTTACATACATTTTTTATGATTATTTTCCAGAAATTATCAACATATTTTCTTAAATTATTCACATATTTTTGGGATTCTTTTTTTTATATATCTTTTGCGGTATTTTTCTGAATTTATTCAAATATTCTATGACATTTTTTACGTCAATGCATCACTCAGACCTTTTTCACATTTTACCAGAAATAGATTTAATATTTTTGGGAAATACATTTTTGTATGTTTTTTCAGATTTTCCAAATATCTTAGGATATTTTTTATCGAATTTTTACATTTATTTTTTACTATTATTATTTTCCAGAAATTATAAACATATTTTTCTCAAATTATTCACATATTTTTGGACATTTTTTATGTGGTATTTTTCTGAATTTATTCAAATATGACATTTCTTTACGATAATGAAATATGACTCCTCTCCTCTCACCTGTGTGATCAGTGATGGCGTTGCTCCTCGTCTCCTCTCCTCCTCCCTCCCTCCCTTCCTCCTCTCCCTCCTCCCTCCCTCCTCTCCCTCTCTCGGGGTAGTGTTGCTCTCCCTCTCCCCCAAGATGAGCTCTCTTCCTGGGCTGCGGCGCTATGAGGTTTTGGGGGTCGTGGAGGGGGAGTCGGGGTCAAAGAGTCAACGTTAGGGGAGGAAAAAGAGGGAGACGAGGGATCTGATACCCACTATAGGAGAGAGTTTGGGGGAGAAAGAGGGAGTCACAGAGGGGGAGAATATCCACGGGTCGCAGGAGGAGATCCAGAGAGTGTTTCCGCGGGTGAGGAGACGGGTGACAGCGAAGCTTACGTCTCTGGAGCTCAGAGGTCACGAAGGGGGAGGAAGAGGAAGAGCAAGAGGGAGAGGAGGAGGAAGGGGGGAGGCCGTTAGGAAGCAGGGAGGGAGAGGAGGAAGAGGACGAGGAGGAGGAAGGGGGAGGGAAGTCGTCAGGTTCGAGAGACGTGGAGGAACCCAGAGGAGGCCTGAAGACAAAGAGAGGGAATATGTGTTATTATCGTCTTCTAAAACATCCCAAATATCTCGATTCCTTTCCTTCATCTTGTCTTTAATCCTCCTTTCTTTCCTTACTTCTTAACTTATTTCTACAGACCATCTTTCTTCCCTTTTTTCGATTCTCACTTCTCCTTCTTCCTTCCTTCATCTTTCCTTAATTTCTCCTTTTCTCTTCCTTCTTCCTACGGACTTTCCTTTATCTTGTCTCCTTTCTTTCCTTACTTATTTCTACAGACCATCTTTCCTTTTATCAATCCTCACTTTCCTTCCTTCATCTCTCCTTTCTCTCCTTCCTTTTTCCTACGGACCAGCTTTCCTTTTATGCATCCTTGCTTTCCTACCTTGCTTCCTTCCTTCTTCCTATCCATCATCTTTCTTTTTATCCATCCTCCCTTTCCTTCCTTCATCCTATCTTAAATCTTTCCTTCCATTCCTTCTCCTTTCCTTGTTCTTATCCATCACCGTGTGTGTGTGTGTGTGTGTGTGTGTGTGTGTGTGTGTGTGTGTGTGTGTGTGTGTGTGTGTGTGTGTGTGTGTGTGTGTGTGTACCTGGTGTGACACTGTGATAGCCACAGATATTCTTCTTCTTTGTTTCCGTCGTGCTGCAGGTTCCTCACACTCACCGGGTCGTAGGGGGGCGGGACTAAACGCGTTACCGGGGTTACACCGGTGACGTTGCGGAGGGGCGGAGTCATGGCAGCGATGGAGGCGGAGCCAGAGACGGAGGGTCTTTCTGGGACTGTGGGGAGGAAAAGTTATATGCAGTATGACACATTATCCCGCTTATTACACGGCCTGATACTAAACAAACTAACGACTCGACTCCCAATATTAATTGAAATGACTTAAAAATTATCTTATTTATTCCGCTACGAAAAAAAACTCTGTTCCACGGCGCACCGACGGCTGGAGCAACTTTATGGCAGCACTGATCGAGGTTCAAGTCTGTTTACAGTTTCTGATCCACGAACAAGTCCTTAAACACTACACAGCCCACATGTTCCGAATTGACCAATCAGAATCGAGTATTCAACTAAGCCATGTAATAATGATGTTTAAATGTGTCTGTGTACCGTCTTCGGTGGGGTTGACCAGCTTTCCTTTGATGCATCGTTGCTTTCCTACCTTGCTTCCTTCCTTCTTCCTACAGACCACATTTCCTACCTTGCTTCCTTCCTTCTTCCTACAGATCACATTTCCTACCTTGCTTCCTTCCTTCTTTCTACTGACCACATTTCCTACCTTGCTTCCTTCCTTCTTACAGACCACATTTCCTACCTTGCTTCCTTCCTTCTTTCTACTGACCACATGTCCTACCTTGCATCCTTCCTTCTTCCTACAGACCACATTTCCTACCTTGCTTCCTTCCTTCTTTCTACTGACACATTTCCTACCTTGCTTCCTTCCTTCTTCCTACAGACCACATTTCCTACCTTGCTTCCTTCCTACTTTCTACGAACCAGCTGTCCTTTGATGCATCCTTGCTTTCCTACCTTGCTTCCTTCCTTCTATCTATGAACCAGCTGTCCTTCGATGCATCCTTGCTTTCCTACCTTGCTTCCTTCCTTCTTTCTACGAACCAGCTTTCCTTTGATGCATCCTTGCTTTCCTACCTTGCTTCCTTCCTTCTTTCTACTGACCACATTTCCTACCTTGCTTCCTTCCTTCTTCCTACAGACCCATTTCCTACCTTGCTTCCTTCCTACTTTCTACGAACCAGCTGTCCTTTGATGCATCCTTGCTTTCCTACCTTGCTTCCTTCCTTCTATCTATGAACCAGCTGTCCTTCGATGCATCCTTGCTTTCCTACCTTGCTTCCTTCCTTCTTTCTACGAACCAGCTTTCCTTTGATGCATCCTTGCTTTCCTACCTTGCTCCCTTCCTTCTTTCTACAGATCACATTTCCTACCTTGCTTCCTTCCTTCTTTCTACGAACCAGCTTTCCTTTGACGCATCCTTGCTTTCCTACCTTGCTTCCTTCTTTCTTTCTATGAACCAGCTGTCCTTTGATGCATCCTTGCTTTCCTACCTTGCTTCCTTCTTTCTTCCTACAAACCAGCTTTCCTTTGACACATCCTTGCTTTCCTACCTTGCTTCTTTCTTTCTTCCTATAGGAACCACTTCAAAAAGGTATTTTTCCAAAAATGTGTCTTGAGAAAGAGGGGTCGTCTTATAATAATAATAATAATAATAATATAATACATAACACTTATATAGCGCTTTTCTAAAAACTCAGAGACGTTTTGACAGAGGATAACACAAAAACGAAGAAAATGCGTAAAGAGACAAACAAAAACAGAAAAAGAGGGATCGTGTTATAATCAGGGTCGTGTATATTGGGGTCAATACGGTGTTTAAATGTGTGTGTGTACCCTCTTCAGTGGGGTTGAACCCACACAGCAGGCAGATGCAGGACACCCAGCGGTTCATGTCCTCCTCGGACTCGGACACGAGGTACCAGACCCTCTCCTCCGTCCGTAGGTCGAACACGAAGCTGCTCTCCAGCTCCTTCTTGGTGAACGTCAGCCCGGCGTCTACCTGCAGGAACGCTCAGCTGTTCATCTGTGTCATATATACTTCTTTGTGCTCCAGTCAATCCTCACAGTAAATACAGAGCTGAATCCAGATCAAATGCACGCTGAAGGCTCTTTGAGCAGGTTTTCTCTCACTGATAAATGTTTGTTGTTTGTTTTTCATGTATTGTGTCTTGATATTTGTCCATGTTGATGTTACACATGGAGCTGCTGTGATACAAGTCACATTTCAGACTTGATCTGACCAATAAAGTATCATCTATCATATCGGATGTATTCTCCCTCCATTAATCACCCAGATTAGTCTCACCTGTGCCTCGTTAGCACAAAACAAACATCTTGTTGGATGTTAAAAGAATAAAATAAATACTAATAAAGGAAAATTGTGTTTTTCTTGTTGGATTGTATTAATAAAGACGTCATTTTGAAACATTTAAGATAAAAATAATGATTTGAAAAAAACAAATATACTCGTTTCCCCCATAATGCCACATAGCGGGTTTTCCACTGATTTCCAGCAGTGTGTGTGTGTGTGTGTGCGTGCGTGTGTGTGTGTGTACCTGTTCACACAGGTGCAGGTTGATGGTTCTGATTGGCCGGCGGCTCTGCTGGTTCTTGTAGTACTGCAGGACATCGGGTTCTCCACTCAGCCTGCCGCTGCGCAGCACGAACCAACGCCGCTTCCACGCCTACACACACACACACACACACACACACACACACACACACCACACACACACACACACACACACACACACACACACACACACACACACACACACACACACACACAGTTATTCAAGTTCAGAGTGCACATGAATGTTAAAAAACACACACACACACCAATCACTACTTTCAGGCTGTTCCCATCATGCACTAAGCATTGTGGGTAGGGTCCATCTCCCATGGGCTATCCACAGGACGACACCTCATATTTCAGACATGACTCACTGCTCACTATGTGTTTTTGTGTGTGTCTGTGTGTGTGTGTGTGTGTGTGTGTGTGTGTGTGTGTATGTGTGTGTGTAATAAAGTGAATTTCCATCACTCCAACAAACCAAATCCATCTCTTCCGATCTGTGTTTAACAATGTTTTCAACAAATCCAACGTGACCTCAAAAGCATGTGTCTCTCTCTGTGGATGTGTGTGTGAGTGTGTGTGTCTACAATCTTGCTCTCCAAACACAGACAGGAAGAGGAAATATCTGAACAGGAAATGCCGCAGAGGGATGGCAGTAGATGTGTGATTGTAGCTCTGTTTGAAGGTGCACAGAAACAAAATCAACATCGGGCAAAATAAATAAATATGAATATTTTTCTACGTCTTATTTTGAAAGGAATAGGAGTGATTTCTGCACAGGAGCAAATGTGTTATTTTGCACGACAAAGTACCTTTTCCGAGCGTATTTGGCTAGCTAATGCTAATGCTAACACATCTTCAGAACCTGTGTTGTTATTTCTTCTTCTCTCCTTTCTTTTTGTTTCCTTCTCTGACCTCCGACCGTGACAGGAAGTGGGCACAATGGATCTAAAATAACACTTCCTCCATCCTGCCTCAAAGCTAAATTAACACCAGACCTGGGCTGCATCTCAGGTCGGATAAATGGAATCCTTGCGTCCCTCACTTGCGTCGTTTCCCTGCGACTAGTCCCTCCCAGCAGGGAAGCAATGAGAGACGCAAGGAAACCACGAGGAGCAGGGAAATTAGTTTTAAGAGCAATGGGACGTCCTTTCCTCCGGAGCGCCACGTGAAGCGACGTCCGTTTGTGATGACGCCGCACAGCTGATCGTCTGACAGCAGCTCTGTCCCCGTTGTTTTCACAAACACCCCCGCCTCTGTTAGTACACATTTACTGACATAAAAATGTGTATCATCTGTTGTAGACCCAAATACATGAAATAAAACAAGAACTCATTCTCAAAAAAGATAAACGCCATTCTTAAAATGTATAAACGAAAAAAGCGATCATGAAAATGTTTCCAATAAATGAATACAATTATTTTTGACCACTTTGTTGTTCAGATATCTCACATATTTGTAACTAAATGATACATTAATTGAAACAAAACACAGTATAAACTGAGGAGTGACTCTCGTGAGTTTCATGTGTTTTCTTCACTCCGCTGGAAACTGCTCTCATGTCAAGAAGCAACAGATCAGTGCATGCGCTGCATCGTCCAATCAGTGAGCGATACACAGTAAGGGGGCGGGGCGAGTATCTGAGGATTTCACCGGAGGATGGTCTGGTGGTTCCTCCATTATCGCTCCTCGATCCTCGGTCCTCCGGCAGAAATAAGCGCCATGGGACGCTACTCAAGATGGCGCAGACAGGACCAGGACCGAGGAACGAGGACATGAAAATAACCGACCTGAGATGCAGCCCTGAAAACAAGTGTTCTCTTCCTCATTCACTGATCTATTCCTCCTTTTCCTCCAACGACATGTGACTCCACGACACTGGAAACTGAAATTAAAAGTCTCTAAATTGAATTAAATGCAGCTCAGCCTTTACGTCTTTGAAACTCACAAATGTGGAACTTAAAGACCTCAAGATGATTATAAATTGAAAATAAAACTAAGCAGTCAAGACTTTTATTAAAGGATAATTCTGTTTTATTATTACTTCCTAGTTTTGGTCTTCATTTCTGTCTGTTATGATGGTATGCAATCACCAGATTAATTGCTTAGATCTATGAAAACTGCAAAATGTATGTTTTTTCTTAATAATGTGCCATTTAATAAACTTCAAGGGGCTTTCTGATCCAATATTTATCCCAAAAATAAAAAACCAGAGGAAAATAATCACAGTTTTGTAAAGCAGAAATAGCAGAATAGGGCCCCTTTAAAATTTGCCCCGATTATTTCACAATAAAAGCACAAAATCACCAAAATCTATTCCTATTTAATACAGATTATATCCAAATAATAATATATATATCTGTTGATAAAGATTACAGATATTTAAACTGTGATAGTTTCCCATAACTGTGTGTGTGTGTGTGTATGTGTGTGTGTGTGTGTGTGTGTGTGGTGTGTGTGTGTGTGTGTGTGTGTGTGTGTGTGTGTCTGTTATTACACTGAATGTTGCAGAATATATCATTCTCCTTGGTTTTGGTGTGTGCGTGTGTGTTTCCAAATCTCCTAAATCTTCATGGAGGCCCCCCACTCCCAACCAGGCCCAGCTGAGAGCGATTAGCTTATTACATAACAGACACACACACACACACACACACACACACACACACACACACACACACACACACACACACACACACACACACACACACACACACACACACACACACAACACACACACACACACTTTTAGAACAGGGAGTGTATGTATGATGACGTACACTCCACAAACTCTGGCTCAACATGAACACACACACACTGCCTGTTATAGCCATTAAAAGCTACTCCATATATAAATATATATGTGTGTGTGTGTGTGTGTGTTGACAGTTGACACATAGCTGCTCTGACAGTGTGTGTGTGGTGTGTGTGTGTGTGTGTGTGTGTGTGTGTGCGTGTGTGTGTGTGTGTGTGTACACACTGGGTTGTGTATACCAGCATGGCTGGATGTCTCCTTCTCTTTATGAAAGAGCACAAACAAAACGTCTCTGAGAAACTTTCACTGCTGGGATTACATTTAGTTCAGAAACAGGGGATTGTGGGTAATGGAGTTTATCTGCATCTGTTATCATTTTATGACAGTTAAACACACTTTTTCCACATTAAAAGGTTGCCGTTTCAGATTAAAGTTAAGGAATGTTTCTCTTCTTCTCTCTTAACAATAACCTTTCGTCTCCCTGCACTTTATACACACACACACACACACACACACACACACACACACACACACACACACACACACACACACACACACACACCACAACACACACAACACACACACACTCTCTGAGGAGAGAAAGTGACAGGAAAACAGGAAGAGAAAGTAAATGAATGAAAGAGAAAGGGACAGAGAGGAATTCTTAAAAAAATAAAGAGAGCAAAGTCTTCTCTGGACGGAAAGAAAGAAAGAGTGGAGGAGAGATTAGTTCAACTCACTGGAAAGGCATGATATGCAGTGTGTGTGTGTGGTGTGAGTGTGAATACATATGAGAGGCCGTCTAGCTCACAACTCATACTTGGTCTTACAAACAATATCAGAATCTCACACATACACCATTAAACTCTTTTATACATATAGCTAAACACTTTTACACGCACAATCATACTCTCTTTCACACACTTTTGTCTGGGCCATAAATCAAACTTACTTATATACCAAACTGTACTTTCTTAGAAACACTATTATTCCCACTTACAGACAACATCATACTACAATATAATACTCTAGTAGTGTATGCAAGATAGAAAACTTTGTGTGTGAGAAAGAATGATAGTGTATGTGAGAGAGGAATTGTAGTATGAGGGTATAGTAGTGTGTGTGTGAGAGAATGATAGTGTATGTGAGAGGAATTGTAGTATGTATGAGGGTATAGTACTGTGTGTGAGAGAGATGATAGTGTATGTGAGAGAGGAATTGTAGTATGTATGAGGGTAGTAGTGTGTGTGAGAGAGAATGATAGTGTATGTGAGAGGAATTGTAGTATGTATGAGGGTATAGTAGTGTGTGTGTGAGAGAGAATGATAGTGTATGTGAGAGGAATTGTAGTATGTATGAGGGTATAGTAGTGTGTGTGAGAGAGAATGATAGTGTATGTGAGAGAGGAATTGTAGTATGTATGAGGGTATAGTAGTGTGTGTGTGAGAGAGAATGATAGTGTATGTGAGAGAGGAATTGTAGTATGTATGAGGGTATAGTAGTGTGTGTGAGAGAATGATAGTGTATGTGAGAGAGGAATTGTAGTATGTATGAGGGTATAGTGTGTGTGTGAGAGAATGATAGTGTATGTGAGAGAATTGTAGTATGTATGAGGGTATAGTAGTGTGTGTGAGAGAATGATAGTGTATGTGAGAGGAATTGTAGTATGTATGAGGGTATAGTAGTGTGTGTGTGTGTGTGAGGTGTGTGTATGGTGTGTGTGTGTGAGTGAGAATGATAGTGTATGTGAAAGACAATGCTTGTGTTTTTGAGAGCTTATGACAGTTTATGTGAGAGGACATTGTACTGGTTGTGAGAGAGTATACTTTAAAAGGAAGTCAGGTTGATCCAACAGGAAGCCAGTTTAAATATTCATTCCTTGACTGGTTTACAGCCTTGAAAACAAAGCCTGAAGCTGCTCAGAGCACTGCTAGCTAATTTGAGCTGCAATAAGAACTTTTGTTAACACTTTATATTAAGGTACACAAATTCACCATCAACTAGTTGTTAATTAACATGCATATTAGCAGTATATTGGCTCTTTATTAGTCATTATAAAACACTTATTAATGCCTTATTCTACATGACCATATTCTACAAGTAATAGGCCATTAGTTGAGAGTTTTTCCTCAATAACCCTCTAATTGGTGCTTATTTATTGCAAGTAAGGAAGTTGTTTGGTCTTAATATGCTCAATATGGGCCTAATAAGGCAGTAGTACCACAAGAATAGTAATTCTCCCATAATAACACTTAACAAATATGATCTATCCTTATGTAACAAGACATGAAACTATAAGTGTTAATTAAGTCTAAATAACTCAAAATTAGGTATTTCTATCAAGAATATGTTCCCTATTTTAAAGTGAAGTCTTGTTCATAACCAATAAGCTAGTAGTTTGACTCTAATTGACCTGAACAGGTTCCCTATTCTAAAGTTGCCTCCTCTTCACACTTTGTAAATACATTATAGCACGCAACTACTGAAATTAACCTCAACAGCACATGAACAAAGTAGGCACACGTTGAAATATCTGTTTTATTAAACCACTAAAGAGAGGTTCAGACACATCCCAAAACATGTCAAGTTTCTCCAAGGCTGAGACACATATGCAGCCTGTATACTTCTTAATAAAAAAGATTTTTAACAGAGTTTATGTATTTGTGATCATACTGTGTGACCTGTATGTACTTACACAATAGGTGTACTGTTCTCTCTCTGTGTTGTACTGTCTCAGTGTGAACATAGATTAAACAGCCAGCCAAACTCTTTTGAGAGCCAGGGAATGAGCAGCCATGCTCCTTTATTGAATTATTTGCAGTCCACTGACATTCAAACGGAGTGAAACTATAAAAAAAGAAGATACAAGGCACTTAATGATCTCATACATGCAAGTGTAACATACACAGATTAACACTTAGGACCGCTAAGTGTAAACAAGGTAAATATAGCTAATGCTAGCTGTAGCATATCCCTCCGAAATATGGTCGTAGACTTTACTGATGATTTAGAATTTATTGAAACTCCAGAGTCAACGTAAGAGCTATAAAGACACAAAAATAACAAATACATTTAGGCTCAATCCGTATTAGAATCACTTTAGCATACTACCAAAAGTTAACTGTAAACAGACAGCAAAGCTACAAAACAGCTTATAAACGAATTAGGACACAACCTACAATTTTATATTATAGTAAATACCAACCTTGTGCCTCTTCGGGGGGTGCTAACATTTAAACATACACTTTATTCTTTACTTTCTCCGTCTTTATATGTAGAAGATATTTTTTCGCAGTCATGTTGTTTCCATAGCAACAACAACTTCCTGTCAACAGCGTAAACTCGCCTTCAAAATAAAAGCATCTAAATAAAACAGAAGTTAACCTAAATTACATTTAAGACGTATATAAAACTGCAACGAAAGCAACAAAAACAATGCAACATCCCCTTCAGTCTCACAGAACACAAATGGGGTTATTTACACTAGCTGTGCAATAAGCATGTGTACAGGATAGTATGGCTAACTAGCGTGTATGCTAATGCTAGCGCGAATGCTAACGCTAGCGCGAATGCTAACGCATTTTCTCATTGAGTTTAAACATCTCCAAATGTCATCACATAAACACAATACATGTTACTAATCCTTACAGTGTAAGTGTAAGGCTTACACTTACAGTCATTGCTTTCTGACGGACTTGACCCTTTTACTCTTCAGGTTGCATAGGGAAAATTAGTAGCATTCTACTGCCTTTCTTGGGCGGTGTCCGTCAAACGAAAAACGTAGAGCCAATCAGGAACTGAGAATTTAGTCCAACTTCCTTTTCAATCAAACTCACTTCCTTTTCAATCATACTCTCTCACACTC
>JAAKFY010000023.1:21844641-21904641 GCA_011823955.1 Dissostichus mawsoni | reverse complement strand
GTTATAACTAGCCCGTGTGCTAACAAGGCTAACTATTAAGGTTCTTAATAACAAAATAAAATACTTTTTGAATGAAAGGGTATCGATTGCGAAGCCGAATCAAACAGTAAATACATATTTAACAGATTAAAAGTCAAATAAAACATGAGATTTCTGCGTGTAAATCTGTGATCTGCTTAGTGTTTTATAGCTTATGATTATAACTGTAGGAAGTGTGTAAATAATTATGACATCAACAACTAATCCTTACATTTAAAACAAAACATACTCATGTGCACAGCTTTCCCTCTTGAATTACTCATCTAATGCACATATTTAATATTGTAATTTGTCATATTCTCATATTTACTTTTATTGTATATTTACATTTCTTGCACCCCTTTCATTGTTTCAATATTTGGCCTTTTTATTACAACTGAATTACTCTTACTGTGTTTAACAACGCACCAATACCCCAAAGAATCCTCATGTGTAAACCCTGCAATAAATCAGATTCTGATCTCAAAAAACAAGCCAATATATGCTTTAAAAAACTGTATTTCTGTTGCTTAAAGCTTGTAATTGAAGTACTCACATAGCGGCGTAGCTTCTTCTCTGGTGGAGATTTCCTCAGCCAGCCTTCACAGATCACCTCTCCGGCTCCACTCATCCTCAAAAACACACTCTAAATCAGGAGGAAAACCTGCAGACTGCCAGAGCGTCCAATTAAGACTCCAAGCAACCAATTAAGGAACACTTTCCAGCTTCCAATCACGTCCAAATCAGCCCTTAGTCAACTCTTAAATCAGACTTGCAGTGATTTGAAGTTTAACTCCTCTTCTGTAATCAGTAACTCCTTTTATTTTCTGTCCACCCGTGAAGGAGCTGCTCCTCTCTCCATGTCTGAGTCACACCTCCTTCTCACTGGGTTTTACCCAGCAGTCTCCCCCCCCTCTCTCTCTCTCGCTCTCTCTCTCTCTCTCTCTGGTTGTGTGATAACCAAACACAATGCATTAGCTTCGTGCATTCCTCTCCTCCCCTTCCTCCTCCTCCTCTTCCTCACTCCTCCCCTTCGGCTCTGGATAACAGGAAACTCCCCCTGTGGATATGTATGTGCATGTGCAAGAAGATATTTAACTATAATAATGTATATGTAAAGTACCAAAAGCTACTTATTTAGTAGAATCTGTCATTTCTGGTACATCTTCCTTTTTTTATGTGCATGTGCAAGAAGATATTTAACTATAATATAGCATAACAAGTATATTTAAAGAACCCAAAACTACTTATTTTGCATAATCTGCCATTTCTGGTACAACTTCTTTAAAAAAAAGAAAAAGGAAAAGGATCAAAATAAAATGTAAAGTACAAAACATTAATGTTCTCATTATACAGAATTAAAAAATAAATAATAATTCTAAGAAATGATATTGTTACGGGACATACATACAAATATTAACACTGTACAGTTAAAAATATCATAAAAATAATCAACAAATTCAAGGAAAAAAAAGACAAATAAAAGGTAAATGACGTTAACATGAAATTATAAGAACTAATCAATACATGATCAATACATCATTAACTGTCAAATCTAAATGAGTTTCATTAGTCAAGTTATGTGAAGTAAATAATGGCAGATTTAAAGAAAGATCAGATTTAGAGATAAATGGTGACATCTATGTCACCGATGGGGTAGTGGTGGTCTAATGGATAGTGAGGTGGGCTGAAGATCGGAAGGTTGTGAGTTCAAATCCCGCCTGGAACAGCACCACTAGTGTGCCCTTGAGTAAGGCACTTAGTCCTAGTTACTCCAGGGAGAATGTCCCTGTAATTGGTCATTGTAAGACGCTTTGGATAAAAGCGTCAGCTAATGTAATGTCATGAATCTAGTGAGTTTGTGTGCATGTGCAAGAAGATAAAGCATAACAAGTATATTCAAACTACCAAAACAACACATTTAGCATAATCGCCATTTCTGGTACAACTCTAATGAAGGAAAAGCATCTAAAATAAACTTTAAAAGGACCAAACATTGATGTAATCACTGCACAGATTACATTTTTTACATTTTAAGAAATCATATTTTTAGGCGATATACACAACAAAATAAAAATACTGCGGTTAGTATTATAATTTAATAAAAACAAGACAACAAATTCAAGGAAAAGCAAACAAACATGAAGGTAAAGAAAAGGATAATCATGAAGACAGAGAGCTGCACTATCTATATTTCTATTTTTGTTTTGATATATTTATTTGTATTGCTTGTAAATTGCACTGTTGAGGAATCTGGGATCTAAGTTTTCATACGTTACGTAATTGCACCGTAGTTCTGTATATATAATATGTAAATACAACTTTGAATCTTGAACTGTCAAATCTAAATGGAGGTCATTCATCAAAAACGTAGATAAATGGTGACATCTAGTGAGCTTTTTGAAGTACTACAACTATAATAGCCTTTAGTTTAATACCAAATCGTAGATATTGAATCAGATGCAGTCTTTAATCTGCTTTATTTGCATGATAGTCCAACAACACCACAGAATAATGTTTTACCTGCAGGCTCGTATCTTCTTTTTAAATTTGAATACAGAAGTCATTGATGGGATTTCAATTCTGTCAAATGTTTATTTTAAATGACGCATACAATCAGGGTCAGATTTGCAATCATGTTTTACGACACTGGACACAGGTGTTGAATGTGAACTCAGACAATAAATATATAGATTTTCCAATAGTTGATTTTTAAATAGACTGATTTATTATTGGCTAATCTATCAGTAAAGTTGACGCAGTACTTGTCGAAATGAATGAATGAATGATGTTGTTATTGTTTCAGTCATTAGAGGAGAGTGTCACTGCAACAGGTGTATGAGACGAGAACAATTTACCTAGAGAAATGAACCGTATGAAAAGGCATTAAAGTCAGGAAAAGTTTGTCAATATGCAAACACACACACTTACAGAAACACACACACACACACTTTTTTGATCAGACATCAGTTTTGAGCCGTCTCAGTAGCACGAAGGTCAGAAACACTAACAAGGTGGGTGTCTTTTAAGAATATAATTACATGTTTAAGTTGTTAATTAGGGGTGTAACGGTATCCGTATTCGTCCCGAACCGTCACGGTTCAGACGTCACGGTTCGGCACATGCAGTCACACGACGAATACGCCTTTTTTTATGAGTGGGAAAAAAGTCTGTCACTGAGGGCAGTATCCATTACACTATATATAATCCAGGGGGCGGTATTGCGCCTAAAAGCTGTTTACCTGCCGCCCTTAACAACAAATGAAGAACAAGAAGAAAACACAACAAAACGAACAAAATACAAGAAGAAGAGAAGTTAGTATGGCGATTTCAGATAACACACAGGAGCCAGAAGACCCACGTGCTTCTTTTAAATCAGCTGTGTGGGAACATTTCGGGTTCCCTGTGGACTACAACAACGATGGAGTGCGAGTGGTGGATCGGACGAGGACGGTGTGTCGGTGTTGTTCGGCAGCGGTGCGGTATGCTAATGGTAACACACGCCAAACATGCTAAATCATATCAGAAGCATCAGCCAGATTTGCCATCACCGGAGACCGGCGAAAGACAACACAGTTCAAAGCTTATCCGCTGTTTTTAAGAAGCCAATAGACATGAAAGCCGAGACCAAAATAAATAACGGAAGCTTTTGGCATATATTTTTCAACGGCTATGCTGCGCCCTTATGCAATAGTAGAGGACCCCGGCTTTTATTGATTGTGATTGAAAGTGATTGAAACACTATCTTATTATTTATTTTGTAATATTTTCAAGACATTCTTTTTATTTTACAGCTTGATGACACCTTTTTGTTTGAGATCAGCCATTATAGATAATATGGCCATCTGAGTGTGTGGTACTGTTTGTGGTTTGTTTTTAACTGTAATACAGTTCATTAAAAAAAAATGTTATTTTTAAATGACACTTGCGCTACTGTTCAAAATAAATAAAAAACAATCCTGGAATTATGCATTTGGGACTTTTTTTGCTTTTTCTTGTTGTACCAAACCCGTACCGAACCGTGACCCCCAAACCGAGGTACGTACCGAACCGTGAATTCTGTGAACCGTTACACCCCTATAATGTTATAATACGATCACTTCTGTTATGATTTCATCTGGCAATTACTTCTTAACTAATTGATCTGTGTTTAATTTAGTTAAAGAAGTGCCTAATCTTCCCAGAGTCCAGGATGACGTCTTTGGATGTGTAGCCTCCTCAATTTCTCTCGACTTTCTAATCATCCATACGTTGTCTTAGCGGAGACATCTACACCGAGAGACCCTGCAGTTATTAAAAATGTGATGAGAATATGAGATGTTGGTCCGTTTTCATATGTCATCATGCCAGCTACTAACAGAGGATAGATGTGGCTGTAAAACAATCTTATAGGCTCAGTTTAGCTTTGAAGGATCCCAAATAAAATGTTTTTTTACAATGAGGCTAGCAATTAACCAGAAGGACGTAAGAGAGAAAAGGAGCGAGGCTTAGAGTGAATAGCAGAGGTGGGAAGTAGTGGAGCACAAACACTTTGTTTCTGTACTTAAGTACATTTTTCTGGTATCAGTACTTTACTCCACTACTTACTTTTCTGACGACTTTTACTTGACTTCTTACATTTGAACCCAAATACCTGAACTTTCTACTTCTTCCATGTTCCAAACAGGCTGGTTCCTTTAGTTTGAATGTGTGTTTGGTGGCGTGATCATTATTATTTAGAGTCATTGCGTGCCTATTGATTTGAACACGATCCGTGTATCCATCATTTCCTGGTCTTCTCTAAAGAAGAGGGACCAATGAAAACGTTGTCATGTTGCCGTTGTTCAGCATGGAAACATTCATTAGCTAACAATGACATTATTGTTCTATTAATATAAAGGGAGGTCAGGTACTCTTTAAAACAGCTGTAGTTATGGGTACTTTTTACTGAAGTACATTTCAAAGCCTCTTTACTTTTACTTGAGTAAAGAAGTTTAGTCAGTACTTCTACTTTTACCAGAGTATTTTAAACACGCGTATCTGTACTTCTACTTGAGTAAAGGATGTTGCCATCTCTGTTGAATAATCCTGAACAAGTGTGTGAATGTGTAAATTGGGCGTGAGATTATATTGGGAAAACATATTTTTCAAAATTGGAAACATTATCTTTGGCATTTTCACCGTCTGCAGCACCCTCATCATCGTCCCTCTCTCCGTCACAGTCCTTTTCCTCGGGCACCTGCAATGGCGTCGACATCGCTCAGTTAAACAAAACCACTCGGACATCATCACCTACAACATGGCCGTCATGGAGGTATTCCTGGTGTTCGGATCCGTCTTCTACTGCCTCAGCGTCCTTCTCAACTCAGAGGCCATGAGGCTGGTTTCGACCCATGTTTACTACATCACCAGTTGCGGGCAGATGTCCTTACACATCCTTATTTGTGTCGAGCGCTACCTGGCCATGGTTCATCCCGTTAAATACCGGAGTTTGAGGCAAAGCCGCTGCGACACAATCAGAAACGTCAGCGTTGGGAGTGTGTGGGATTGCCTGCGCGGAAATGAGCTTAAACGTGACGGAATAATTGGTTGTTATTGCTATGCTGTACAATGTACAACTGGTGCTAACCTTGATTAGCATTTCTTTCTGTAGCTTCTCCTTGCTCAGGGTTTAAAGTGTCCAGGACCGGGGGTTGAAGGCATAGCGAGGGTGGGATCGATCAAAAAGGCGCGCGTTCTCCACCATCACGGCCATTTTGGGGGCGTTATTGTTGAGGCTTGGGGGGAGTTTGTTGTCAACGATGTTCTACACTTTATCGCTGAGGAGCCAGAGCGTCCGGTGCGTGGTGATGGAGGCGAGTTCAGGTTGGGTTTGCCTTGTAGTCTGGTGTTGCCACTGCTGTTTCTGCACAGGGCGGGAAAACTAACGTGTTGCAGGAAAACTGAGTCAGGATAAGGGTCAACGTAGATTAGTGCAGCGAGGACGTATTTAGGGAGGCGAAACTGGAAGTTAGCATCACAAGGGCTCATTCGGAAAAAGGATTTGGACAACGAGAGTGTATTTTAGGGGATATTAAGAGCATTTGAGATTTACTTATAAACTTGAAGTAAATGCGGTTAAATCCTAGCGTGGATAACTTATTCTGGTGAAAAAGCTCCCAGAAAAAGTCCAAACACAATAAAAGCTAAATGTGCTATGTTGCATTTCTAACATTATATGTTTTGCATAATATGACTATGAACGTGTGTTTCAGGGACTAATAAAGAACATTTTCGAGCAACTTTGGCTAAATTCAGGCAAAGGAGAGACAACTCCTAGCCTACTTTATCTGAAAAAGCAACCAAAAAAGATGATATATTATAAAAGTGGACACAACATAAACTATAAACATGAATCTGTGTCTGCAGGAGAAACAAAGTCAGCAGAATGAAAGCAAAATAAAGTAAAATGCATTTTTAAAGAACATTTTGGAGATATCGACCTTCTAATTGAATACATTTGGCTAAATTCTTGCTTAAAAGAAAGACACATCCCTACATGCTCTATATGGAAAAGCTCCAAGAAATAGCTCACAATTAAACAAGTGAAAACAAACTAAACATAGAACATGATAAAAGTTTACATCAAATAATCTTGGTGGTAAAAACATGGAAGATTATCTCATATTAACACCACTTTATGATTTCTGAAGTAAAAAGTTAACATTTGGCTATGAAGGAACAACAACATGACTTCACGTCACCACCGCTAAGCTCAAGGTGGCTAATGTTGGGCTATAAAGGAACTACAGCACGGTCACATGACTTCACGTCACCACCGCTAAGCTAAAGGTGGCTAATGTTGGGCTATAAAGGAACTACAGCACGGTCACATGACTCCACGTCACCACCGCTAAGCTAAAGGTGGCTAATGTTGGGCTATAAAGGAACTACAGCACGGTCACATGACTTCACGTCACCACCGCTAAGCTAAAGGTGGCTAATGTTGGGCTATAAAGGAACTACAGCACGGTCACATGACTTCACGTCACCAGCGCTAAGCTAAAGGCGGCTAATGTTGGGCTATAAAGGAACTACAGCACGGTCACATGACTTCACGTCACCAGCGCTAAGCTAAAGGCGGCTAATGTTGGGCTATAAAGGAACTACAGCACGGTCACATGACTTCACGTCACCAGCGCTAAGCTAAAGGAGGCTAATGTTGGGCTATAAAGGAACTACAGTACGGTCACATGACTTCACGTCACCACCACTAAGCTAAAGGCGGCTAATGTTGGGCTATAAAGGAACTACAGCACGGTCACATGACTTCACGTCACCACCGCTAAGCTAAAGGTGGCTAATGTTGGGCTATAAAGGAACTACAGCACGGTCACATGACTTCACGTCACCAGCGCTAAGCTAAAGGCGGCTAATGTTGGGCTATAAAGGAACTACAGCACGGTCACATGACTTCACGTCACCACCACTAAGCTAAAGGCGGCTAATGTTGGGCTATAAAGGAACTACAGCACGGTCACATGACTTCACGTCACCAGCGCTAAGCTAAAGGCGGCTAATGTTGGGCTATAAAGGAACTACAGCACGGTCACATGACTTCACGTCACCAGTGCTAAGCTAAAGGTGGCTAATGTTGGGCTATAAAGGAACTACAGCACGGTCACATGACTTCACGTCACCACCGCTAAGCTAAAGGTGGCTAATGTTGGGCTATAAAGGAACTACAGCACGGTCACATGACTTCACGTCACCACCGCTAAGCTAAAGGCGGCTAATGTTGGGCGTGATGACGTTTCAGAGTCTCATTTAGACAACCGCCACTTCATTGACGTATTTTATGTTGTAGAACAAAGCGTTAATCTCTTAGCTTGTGTTAACCACATACCTTCTTCAGGCATATAAACAAAACTGCTCGAATTGAAAACAAGCCAACAGGAATTGCTAAAATGCTGACTCATCTAGGGATTTTGGACTGACGTGCACCGCTCTACAAATAACAGAATATAATCACTATTGTCAGGTCAAAACAATTCAATATAGAGGCGTTAGTGTGTTTTGCAGAGGTGTTCAGGTATGAAAAGAGGTTGATAATAAAACTATAAAAATGTCTTTATTCGTGTCCGTCTTAAAAAAAGAGGTCAGAGCTGCAGTTGTTAGTAAAGAAAATGCACTAAAAGTCTCGGGACTTCTTAACATGTTACTCTGAACTAAGCATTATTTTCTCATTGTCATATGAATAAATGTGTGTCCTATATCTTACCTATTTTAAATGTATGATTATGGACCATTAAGTAGTTACGGGGGATTAGTATTGGGGTTTTTGCTGAGTGTAAAGGGTTTTGTAGGTTGTAAATTATTCTGTAGGCCTATAATACATGAACTCTCATATTTTAAAATATCCGTAAGATATATTTTAAATACTTGCTCTTTGTTGTCTGGGCCTCCGTTTTTGTGTCTTGAATATATTATTGGAGTGTCATATTTGTGTGACCTTTTTATCCCGAATTAATAAATGAACAAATAGAAATAAGTGTGATTTTTTATTAATCTCAATATGATCGATGTTTTAAGCGTGCACATGACCTAAAATCTGCAGAAAATACACAACGTAACGCATGTTTCCATCCACTACTGTTATGAAAATCCTGGAGTTGGTGCATTCGGACTGTTGATGACTAATTGTAGATTTTCTTTTTCAGTATTAGATATTCATGCTCATTTCTGGGGAAGAAACAGCAACAAAGGGGATTTATTGTAAATATATATTACATTAGGCTTTCTTGCGAGTACAATCAGAAGTAGAGGCTGGAAAGCAAAAGCGAGAAGCAACACAACAAAAAACGGAAAGATTGACAATAAAGTTGACTTTGACTTCATTACCTTATATAAAAGCAAATACTGTTTATGTTTTTTAATTAAATTATCACTTAAAGTTACTAAAAGAAATACTCTAAATGACAACAACTACTGAAACAAAGGACTGTAACTTAAATGTACTGAAACAAATACCTTTACAAAAACAAATACCAATTACTGTATTTGATGTTTATTTTCCACAATTACTTTATACTGTCTTTGTCTTTTTAACCCGCTTTTATTTTGCCCCTCTCATGAAATAACTGGCCCAGCCTGGCCCTCCCAGTAAAAGTGTCTAGAACCGCCACTGCAGTGAACCAAAGATAAAAAGAACGGCTCTCACCAAGTACGACTCGGTTCCCTTCGTTCGTACCAAAGAGCCGTTCAAAAGAATCGGATCGTACGCGAATGTAATATCACTAGAGTCTGATGTAAAGACTTTTAGATCCTCCTCTCTGCTAATTGTTCCTCCTGTCACTTGTTTTTCCCTCTAGACGCCTCCATTGATCCACGATGTCCATCAACAATGGTTCCTATCCGTTTCAGGTCCAGTTCAGTAGCCACGTTTGCTTAAACTCCACCACCGGTCTCTTCGTCCTCACAGCTTTCTCCGTCACCAACGTCTTCATCCACCTTCTCTCTGCGCCCTAATTTTCTGCCTGGGAATTTCAAAGATGGAGGCGGCAGAAATCCACTTTTTCGAGTCACGCCGACTGCTTCACCTTCAACATGATGGCCATGGAGATGTTCGTGCTGGTGGGATTAGTTCTGTTCTGCATGGGATTCAATTGGAATAATTGGTGGCTAATTGCTTGTGGGATGTTTTGTTGCTCGCTGATCATACCTGGACGATCACTTTTTCACTGTCTCACCTGTATGGAACGCTACTTGGCTGTAGTCCATCCAATCACCTACCTTCGTTTGAAGACAACAAGTGGAGTTCGGATCAGAAACATCTGCATCGGGTGTGCTTGGATGCTGTCTTTCGGGTGGATGAGCGTAAAATACGCGCATTTACCAAATTGGCCCATCTTCCCGTCTTTAGTCTTTGTCGCCCTCTCTTTATTCGTCAGTTCTTTCTCCAGCGTCTCCGTTCTTCGTGTCCTCCGTCGTGCGTCTCCGGGAGAAAGACCCGGCGTCAACGTGTCAAAGAGGGCGTTTCACACCATCACGGCCATATTTGTAGTCCTGGTGTTCGGGTTATCTGCGATGATAGTTTGCATGTTTATGATAAAATCAGTGGAGGAGGCAGGTGGAGATCAGTGTGTTGTGCTCATCGTCACTCTCTGGTTCGGGCTGCCCAGCTCCATGGTTATACCGCTGCTGTTCCTCCACAGGGAGGGAAAACGCCGCCAGTAGCAGCGCTACTACTTTGAGTAATCAAACAGCTCGTCTGTAGCTTAGCCGTTTAAGATGGTATGTTCCTGCGTACCTTAAAAGAAGATCTTATCTGATAAAAACGCACTCAATTGGTATTTAAATAGCTTAAAAGTACATTTTTAATGGGTTTTTACCTACATATATTTTTCTAACACTCCAATTCGACCATTTCCTGTCTCATTAAAGATCGGAAATGACCTGGGGATGTGTCTTTCACGGAATCAGTAGCTTAGCCCTTTAAAATGTATGTTCCTGTGTACCTTAAAAGAAGGTCTTAGCTGAAAAAAGCCATCAATTGGTATCAAAATGTCTTAAGTCCATTTTTCGAAAGTCTTAAAAAAGCTAAGACATGGGATTTTTATATATCAATTGGTATCAAAATGTCTTAAAGGGGACCTATCATGCAAAATGCACTTTTTTATGTCTTTTATACATAAATATGTGTACCCGGTGCGTCGGGGAACTCACACAGCGTCAGAAAAAAAACCCTTTCTCTTTTCCTCCGTACCCAAATCTTATAAAAACGGGGGTACAACGAGCGGGTGCAGATTTGCTGCCGATATTCCATAATTTCGGATGTTGGACCCACAGAGAGTTGCTATCAGAAACAATGCCTGACATGTTTTGGACGTAATATGGTCGGTGTTTACATTAGCAAGCCTCGCTAACACTCAGAGCTAACCTGTACTGTAGAGCACTTGTGTTTAAAAAGCAGGAAATGAAAAAAGGAACTCACCTTGTGATAAACCCGCAAGAGAAAAAGCATTTGAGCTCCATACTATTTCAGAAATAATCCTTGATGTGGTTTAGAACAGGATGGCGTTTTATTACAGCAGAATTTAACTTTATCTCCGGTAGAATTCTGATCAGGCATTAGCTCCGCCTCCTCTTTTTTTTTTTTTTTAAAGCTAAGGACCCAAAATCCGCGTTTCTCTAACAGGGCTGAAATAGAGGGGTATGAGGGATGTCTAAAATGCATGATCTGTTTGTATTTTGAACAAAACACATCATAGACATGTTTTTTATATATTTTTATATATCTGAGACCCATAATATATGCCTTAAAATAGCATGATAGGTGCACTTTGAGTCCATTTTTCAAAAGTCTTAAAAAAGCTAAGACATGGGATATTGATATATATGTATATTTTTCTAACACTCCAATTTGACCAATTCCTCTCTTATTAAAGATCAGAAATGACGTGGGGATGTGTCTCTAACGGAGTCAGTAGCTTACCTTTTAAGATTTTAAGTTCCCGCGTATCCTTAAAAAACAGTCTTAGCTGAAAAAAGTCATCAATTGGAATCAAAATCTCTTAAAAGTCAATTTTCCGAGAGTCTTAAAAAAGCTAAGACATGGGATTTTATGTATTGTAATATTTTCTGACCAATTCATCTCTTATTAAAGATATGACCGTGGGATGTGACCTCCACAGAGTCAGTAGCTTAGCCCTTTAAAATGAAGTGTTCCCGCTGATCTGTAAAGTCTTTCGAAAAGCATTATATTAAACATCTTAATCCATTTTACATGTTTATAGTTTACTTCTTTCCCCTTTCTTTCCTACATTGGTCTCTTGAAGCATCATTTACTTCTAATCTGTTTCTTCTTGCACTATTTATATTGTTTCATATCTTTTATATATCTATGTTGCATTGTCAGAGGACACTAAGCTATAGCTACTGTGCATATGATAGTAAAATCATTTCATTCCTCTTGCTAACTTGCTAGCGATGACATAGGAAAGTGTGTATTCAATACAAATTGGCTATTTAACAAAGATTTTGAGGCATAAAAACAGTTAAACTATAATATAAGTGTTTCAAAGTGAAATTGCATTGAGTTATTACAAGTTGGGTCTGAAATGTAACTCCAAATGGCTTTAAAATGTATTTTCTGTATCTTTTAATATGGTAGCTCTTATACAAATCACGGTGATATGTTTCAGCATATTTAGGAACAAATTAGTTCTTTATAATGATAGTTTTTGTTAATGTTATAAAGGAGAATTGCTGGTGTAGAGTTGTGTGCTTTCATTAAATGACGTATTTAAAGATTTCGTGTGTCTCTGCTGTTGTTTGTATCTATGATCTATTTGTTGGACGTCATGCACAGACAGGACATTTGCCTACTGAGATTTACAGTATAAAGTTTCAGGGCTTAAATATGATACCTGTCCTGGCTTTCTGAGATGCAAAAGTTTCCCATATTCATGCAAACACGATTAAAAAGACGCACTGCACGCATATATGAATATGTATAGAGGAGAACCCAGAAGGCTGTCGTTCAGTTTGGAGAAACGAGCAAAGAAGAAGAAACGCTGCTGAAAAAGTGAGTTACTTTGTGACTTTTTATATTATTATGATGAAAAACTACTACTTTTAAGTTAAAATGCCCTTTCTGCTTTTAAATGAGTTAAATATATTTCTTAATGTCTTTCATTTTTGTAAAGCACTTTGAATTGCCTTGTGTTGAAAGGTGCTATATAAATAAACTTGCCTTGCCAATAAAAGATCAATACAAGATCTACTTTCCTTGAAATGTATGTGGACTATTTCAAGTGTTACCTAAAAACAAACAGACGTGTAATTTAATGGCATTTGGAGTGTTTTTTCTGAAGTTTTCCCAATTTCTAATCTACATTTTGATCTTTTTCCCTCTGTCCTCTTTTATATAAACAGCCATGTCCTCCAACTCCTCGAATGCCTCCTTTTCCTACGAGAGTCCCTGCTTTAGCTGCAGAGCCAGCTTCATCATCTTCACTTCCTACTCCGTCGCCAACATCCTGGTCCTCCTTCCTCTCTGCTTCTACATCTTCTACCTGGGAGTGCAAAGATATCGAGGGCGAGACTCAACGATCAGAGGTGGGAAGTAACTAAAAACATTTACTCAAGTTTTTTGCAATTTTGTACCTGTTCTCCTCTACAGTTCAGAGGTACATGGTGTACTTCACTACAGGTATTTAATACCTTTAGTTACTTTACAGATCTGGATGAATGATGTGAAATATAATCAAGTGTTAAATCAGACTTTAGTTCCACTTGGAGTCAATCACAAGCTACCCTGCAGTATACAAAGTCATTCAAACTAGCTGCTCCTTTACCAGCTTTGAGAACACTTTCATGATCAATCATTATAAAACATATCATATATATTATTCTGAAATGGACCAATCTGCACAATGACTACTTTTACTGTCGCTATACTTTCACTATATTTTGATGATCATACTTTTCTACTTTTACTTGAGTAACATTTTGAATGCTGGACTTTTACTGTAACAGAGTATTCCTACACTCTGGTACTTCTACTTTTATACAAGATCTGAGCACTTCTTTCTCCTCTCTCCACGACAGGAAGTCACTCCGATGTCTTCACGTATCATATGGCTGTGATGGAGATGGTTGGAGTTCTCGGCTCCATCTTTAATTGCCTCGGCGCCATCTTGGCAAACCCCCTTTTAGTAACCATTGGTCTTTACTTCTGCGGTTACTCCATTAACGGAAAAATCCCTTTTCACATCCTCACCTGTGTGGAGCGCCACCTGGCTGTGCTTCATCCAATCACCTACCTGCGTTTGAGGAATAGGGGCGGGATCATGATCAGAAACGTGAGCATTGCGTTCGTTTGGCTGTTCTTCTTCACCTGGTTTGCTATCTCCACTCTCATTTACAGCATTGCGCCATATTTCTGCGTCACCACCTTCTCGATGGTTGTCGTGACGTTCTGCAGTCTCTCCGTTCTCCGCGCTCTGATTCGTCCAGGGCCCGGAGAAGGGGGCGGGGACAAAGGGAGGGTGGACCAATCCAAGAAGAGGGCGTTCTACACCATCATGGCTATCATGTTGACTCTTTGTTTCAGATTTGGCGGACAGCTGCTTCTTCCCATGTTCGTCTCCATGGATTTGGGTGTTGTTATGCAATGTGTGTTGTTTGTCTCCGAAGTTTGGCTGTGTGCCCAGCAGTCTGGTTTACCGCTGCTGTTTCTGCACAGGGCGGGAAAACTAACGTGCGGCAAGAAAACTGATTCAGGATCAGAGCAGAGCAGAGGTTAGACGCACAGAGTAGTCAAGTTTCAACTCGTCTAAGAGCTTGCAAGTGTGTTGATTTAGTCTCTGAGCGAAATATATGGGAATTACCAGAAGGAAAAAAGGTTAGAAATAAGCAAAATAAGCAAAGACTGATATATATCATTAGGTTTGTCTAGTTAATGTTAAATAAGCAAGTTTAAACCTTTCTTTTTGTAGGGTTTTTCTAAATAGCTGTCTCTATATGACACATTTGGTTTTTTCTAATAGAAAAAAGTGACAAAATCTTGTTGAAAATAAATAATTTTATACTACATTTCACCAGTCAGACCCTAAAGCCTCACAGAAACGGTGCAAACTCAAACATGGCTTTAGGAGGAGCTAGCTGCAAAAAAAATGTAAAATATTACATTAGTTATCAAATAAATATCACATAAAACAGCCTAAATGTGTGTCCGAGTTTTGGGGAGTCCCTCTGCCTTCCCACCTTCCTAATCATTTGAAATGTGTGTTTGTGATGCAAATAACAACAATAGATTAATATATTTCTATCTCCCTTTACTCTATTTATCAGAGATCTCTGTTTACTGTCACGCTTTGATTACAGTGTGACTTCATGCATGATCCATGAAAATAAAAATATAGAAGTGTAAACGTTATAAAGGAGAACTGTTGGTGTAAAAGTGGTGTGTTTTCATTAAATAAAGAGTGATGTATTTAAAGATTGTTGTGTGTGTCTGTGTGTTGTTGTTGTCTCTGATGAATGATCTTTGGACGTCATACAGCTGGAGGGAAAAAAGGAAAATCAGAGCAGGACATTTGCATACTGAGATTTACAGTATAATGTTCCAGGGCTTTATCATGATACCTGTATTGGCGATGCAAAAAATCCCATCTTCATGCAAACAGGAAAAAAATACAAAGGCACCTGCACGCAGATATTAATATATAGGAGTGAGAAGAAGGCTGTCGTTCAGTTTGGAGAGACCAGACAACAGAAGAAGAAACGCTGCTGAAAAAGTGAGTTACTTTTGTGTGTTTTTTATACTTATTAATTATGAAAAACTAACCTTTCTTTGCTTCATTAAAAGGTCAGTCCTATGCCGTATTAGATAGCTCTTCAAGTACATTATACTTATATCCTTAACATCGACAGATAATTAAGAACAATGTAATTGTGTAATCTAAAATATTTAGCTGATTCAATGTCATAAGTTAGTTTTCAGAATACCTTTTTTATTTCGGGGGGAATTGGGTTTCATGACTGTATATAAATATATATATTTTTTAATAATAAAATATAAATAAAAATATTTTAAAATGTGCAATAAAATATTAAATAATATATAATAAAAATATCCATTTAAATATAAGCAGCTAAAATAAAAATTAGAATAGAAAATAATTACACAACATAAGTTAACACAAAGATAAAGTTAAAATGTCCAATAAAAGATCAAATAAATATTAAATTCAGAATTAATTATTAGTTTACTTCTAAATTACTTTAGCTGGGTTATTGGTGTTTTGTTTCTACCATGTCTCATCTAGATTTTAAGGCAGACTTAATGTAATTTAATGGCATTTTTCCTCCTTTTCTGACGTTTCCACCATGTCTAATCTAGATGTTCTCCCTCTCTCCTCCTTTATATAAACAGCCATGTTCTCCAACTCCTCCAACGCCTCCCTCCTTCCTCTGATTCCTCCTCCTCTTACCACTGCTATGACTGCAGAAACAGCTTCATCATCTTCACCTCCTACTCCATCGCCACCATCTTGATTCTGCTTCCTCCCTGCATCCTCGTCCTCTCATTGGGCGTCCAGAGATATTGGGGGCGGGAGTCCACGACTAAAGGTTAGTAACTAAGTACATTTACTCAAATACTGTTCTTAAGCACAATTGTGAGGGACTTTTATGCTATGTTGTACCTGTTCTCCACTATAGTTCAGAGGTAAATGGTGTACTTTGACTCCACTACATGTATTTAATACCTTTAGTTACTTTACAGATCTGGATGAATGATGTGAAATATAATCAGGTGTTAAATCAGACTTTGGTTCCACCTGGAGTAAATCCACAAGCTACCCTGCAGTATACAAAGTCATTCAAACTAGCTGCTCCTTTACCAGCTTTGAGAACACTTTCATGATCAATCATTATAAAACATATCATATATATTATTCTGAAATGGACCAATCTGCACAACGACTACTTTTACGTCGCTACTTTCACTATATTTTGATGAGAATACTTTTCTACTTTTACTTGAGTAACATTTGAATGCAGGACTTTTACTGAAACAGAGTATTCCTACACTGGTACTTCTACTTTAACTCAAGTAGAAGATCTGAGTACTTCTACTTTTACTCTAGTAGAAGATCTGAGTACTTGTACTTTTACTCAGGTACAAGATCTGAGAACTTGTACTTTTACTCTAGTAGAAGATCTGAGTACTTCTACTTTTACTCTAGTAGAAGATCTGAGTACTTGTACTTTTACTCAAGTACAAGATCTGAGAACTTGTACTTTTACTCAAGTACACGATCTGAGTCTTTCTACTTTTACTCAAGTACAAGATCTGAGTACTTCTACTTACTCAAGTGGAAGATATGAGTACTTTTACTTTTACTCAAGTACAAGATCTGAGTACTTCTTTCCCCTCTCTCCATGACAGGAAGTCACTCCGATGTCTTCACGTACAACATGGAGATGCTCGGCGTTTCAGCTGCATCTTCAACTGTTTCGCCGTCGTTCTGAAAAAGCCTTTCTGGATGAACGTTGCTGTTAATTTGGCCGTTGCCACCACTAACGGACACGTCCCATTTCACATCCTCACCTGTGTGGAGCGCCACCTGGCTGTGGTTCATCCAATTACCTACCTGCGTTTGAGGAATAGGGGCGGGATCATGATCAGGAACGTGAGCATCGCGTTCGTTTGGCTGCTTTTATTCATGTGGATTGGTCTCACTGCTAAGAATGTCATCTTGGAGCCATTTTTTTGCGTCACCACCTTCTCCATGGTTGTCGTGATGTTCTGCAGCCTCTCCGTTCTCCGCGCTCTGATTCGTCCAGGGCCGGGAGAAGGGGGCGGGGACAAGGGGAGGGTGGACCAATCCAAGAAGAGGGCGTTCAGAACCATCATGGCGATCATGTTGGCTCTTGTTTCAGATTTGGGGGCCAGCTGCTCTTTCTCTTGATTTACGTCTCCATGGATTTGGGTGAATGCTACAGATGCTTGATGCTGACTTCAGTGGTTTGGCTGTGTTTGCCCAGCAGTTTGGTTTTACTGCTGCTGTTTCTGCACAGGGCGGGAAAACTAACGTGCGGCAAGAAAAACTGATTCAGGATCAGAGCAGACGAGAGGTTAGACGCGCAGTGTAGTCAGGTTTTAACACTCCAAAGTGTGTTGATTTGGTCTTACAGGTCACCTATTATGCAAAATCCCTTCTCCATGTCTCTACATCAACATGTGTCCCCTCTTCTTCATGTCTCTACATCAACATGTGTCCCCTCTTCTTCAGTCTTTTCTACATCAACATGTGTCCCCTCTTCTTCATGTCTCTTCTACATCAACATGTGTCCCTCTTCTTCATGTCTCTTCTACATCAACATGTGTCCCCTCTTCTTCATGTCTCCTCTACATCAACATGTGTCCCCTCTTCTTCATGTCTCTTCCACATCAACATGTGTCCCCTCTTCTTCATGTCTCTCCTACATCAACATGTGTCCCCTCTTCTTCATTTCTCCTCTACATCAACATGTGTCCCCTCTTCTCCATTTCTCTACATCAACATGTGTCCCCTCTTCTTCATGTCTCTTCTACATCAACATGTGTCCCCTCTTCTTCATGTCTCTTCTACATCAACATGTGTCCCCTCTTCTTCATGTCTCTTCTACATCAACATGTGTCCCCTCTTCGTCATGTCTCTTCTACATCAACATGTGTCCCCTCTTCTTCATGTCTCTTCTACATCAACATGTGTCACCTCTTCTTCATGTCTCTTCTACATCAACATGTGTCCCCTCTTCTTCATCTCTCTTCTACATCAACATGTGTCCCCTCTTCTTCATGTCTCTTCTACATCAACATGTGTCCCCTCTTCTTCATGTCTCTTCTACATCAACATGTGTCCCCTCTTCTTCATGTCTCTTCTACATCAACGTGTGTCCCCTCTTCTTCATCTCTCTTCTACATCAACATGTGTCCCCTCTTCTTCATGTCTCTTCTACATCAACATGTGTCCCCTCTTCTTCATGTCTCTTCTACATCAACATGTGTCCCCTCTTCTTCATCTCTCTTCTACATCAACATGTGTCCCCTCTTCTTCATGTCTCTTCTACATCAACATGTGTCCCCTCTTCTTCATGTCTCTTCTACATCAACGTGTGTCCCCTCTTCTTCATCTCTCTTCTACATCAACATGTGTCCCCTCTTCTTCATGTCTCTTCTACATCAACATGTGTCCCTCTTCTTCATGTCTCTTCTACATCAACATGTGTCCCCTCTTCTTCATGTCTCCTCTACATCAACATGTGTCCCCTCTTCTTCATGTCTCTTCCACATCAACATGTGTCCCCTTTCTTCATGTCTCTCCTACATCAACATGTGTCCCCTCTTCTTCATTCTCTCTACATCAACATGTGTCCCCTCTTCTCCATGTCTCTACATCAACATGTGTCCCCTCTTCTCCATGTCTCTACATCAACATGTGTCCCCTCTTCTTCATGTCTCTCCTACATCAACATGTGTCCCTCTTCTTCATGTCTCTCCTACATCAACATGTGCCCCTCTTCTTCATGTCTCCTACATCAACATGTGTCCCCTCTTCTCCATGTCTCTACATCAACATGTGTCCCCTCTTCTTCATGTCTCTTCTACATCAACATGTGTCCCCTCTTCTTCATGTCTCTTCTACATCAACATGTGTCCCCTCTTCTTCATGTCTCTTCTACATCAACATGTGTCCCCTCTTCGTCATGTCTCTTCTACATCAACATGTGTCCCCTCTTCTTCATGTCTCTTCTACATCAACATGTGTGACCTCTTCTTCATGTCTCTTCTACATCAACATGTGTCCCCTCTTCTCCATGTCTCTACATCAACATGTGTCCCCTCTTCTTCATGTCTCTTCTACATCAACGTGTGTCCCCTCTTCTTCATCTCTCTTCTACATCAACGTGTGTCCCCTCTTCTTCATCTCTCTTCTACATCAACGTGTGTCCCCTCTTCTTCATGTCTCTTCTACATCAACGTGTGTCCCCTCTTCTTCATGTCTCTTCTACATCAACATGTGTCACCTCTTCTTCATGTCTCTTCTACATCAACATGTGTCCCCTCTTCTTCATCTCTCTTCTACATCAACATGTGTCCCCTCTTCTTCATGTCTCTTCTACATCAACATGTGTCCCCTCTTCTTCATGTCTCTTCTACATCAACATGTGTCCCTCTTCTTCATCTCTCTTCTACATCAACATGTGTCCCCTCTTCTTCATGTCTCTTCTACATCAACGTGTGTCCCCTCTTCTTCATCTCTCTTCTACATCAACATGTGTCCCCTCTTCTTCATGTCTCTTCTACATCAACATGTGTCCCCTCTTCTTCATGTCTCTTCTACATCAACATGTGTCCACTCTTCTTCATGTCTCTTCTACATCAACATGTGTCCCCTCTTCTTCATGTCTCTTCTACATCAACATGTGTCCCCTCTTCTTCATGTCTCTACATCAACATGTGTCCCCTCTTCTTCATGTCCTCTACATCAACATGTGTCCCCTCTTCTTCATGTCTCCTCTACATCAACATGTGTCCCCTCTTCTTCATGTCTCTTCTACATCAACATGTGTCCCCTCTTCTTCATGTCTCTTCTACATCAACATGTGTCCCCTCTTCTTCATGTCTCCTCTACATCAACATGTGTCCCCTCTTCTTCATGTCTCTTCTACATCAACATGTGTCCCCTCTTTTCATGTCTCTTCTACATCAACATGTGTCCCCTCTTCTTCATGTCTCTCTACATCAACATGTGTCCCCTCTTCTTCATGTCTCTTCTACATCAACATGTGTCCCCTCTTCTTCATGTCTCTTCTACATCAACATGTGTCCCCTCTTCTTCATGTCTCTTCTACATCAACATGTGTCCCCTCTTCTTCATGTCTCTTCTACATCAACATGTGTCCCCTCTTCTTCATGTCTCCTCTACATCAACATGTGTCCCCTCTTCTTCATGTCTCTTCTACATCAACATGTGTCCCCTCTTCTTCATGTCTCTTCTACATCAACATGTGTCCCCTCTTCTTCATCTCTTCTACATCAACATGTGTCCCCTCTTCTTCATCTCTTCTACATCAACATGTGTCCCCTCTTCTTCATCTCTCTTCTACATCAACATGTGTCCCCTCTGTGTAAAGAGACTCTGAAAGTTTCAGGAACAAAGATTCTCTCTTTTTCTCCTGATCCATTTCTATAAAAACCTGTCTGAAAATGAGCTGATCAGATTTTGGTCACTTTATGATGTCATAATGATGTGTTGTCTTGTGTAACCATTAGCCAATCACCAACCAAGGTAACCCCCCCCCCCCTTATCACCTGAATCTCCTCCTAGAGCACCATAGTGTTCTTTCTAACCAAATGTCTCTCAGAGGGGCGTGGGGAGGGGCTCCTTATTTTCATCTAAAGTGACAGACAGAGAATCAGCACTTTGGAAACAGGGCTGAAACAGAGGGGATTATGGGTAATGCTGCAATGATCTGTTTGGTGTTTCAGCCAATCAGAGACAGGTTCTGTATATATCTGAGACCTGTGATATATTGATGAAAAACAGTATAACAGGAGACCTTTAAAGCGACCAATATCAGAGAATTCCTAAAAGGAAAAAAGGTCAAACTTAGCAAAACGAGCTAAATTGCTGCACAAAACGATTCCTTGCACCTAAAGGCCTCGAGCTTCTCCTCGTAGTTAATATTCATGCCGATTCTGTCCCGGTGGTGCAAAGTGTGCAAAATCGCTTTTCGGTAAGCTTGCTGCAAGAAAACACTATAAATGACAAAGAAAACTCATTGAATGGAAGTGAGAAATATAACCAAAAATATCTTTCAGTATATAATATTTAAACATTTATGTGATTTAGTTAAAGAGTTGTTTGGATTTTTTCCTACTTTCCTTATCATTTGAAATGTGTGTTTAGTATGCAAATATCAACTATAGATGACAACAACAACAACAACAAGTCCTTATCTTCTCTATTTCGCCCTAATACATTTATCATTAAATCGATAAAGAATCGGACCTAAAAGGGAATTGGTATTGATAACATCGTATCGCTACCGTGTATTAACCACACTCTAAGGCCTGATTTCGTGCAGGATCCGTGTTAGAAATAAAACATAATAATAGAATCCATGCTTTCCAGGGGGTTTATTTGCATGAGGTAAAGCAAGGTTTCCTGCACACAGGTGGACAGGTTTGGTTTAAAACACCGCTTTAAAGTCACAGCTCATTTGAATCATGTCAAACAACGAGGTCATTAAGTGCATTTCTGATAACTAATGGATATAATAAAGAAATATTAGGTTGCTGCAGTGATTTATGCTTTTAGTCAATTGTTTCTGAAGCTTTTTGAGACCTTTCATTTATCAAGAAATGTACTAAATTAAATATGAAGAATAAATAATAATTTCGAAAAAATGTATTATAACACCATCATGTTAATATGTGCACTATTTAATCAAAATCCAGTAAAAATAAATATATGTTTGACTTTAAATGATGGAATAAATGTACTCTACGATTACTTTTAAATGTGTGTGTGTGCAGTGTGTTTAAGTATAAATACGTACACACACTATCGATCAAATACTGTGAGTGTGTCTGCAGCTGTGGAAAGAGACAGATGATGCAAAGTGATTGCTTACTGGTTTGATAACATGCAAAAACACACACACACGCACGCACGCACACACACACACAGACACACACACACACGCACACACACACACACACACACACACACAGTATAAGCAGTATAAGGAACACACACTACAGGACGACACACAGCGGGCGGAGGATCAAGGAAACAAAGTTGCCTCAGTGGGATCTACAGAATATTAAACATAGATGATGATGTTGTAAAATATAGTTAAAATACCATAAAAAAGGTGAAATACAAATAAAATACAACAACAATTACAACAAATAATTTAAAAGCTATTTAAACCATTTTATTAATTATACAAATGGAATTGACGAAATACAAATCCTATGGCAGAAATGTTATTAAATGTATATATTTTTAAATAATACAGCTTTAATAGATTTACATTTTTTTGAATAGAGATGAGATTTTTAAATAATATCCGTGTAAGAGTCAAACACGTTTTAGATCATTTCTTCATGGGTTATTGTTTAGTGTTTTTAAAATACTCAATACGAGATGTGTTTTTACGTCACACCTTTTTAATGCAATTTTCCGTAATGTTATTTACCTGAAAAGATAATGTTAATGTAAGAATGTTTATTTACTATACATTATATCTATATAAGCTGCAGGAATTCTTAGTAATTGTTTGTTTGTTTTTCACCTCCTTCTCTATCGCTCCTTGCCCTCAGTTATCAAAGTCAACTTTATTGTCAATTTCAAAATATGTTTGTACACACAAAAAGATCGAAATACTGGTTCCCACAGTCCCGAGGAAAAAAAACACGTTAAAATACAAGAACAAAAATGGCCGTCAACTCTTCCAACTCCTCCCTTCCTCCTCCCCTCTCCCCCTTTTCCCCACAGTTATGTCTGTCAACTCTTCCAACTCCTCCCTTTCTCCTCCCTTCCTCCTCCCCTCTCTCCCCTTTCAGCTTGTCATTATGAGTTAGCTTCATTCGCATTAATCTCAAAACCCCATAAATCTGCAGGAGAACTTTGTCATATTTTCAGTATTTTAACTATTTTAACTTGTTTTTCATCCCCCTTTTTTCCCACAGTTATGTCCGTCATCTCTTCCAACTCCTCCCTTCCTCCTCCCCTCTCTCCCCCAACAGCTTGTCATTTGAGTTATCTAGTGTTAGCATTTAACTCAAAACCTCATAAAGCTGCAGGAAATCTCTTGTCATTATGAGTTAGCTACGTTAGCGTGCATCTCAAAACTCCATAAATCGGAAATAATTATTCGTAATTTCTTTCATATTTTCACTATTTTAACTTGTTTTTTATCCTTGCTCCTTGCCCAGAGTTATGTCCATCAACTTATCCAATGTCTCTCCCCATCCTCCTGCCCTCTCTCCCCCCTACATCTTGTCATTATGAGCTAGCTACGTTAGCATTCAGCTCAAAACGTCATAAATCTGAAGGAATTCTTCGTAATCTTTTCATATTTTCACTATTTTAAATTGTTTTTCATCTCCCCTTTCCCCACAGTTACGACCGTCAACTCTTCCAACGCCTCCCTTCTTCCTCCCCTCAACTTCTATGGCACCTTGCTACTATGCAACAATTCCCAAAGAGGCGTCATTAGCCTCACCGCCTACTTCCTCTCCCTCACCCTCCTCATCCTCCCTCTCTGCATCCGAGTCGTTTACCTCGGTGTGCAGAAATGGCGCCAGCAACCCAACGCCATAATCTGCCACTCTGACGCCTTCACGTACAACATGGTCGCCACCGAGCTGATGAATATTCTTGGTTCTTTCCTCAGCTGCTGTGCCGCCTACACAGGTTTTAAGATAATGATGATGCTGGGGATGATCCTTTTCCTCCTCAACTTCTGCGCTCAGCAGTATTTCCACGTGCTCACCTGTGTGGAGCGTTACCTGGCCGTCGTGCATCCAATCATCTTCCTGAAGCTGAGAGGAAACAGAGCAGTTCGGATCAGAAACGTCACCATCGTGTGCGTTTGGCTGCTTTGTTTTGGCGCCATAGGTTTGCGCAACTTGCCAGAGGACCAAATTCACGGTGTATCTTATTTGTGTACGTCCCTCTTTTTGTTTGTGATTCTTTTCTGCAGCCTTTCTGTCGTCTGGGTTCTGATTCGCCCAAAGCCGGGGGTTGGGAAGCGGGTTGATCGAACTAAAGTGAGGGCGCTTTACCTCATGATGGTCATACTGGGAGTGCTGGTTTTCAGATTCGGAAGCACCACCATCGGCTCGGCTCTGTATCACTCTCAGAATCTGGTGGTGGATGAAAAGTGTTTGGCCTTGTTCTGTATGACCTGGACGGGTTTGCCCAGCAGTTTGGTTTTACCCCTGCTCTACCTGCACAGGGCGGGAAAACTAACGTGCTGCAAGAAAACAGATTCAGGATCAGATCAGAGCAGAGGTTAGACGCTCAGTGACATCCAAGGGTGTTGTTTTTGTCTTAAAGCCACCAATATCAGTCTAGTTGCCAGCTCAAAGACTCCTGTTGTTAACCCGGAAATGTTGAGTACCCCAACGTTTTATGATAGAAATGTATAATTGGCTCCCCAGTACATAGAAACTGCCGAATGCTAACCTGCATATGTTGGTCAATTTGCACAATTAGCATAAGTTGGAGTGGTTTTGAGGCTGTTTGACGATGCCGAGTCCATTTCCGACATTAACAATGGCAGTATTACCAGAAAGTGGCCATGTTTGTACTCCTTGTGTGGCTGATTTTGACTACCTTGAGTAGTGTTGTGACCATTGGATATAGAGAGCGCAAGATAAACATTATTGCTTCTAAGGTGGACAATTTTTGTTCAAGTAAATGAGCAATCTGTCCAATCAAACGATCCAGAGTCGCCTAAATCTTCCAAATCGATCCAACATTCATCAAAATCACAGAGAGTGCAAATATTGGCATTTCTGGTTAGAACTGCTGTTTTTTATCCTGAAAATGTCAGAAATGGACAAAACCACTCCATAATTGTCCAAATCGGCCAAGACATTTCTCAAATAATGTCTGCAAAGCCTATCATGGTAATTATTGCTAATCAACTTATGCTAATTGTGCTAAATTGCCCAACATATGCAAGTTAGCATCCGGTTCTATGTGCCCGTACTGTACATTTCTATCATAAGACTATGGGGTCCTCAACATTTCCGGGTTCGCAACAGGACTCTATGAACTGGCAATTAGAGAATGACTGAAAAGGCAAAGAAGGTCAAGATTAGCAAAACTGTGTGGAATAAAGTTTGGTTTTATAGGCTGTTAGGGTTTTAAGGTAAAAGAGCAAAGCACTATAAATGGCAAACAAATAAGAAAGGCTCGGTTAAACAGACGTGTATAACATTGCATTAGTTAGATAACATAAAATGGCCTAAATGTGTGATTTAAATAAAATGTTTGAGGGAAATATACCGTTTTCCCAGTTTATCATTGAGATGTTTTCATAATAAACGCATAATGGGTTTTATTATATCTCCGTGCTATATATTTCTTTAATATGTTGTTTTTACTCCAACCCACCAGAAAGTGCTAAAATGCTGACTCTTTCCTGCTCTATTCATCAGAAGTTAGCATAAGACATGTTGTTTTTATTTATTTAAATCAACTATCACACAGCCGTTCTGTATCTAATGAAATGTCAATACGAGGCTCATGATTCAGGAAAAATGATTTCATGAATTGTAAATATGTTGTATCTGTTTCTGCTGGATGTTGTAAAGTATAATCACTATAGCTCAAACAACTTGTCTAACTGATCTCTATACGATCACTGGTTTTATTTCTGGCTCCTCTTCATGTGTCTGCGGTTAAACTGGATGTTATCTTTCTGGATGGCAGCTGGAGATTTGCCTCACTCAATCTGCAGTGAAATGCATCGTAGTTTAGTTTTAAAAATGCAAAAAGCTCTCCTCTGTCTCCTCCATACACATGTATTGATTTGGAGTTGATTTTATGGATCAGTGGTTTCGTAAAGAAGAGGAAGGAAGACCAGACAACCCTCCTGGATAAAGTGGGTTTCATTCATCCATCTGAACATGTTGGGTACCTGATTTCTTACTTTTTCGGAGACATTCGATCATATTACTGGGGTTTTATCTTGGTGACAGTGTCTGCTGGACTTATTTTAATACTTCTTTTGCAAATGCATGGTGCCACATCACATTTAAGACAAAAGGAAGGAGCATTTTGATGTAAAATATCTTTTTTAAACTTAAAAATATGCATTTATACCATAAATGAAATAGGTCAAACTTCTAATTTGTTAGATTCATCACGGGGTGTGCAGGTGTTGCTGCTGTATTTTGTTTTATCTGCTTGTGAAACACTTTTGTCGTGTTTCTTTTGATAAAATATGATTTGATTATGTTGAAAATGTGGTCTTACAGCATGAATCATATCCAGCTATCCTGTGCTACCAGGAGGAGGGGCTTCATGTAGACATTGTTTTTAAATTGTTTTAATATCAGTTAAAGTTCTGCATTAGAAATGTTAAAAATTGTGAATAAAAAATCTACAAAATTAAGCAAAAACATCATATTTTATTTCATGTTTTCATGCCAAAATCATAATTTGGAAAGTACGAAGCTGTTAAATAAAAGTAGTGAAGTAAAAATATGATGAAACCTTTACAAAGTTTACATTTTCTACTCACAGCCGGACAGGTGTTGTTCCACATCTCAACTCAGAGGAGCGCTACCTGGCTGTCATTGGTCCAGTCAGGTACCTGAGAAAAGTGGGCGGAGCCTCAGCACTTATTTCTGCAGCCTCTCTAGTTCTCTACACTCTGATTGGTCCAGGGCCAGGAAGGGGGCGGGGACAGAGACAGGGTGGACCAATCAAAGAGGAGGGCTTTCCAGTTTCCACTGGCGGTAATAACTGGAACTCTGAAATAAAACGTATAGATGATCAGAATTATACAGATTATGGGATGTTATTGAACACATTACTTTGTTTACTGGAGTTAAAGTTAACTCCTCAAAGTAATACACACTAATATAGTGCCTGAACAAATCCAGAAAGTAGTGTTTTCTTACTGCATGTAAAACAAGTTAAGAAATAGATGAACACTATTTTTTATTTTTTTAAGATGCATGCTGGGAGTTGCAGTCCATTTCCTTTTTGTAGTTGAAGTTGAATGAGCAAAAGATGAGTCACCATTGATGTTGAGTGAACTCTTGACCGTCGGTTGGACTAAGTGTGATTTGCAAGTTGTTAGGTATTAAAATAACACAAAGCACACAGAGACGTGTTGGGTCTCAATCATTTGAATAAGTTCACGTTTTAAGTTTCAACTCATTTGAATCCACTTTAATGGAAAAATTAAGGAAAGAACAGCGAAGTGTGTACATTTCTAGACTTAATAACGTCTTGAATTAAACATCGTATGGCTCTATTTAATCCTCTTTATACATATTTATACATATGCATTCATGTCTCATGTTTAAAAGTGTAACATAAAACAAATGGAGCTCTCCTCGCTCTGTTGGAGTGTCTTTAAACAAACTGTCCTGGAGATGATCCTGAATTTGCCTTCGAAACGCTGACAGAAATAATAGTTTTTCCAACATGCAAAAAACACGCAGTCACCCGTCTTGTCACACACACACATACAAAAAGTGTTACAGTATATAAGGACAAGACAGCGTTTCTGAGAGACGCTGAGACAGAAGGACCAGAGACTCAAACACTGATGATGAGGTTAGTGTTCTCTAAAACGATATAATATGTTTAATTCATATCTCATTGTATTTTAAAGTTTCACTTCTGGTGTTTATCCTCTTCAAATATGGGAGTTTTGGAGTTTTTCACACAGATTCTCTAAATGGGCTAAAACAGGGATTTTAATACTGCTGTTATTTTTGTTTCATAAAATACATCACAAATATAATTTATAAATACAGAAATTATTTATATTTCAATAATGAATTCCATGTGATTTCAATATTTTGTATTTTTTTAAGTTTGTAAGGTCCTAAAAATTAAAGGCATTGGTACAATATTCAGATTGAATTATAACAATAAACACCTCTTTATTATTTACTCTTCATTTAATACATATTTTAATATTATTTATATGTATTCAATTAATAAATATTGTATTCAATAATTTGTTTAGTATTAAACTTAATTCATTATTAGTAAATATTTAAAAATGTTAAATACTTTTATTTATTCTTGAATTGAGCATCTTTCCCCCGGGACAAAAATGATTAAAAAAAACCCTCTCTTTTTCCTTCGCCCCCTTCTCTCCTCTTCTTCAGCGCCATGGACGCCAACACCTCTTCCTCCCAGAACTCCTCCCAAACCCCCTCCTCCTGCTTCAGTTCCCCTCCCGGTTCCTCCATCTTCGCCGTCTTCACCGTCACCAACGTCCTCCTCCTGCTCCCTCTCTCCACCTTCATCCTGGGCTTCGGGTTTCTGCGCTGGAGGAAACAACGCCCGGCGGCCATGAATCCTTTGGACGTCTTCACCTTCCACATGGTGGTCATGGAGCTCTTCGGCATGTCCTCATCCGTCACCTGCTTCTGTGGCGCCTACAAAAACCACCAAAACATGGTCAAGGTGGGGTGCAACATGTTCGCCATAACCTCCTGTGTGAAGATGTTCTTCCACGTGCTGACATGTATGGAGCGCTACATGGCCGTGGTTCACCCGCTCACCTACAGAAACCTGAGTAAATCGGGCGGGGTTATGATCAGAAACATCTGCGTGGGGTTTGTTTGGTTCCTTCTCGCCGGGTTGATCGCGTTAAGGCTTCAAATGGGCAATAATTTCAACATGATTCTGTTTTTCTGCAATCTGGTTTTGTCGTTGATCGTCAGCTCTTTCTGCAACATCTCCGTTGTCCGCGTGCTGAATCGTGCAGGGCCGGGGGAAGAAGGTGCGAACGCGGGAAAGACGGATAAATTAAAGCAGAAGGCGCTCGTCACAATCACGGCTATAATGACGGTTCTGTTGTTGAGGTTTAGTGGGAATCTGATTTGTTTGTCTCTGGGGTCGTCTCAAGTGTTGAGCAGCTACGACACATGTGTTGTTTTAACATCCGGAGTCTGGTTCTGTCTGCCCAGTGGTTATGTGCTGCCGCTGCTGTTCCTGCATAGAGCGGAAAAACTACCATGTTTGAAATACAACAAGAAGTAATTTGGGATCGGGAATCGGGCTGAAGGAGCATTATAGTTGCTCAGAGGTTAAATCTCAGACCATGGAGCAATGTTTTGCAAACTGCGGGAAACCAAAGTTGCATGACATTCTCCGTGCCTCTTTTACTTTGTTTATCTTGTCTTTATTTCTATGTAACCTTAAACACTGTTATGCACTTGAAATGTATGTATAAAGTGATTAGTTTTATTTTTCCCAATCCTTTATCTCATCATAATTGTTCATATATATTGGAGAAACGTATCTTTACCCACAATCCTCTTTTACATATATGTATACAATGTTATATTTTAATATATTGTAATGTCTTTCTTCTTACAGTAATTCTTATGTTATCCTTGTATGACATGCTTTTTGACCTGTAAGCCATGCCTCATAAAGTAAACGATGATAATAAAGGAATACATATACACATTTAACC
Source organism: Dissostichus mawsoni (assembly GCA_011823955.1). Classification (NCBI taxonomy): domain Eukaryota; kingdom Metazoa; phylum Chordata; class Actinopteri; order Perciformes; family Nototheniidae; genus Dissostichus; species Dissostichus mawsoni. The sequence goes on along the minus strand of JAAKFY010000023.1, from coordinate 21,874,911 downwards.
GATGTCTCCTGTGATTGAGTGCTGGTTTTCTAGTCATTCATTTGCATGTTAAACCTCTCTGTTTAACTGTATTTGTAGTGCTTTTACAAATAAAACGTGGAGCTCTGCTGACGCCCTCGTTGGAGACCTAGGTAGTGGACGGATAAAGAGAGAGGGAGGATAAGGAGGGGGCTGGGGACGTAGTTTAAGGTAAAGATAAAGGTGCCTGGTCTTTTGAAGAAGCAATCAATGTCCACAGAGGAACGTGTGTAGAAAGGAGTCTTTGACTGCCATGTCTGGAAGAGAAAAGCCCATTCAAATGACTCATTTCTTTGAGTTACTCCCATGAGTTTCTTCCTTCTACTATACCAATATCCAGAGAGGTTCTTTAAGTCAAACCACTCATTTTAAAATAAAGAATCAACGGTGCAAGTGTCCAAAATAATGTGCACTCAATAAAACTATAAAAGAGTAGTAAGAAAAACCCTTATCGGTGTCAGTTTCTGATCTTCTTCCTCTGTGGCTTCCCGTATCTGAGTATATGAACCAATTATTTGTCTGTATTATATTAAAAAAAAACACACATCCACCTTCCTCTCTCTATAAAACCAATCCAAATTCAAAACTGATATTTGAATAAAATCAAAGTGACATTGACATGCTGCCTGACGGCCTGATAAATCAACAATTACACTGACACTCCAAATAAAAACACATCAATATATAATATACATGAATGCATTTATGTTATTTAAGATAGACAAACTATAGGGTGTTGCAAGATGCCCACATGCCACTCCATACCATTTGTGTCCATCTATGATATACTGAGGCTAACTTTTGTCATGGTTTCCCTATCAACAAATTGGGCACCAGAATCTGGATTGTTCTGGTTTTACCTTGGTAAAAACATTGTCCGATAAACTAAAGCAGAGTCTTTAATATGTCTTGGCAATATTCTGAGTATTCCCATCATAATACTGTGGTAAACGGATCTTTATTCACCATATGTTTTGAAGCATATAAAATCCGATACATTTACCCAAGGTGGTCATACAATTTATTTTCAGCCAGTTATTAATGTTTTAATGTATAATTGAACTGGTTCTGTAATGCCTTAGTCCTTATTAGAAGGAATAAGGCTGAGTCGTCAGCATAGAGAGAAAATGTTCTGTACAAAAACTCCAAAACCTTAATATATAAAAGAAAGAGCAGAGGACCTAAGACGCTTCCCTGTGGCACACCACGGGTTGTTTCTTAAGACTATATAAAGTGCTGTTTAAATGAACTCTTGCTCTTATCAGCCAAATATGACTGAATGCACTCCAGCTCAACAACATATTGATGCAACTGTGGTTTATTTTGTTGATCCAATAGATGGACAGTTGACCAAATACAAATGATGTTAAGACAAAGCCTGCTGAGTAAACAAATCAAATCGAGTCATGAACTGTTTTGCATGGTCGTGTTATTTTAATCAATCTTTTTCAAACAAACTTGTGTTTCCTGTATACACAGCTTGTGTGCTGTAAGTTGAACCTCTTCACAGGTGGCATCAACTTTGTGAACACATGAATCAAACAAGTACGGTCTTAAAACAATTCCTGTGCAATCACCATACAGTACAACATCACTCACTATAACTTATACAGTCTAATATATAAAGGCAAGGCAAGTTCATTTATATAGACCTTTCAACACAAGGCAATTCAAAGTGCTTTACAAAAAGGAAAGATATCAAGAAAATGGCATTTAAAAACAAACATAAACTTGAATTGGATATAAAAAATGTACTGACACATGTATGAATATGCCTTATATACTTGGCATTTGTCCATAATGCAACTTGTAAAACCACTAACCCTCACCATCTCCAAACTGCTTATGCATGAACCTAACCACCTCACCCCCCCATCACAAATACCCCCTGAGGCTCAATCTAGCAATGCAAAATAGCAGAATTTCTCTCTACATGGCCCTTCATTTTTCAGCATACACATGGCAATGGAATTAATTTGACGTGGACTAATTCACTGTGAGACGGCGGTGAAGAAATAAGGTAGAAAAAAGGCAAACACAATATGAAAACAGTAAACCATCAACTGCCAGTATACCGCCTTAGGCTCAGAGGTCCAATAGCAGAAGAATATTCAAATGAGTTTGATTGGCAGGGTTTCCTCTATTATATTCATCGCTATCCTTAACCCCAACCACTAAACTTAACCCCCCTCACACCTGGACACAGATTTTCACAACATTTTACAATTGAGGCGCAATGACAGCTACATCAAAGGAAGCAACTACAAACACTAAACTTGCTGCACATCAGCAGGGGGAGCAGACAATCATGCACACCAAATTTGGTGATTGTACCTCTTACCTATTGGCAGCTATATGAGGGTCTTACCGTTTTTTACAAAAAAGCAAGATGGCACCAGTGTGTGTGGCCTGCCGTCTGTCACTGCCAACGCTGTGTGTTTTTGTACTGTTTGTGTCATTTTTAATGCAAAATGTCAACTCTCGACCTTCGGTTTTCTGCCATTAATCCAGCAAAGTCTACTCATGGTGGAGATAAAACGCTGCCTCCGTTATTATCAGGGGGACTAGTTTACCTGTGCCGCACCCCGGCTCCACCGCCGTAAACGCCACCGCCGCCGAGGAAAACGCAGTGGTCGACTGGTGAGAATGAAGGCTTCTTCAGCTCATCTTTTCTCTCATACTGAGTATGAGCCTCGTCTCTCTTATTCGAGGCGTTTTCTGGACCCTGTCGACGCCTGGCTGGTACCTGTCGTCGGACCGGATGAGGCATTCCTGCACCGCGGGACCTGCTCCCCTCGTCCCCGCTGCCGCGGGGTTAATCTGCATAACCTGAGGTCTCTGTGTCGGGCTCCCCGGACCTCTAACGCCGCCGATCTGCCGGCCCCTGCCAGGTTTGGCCTGATCAACGCAAGATCGCTAACAAACAAGACTTTTGTCCTAAAGGATTTCTTCACTTCTAAGGGTTTGGACTTCCTCTTCGTGACTGAGACATGGCTCAGTATTGGTGAGTCCAGCGCGTTTACCGAACTTGTACCGCAGCATTGCTGCTATTTTAACTCTCCGCGGACGTCAGGCCGAGGTGGAGGCATAGTAACTGTTTTTAAGAGTGACTATAAATGCCAGCAACTTTCACTGTCATTCTCACCCGGCAGCTTTGAACTGAGCGTGTTCGAGCTCGGTCGCTCTCATACAGTGCTGTGTGCTGTGGTCTATAGACCTCCCAAATACAATAAGGGATTTCTAAATGATTTCTCTGATTTCTTGGCTGAAATTATGCCAAAATATGACCGTGTTCTTATTGTTGGGGATTTTAATATTCATGTGTGTTGTCCTGACAAACCTATGGCAAAGGACTTTTTAAACCTTGTTGATTCCTTTAATCTTGTGCAGTCTGTGTCTGGCCCCACGCAGGAACGCGGACACACACTTGATCTTGTTTTATCTTATGGTTTGCCTGTTCTTAACCTGGAGATTTGTGACGCCTTTTTCTCTGATCATATGCCTGTATTATTTGATGTGAGTCTTGCTTGTGAAACTGTTAAACCGCGCGCTGCTCCTCGGAGCGCTCGCATTATTAACCCATCCACTGCTGGTCAGTTCTCTGTCGCTTTTAAACATAACTGTGTTAATCGGGAACCTATGTCACCTGAAACGGATGAGCTTAGCTCATGGTTTCACTCCACTTGCAAAGCTGCCATAGACACTGTTGCTCCTTTAAAAACCAGGCAACCTAAAACTAAATCTGAGCCTTGGTTAAATGACACGACTCGGGCTGTCCGACGGGATTGCCGTAGAGCTGAGCGTAAAAGGAAAAAGGACAAACTGCAAGTTTCATTTCAAATGTTGAGGGAGTGTTGGCGTCTCTATCAGATCACTGTGAAAGAGGCAAAAAGCAAACATTTATCTGACATCTTTCTGTCAAACCGTCACAAGCCACGTGTTCTGTTTCAGACTATTGATTTGGTCCTTAATGCCCCCCATAATACCGTTATGGAGACCTCTACTGCGGCCTGTGAAGACTTTCTTTACTTTTTTATTAATAAGGTAAACTCCACTAGAGCTCAAATCTCTGCTCCTGCAAATGAGCCCTCAGTTCCTGCACTGTGCTCTGCTGTCTTTAATCAGTTTGAGCCTGTAGCACTGTCTTTTGTACAGGAGATTGTCTCCAAGTTAAAGCCCTCTGGTTCTCCAAATGACCCTGTCGCACCTCAACTCTTTAAAGAGGTTTTCCCCACTGTTGGACCATCTGTGCTGGCAGTTATAAACAGCAGTCTGCTCTCAGGGAAGGTCCCTGAAAACCTGAAGCATGCAGTAGTGCAACCTCGTATTAAAAAACCCAGTCTGGATCCCACAGTTCTGGCTAATTTTGGCCCATTTCCAAAATGCCTTTTATGTCAAAAATCCTGGAGAAGGTTGTCTACAGTCAAATTATGTTTTTTCTGGAAGAGAACAATATACTGGAGGTTTTCCAATCCGGTTTTAAAACGATGCACAGCACTGAAACAGCGCTTTTAAGAGTTTTTAATGACATCCTTTTATCTACTGACTCTGGGGACTGCGTTGTGCTTCTACTTATTGATCTAACTGCTGCTTTCGATACAGTCGACCATGACATCCTGATCTCTCGCTTGGAGCAGTGGGTGGGCATTGAGGGGAAAGCCCTGGAATGGTTCAGGTCATATCTGAAGGACAGAACTTTCTCTGTCAGCCTTGGTGACTCCGAGTCATCCTCTGCTCCACTCCTGTATGGGGTCCCACAGGGCTCAGTATTAGGCCCCCTGCTATTCTCCCTCTATTTGCTCCCTCTTGGGTCCATATTTAGAAAGCACGGCATCGCATTCCACTGCTATGCTGATGAGCCAGATTTATGTCCCACTAACAAAAAGGAGGGTTACTCAATTAGCCCACTGCTAAAGTGCCTAGAGGACATAAAGGCCTGGATGGGGTGCAACTTCCTAAAACTAAATGAAGGAAAAACAGAAGTAATGGTTTTTGGTAGCACCACTGGCACCACTTCTGTAGACCTGGGTTCCCTGGCTCAGTACACCAAGCCCACCATTACGAACCTTGGCTTAAAATGGACCGTGAACTAAAACTTGAGAGTCAGATTAAATCTGTGGTAAAAACAAGCTTTTATCACCTGAGGCAGCTAGCCAAAGTAAAACCTTTCTCTCCAGACTGCAGTTTGAGACAGTAATCCACGCCTTTGTCACCACTCGGCTGGATTACTGTAACTCTCTCTACATGGGGGTCAGTGGGTCCTCCCTCGCTCGTCTGCAGCGGGTGCAAAATGCCGCAGCAAGGCTTTTAACTGGCACACGGAAATATGACACATTTCCCCCATTTTGGCTTCGCTCCACTGGCTGCCAATACATTTTAGGATTCATTTCAAAATCCTTTTGTTTACTTTTAAATCCCTAAATGGCATGACCCCACCATATCTTTCTGAGCTGCTACACCCTTACACGCCCAACCGCCCTCTCAGGTCAGCTGATCAACTGCTCCTGAATGTGCCCAGAACCAAGTCAAAGCTCAGAGGGGGCCGTTGCTTCTCTGTAGCAGCTCCCACACTGTGGAACGATCTGCCCCTGCACATCAGACAGGCTCCACACTGTGGAACGATCTGCCCCTGCACATCAGACAGGCTCCCACACTGTGGAACGATCTGCCCCTGCACATCAGACAGGCTCCCACACTGTGGAACGATCTGCCCCTGCACATCAGACAGGCCTCCACACTGTGGAACGATCTGCACATCAGACAGGCTCCCACACTGTGGAACGATCTGCCCCTGCACATCAGACAGGTCCCCACTGTGGAACGATCTGCCCCTGCACATCAGACAGGTCCCCACACTGTGGAACGATCTGCCCCTGCACATCAGACAGGCTCCCACACTGTGGAACGATCTGCCCCTGCACATCAGACAGGCCGCCACACTGCCTGCTTTTAAATCGCTTCTTAAAACCCACCTCTTCTCCTTAGCGTATTAACATCTTTTAGAGCGTTGCTTTTATTGCTTTTAAATTGTCTATTGTTTTTACTTGTACTTGTTTTATGGTGTGTGAGCTGTGCTGTGTTAATTTTTGTATGTTTTGTTTTCTTTATTTGCCTGTACAGCACTTTGTTCTGGAGGTTTAAAGTGCTCTATAAATAAAGCTGTATTGTATTGTATTGTATTTTTTCTACAATGGCCGTCAATGACAGGTACATCAAAGGAAGAGGCTAGAGGCACCAAATTGGGCACACATGGGAGGAAGGAGGACACCATCACACATGCAAAATGTCACCACTCTAGCATCACCCTCTGAGAGTTATATGAGGATCACACCTATCTACCTATCTAACCCTAACTATTTAAAACTTGCTTATTTTGACCCAAACCATGTTTTTAATCAGTTTTGTTGCCTAAACAGATTCTGCACGGCAGGGGTTTGGACAGGTGCTTGCGTGTTTAGCAACCAGTAGGATACAAGGAACACAGCTAGATTGTTTCTTTTGAACAGGTGGAGAACAAAACAAGACGTATTTCTGAAGGGGTTTCATGCAACTGTAATAAATAGAAAAACCCCGGCAGACTTTAAAAGTATTTATTCTATTATTGGAACAGACCCTCGTGTTTGATTTGATTTGATTCATTGGACTTATCATATATACTAGTTGTGTAGCATTAGTCAAAGTGTGGCTGCATCAAAACTGAACCTCTTCATGTGTTCCTTATCCAAACATTGGACCTTATGCGCCAGAAATTAGATTTTCTGTTTCATCTTGGTAAAAATCTTTCTTGACCCATACTCTTTAAAAAGTTTTTAACAATTAAAAACGTTTCACTAGAAAACTGAGGTCCTAGGACATCCTTACCCCTATTTGGAACCACATAAAAATAGATTACTATCAGAGTTAATGATTTTAAATGAATCATTTAAACTTATTCTCCTTGGTTAGAAATAAAGCTGCGTCTTCAGCATGGAGGAACATATTTGCTATAAATACGTTACGATCATCTTTTGCACCATAAAACTCTGTTTCTAAATACAATATCTTTGTTGTTTCCTCTTAATAGGGTCCAAAATATTGTCTAGTTAAAAAAAAAATAACAAACAAACAAATTGCAAGTACATTTTATTGTATTGATCCATTAGATGGAGAGCTGACAGCATTCAAATGAAGCGAGGACAAAGCCTGCTGCGTAAACAAATCAGAGTCATTAACTGTTTTGCATATTTCTATATCTTATACAGTCTAATATATGTGTATGTACATCATTTGGATAGCTTCAACTTACTGACAAAGATATAATATGCTATATATACTGTGCATATCCACATAATGTAACTTAAAACACGATCAATGCCCTTTATTATGGCATTCTTTTTACTCCTAAAACTATTCAAACCACAGTTCATCTTTTACAGGAAACTCAGTTTACAGATCCTTGGATTATTTCAGGATGTTTTCACACATTGTTCACTCGTATACCTAAGTTAAATCAAGCTATATAATAAATGAATAAACAATCATTCTCCCCAGTCGTTGTAACAGAAATACAGACGAGATGTTTGTCTCTGGAACGGTTGAAGACCAAGCCAACATGTTTCAAATGGTTTTCGTGCAAAGCTGATTGAATCCTCATCTTTATTTGGTGATTTTCTTACAAAAGGTTAATTTTCCTGCTCTCTGCAGAAACAGCAGAGGTAACACCAGACTGCAGGGAGAGAAACCCAGTCTTCAGATGTCGTTACCTCACATTTCATTTCCTTTTTGACAGAAAGAGCAACCCAAGTCATATTCCCACAAAACCTGAACAACAGCACTCCCAGTATAGCCACTATGGTGTAAAAAGCCCTGCGCTTTGATTGGTCAACTCTCTTCTGTCCCCTCCCTGTTCTCCCGGCCCTGGACGAATCAGCTCGCGGAGAACAGCAAGGCTGCAGAAGGCAACGACCATCAATGAGAATATCATCAGGCTTAAATGAAAGAATAACACATCCTTTTGTAAGGACAACGGAATTATTGCTACAAGGCAAAGCAGCCAAACAAACCCAATGCAGATGTTTCTGATTCTGACCCCTCTCTGTCCTTTCAGGTTCAGGTAGGTGACGGGATGCACGACAGCCAGGTAACGCTCCACACAGGTCAGGACGTGACAGGAATTCCTTCCATACCTGGTGATTAAACAAATATAGGACCCCACACCAAATATTTTGTGATTCGCCGAATAGATTGCATAAGTGAAGAGGGTGCGCCCTAGGAAGTACCATAGCTCAAACACGACCATGTGGAAAGTGAAGATGTCCGAGTGACTGTTCGTTGACGCTGCTGCAGACGTGGAGCTCCGCTGACGACATCGTTGGAGACCCAGGTAGAGAACAAGATGCAGAGAGGGAGGAGGACGAGGATTTTGGTGATGTAGGCTGAGGTAAAGATTAAGGAGCCTGGTCTGTTGAAGAAGCAGTTGTCCCAAGGTGGATAAGAATGTGCAGTGAAGTTATTGGAGTCATTTACAGCCATATCTGTAAGAGAAAAAGACAATCAAAGGACAAAACATATAAATGGACTCCCGCGTTGTATTTCCTTCTGCAACATCGATATCCAAAGAGATTTTCATAAGGAACTTTCACCTGTGCAAGTGTCATAGAAACTTTTCCAGTCCAGTTAAGTCATCCACAAAAATGTGGATTCAACAAGAAAAGTGTCGAGAGGAACAAGACAACCAACCTTTATCAGTTATAGTTTCTGATCTTCTTCTCTCTGTGAATTCCCGTTTCTGAGCACAAGCTCCAAATAAACGTCAGTATTATATTAAAACCTGACACATCCTCCTTCCTCTCCCTCTCTCTCTCCAAATAAAATACAAATTCAAATCTGATATTTGCATGAAGTCAAAGTGGCCCTAATGAATAACCTATTTAAAAAAACGACAGAAAAGAAAAACCCTGCAGACTTTAAAAGTATTTATTCTATTATTGGAACAGACCCTCGTGTTTGATTTGATTTGATTAATTAGACTTATCATATATACTAGTTGTGTAGTATTTGTCAAATTGTGGCTGCATTAAAACTGAACCTCTTCATGTGTTCCTTATCCAAACATTGGACCTTATGCGCCAGAAATTAGATTTTCTGGTTCATCTTGGTAAAAATCTTTGACCCATACTCTTTAAAAAGTTTTTAAAAAGTTTTTAAAAATTAAAAACTTTCGATTCGAAAACTGAGGTCCTAGGACATCCTTACCCCTATTTGGAACCAAATAAAATAGATTAGTATCAGATTTACTGATTTTAAATGAATCATTTACACTTATTCTCTACAAAGTATTCTGTCACGGTTGAGCGAAGCAGGCAGGACCCAAATGCAGATTTCACAGAAAACACCTTTATTAAAAGAGAAAAATACAAAGCTCTTCCCAGTGAACAAAGCCAACGACAAACAAGGATCTAACAATGACAGACAGACACAAAACTAGGGCCAAAAGGGTGGGTGGAGGGGTCTGGAGGACGGGTTTGGGCTGACAGCCCAGGGGCACAGCGGAGGACCCGGAAGGGTCTTGGGCGGATGGCCCAGGGGCAAGGCAGAGTTCGAGGAGGGGGTCTTGGGCGGACGGCCCGAGGGCAAGGCAGAGTTCAAGAAGGGGCGAAGGCCACAGCATGAGGGTGAAGGCAGCGGCTGGGGAACTCAGGGGGCCGGGCTCGAGGGCGAAGGCAGCGGCACTCAGGGGGCCGGGCTCGAGGGCGAAGGCCGCAGCACTCAGGGGGCCGGGCTCGAGGGCGAAGGCCGCGGCTGGGGAACTCAGGGGGCCGGGCTCGAGGGCGAAGGCCGCGGCACTCAGGGGGCCGGGCTCGAGGGCGAAGGCCGCGGCTGGGGAATTCAGGGGACCGGGCACAAGGACGGGCAAGAAGGCGGCGACGGGACAGCTCCGGAGGACGGGCAGGAAGACGGCGTAGGCCGCGATAGGGCCCCTCCGGGGTCAGGTGGATCGCCGGAGCAGGAGCACAGGAATCGGGAGCACTGGGAGCTGGGGATTGCGGGACCCCCGGCAGTTCAGGATCTGGTGGCAGCGGAGCCTCTGACTGAACAGGATTCGGAGCTGGCTGGACCACCGACGGAACAGGTGTTGGCGGGACGACCGGCGGGACAGGTGTCGGCGGGACCCCCAACAGGTCAGGGTACGGAGTTGGCAGGACTCCCAGCGGAACCCCAACGAAACAGGACAAGGAGTTGGCAGGACCCCCAATGAAACAGGTGTTGGCGGGACCCCGGCGGGACAGGTGTCGGCGGGACCCCGAACAGGTCAGGATCAGGTGTTGGCAGGAAATCCGCCGGAACCCCCAACGAAACAGGACATGGAGTTGCAGGACCCTCAGCGGAACCCCCAACGACACAGGACATGGAGTTGGCAGGACCCCCAACGAAACAGGTGTTGGCTGGACCTCCAACGGCACAGGACATAGGGTTTGCAGGACCCCCGGCAGAACAGTAGTCGGCGGGGCCTCCAATGGCACAGGACATAGGGTTGGCAAGACCCCCGGCAGAAGAGTAGTCGGCGGGACCTCCAACGGCACAGGACATAGGGTTGGCAGGATCCCCGGCAGAAGAGTAGTCGGCGGGACCCCCAACGGGACAGGACATGGATTTGGCAGGACCTCCGACGAAACAGGTGTCGGCCGGACCCCCAACGGCACAGGACGTAGGGTTAGCAGGACCCCCGGCAGAAGAGTAGTCGGCGGGACCTCCAACGGCACAAGACATAGGGTTGGCAGGACCCCCAGCAGAAGAGTAGTCGGCGGGAGAGCCAACAGGAGACGAGGTGCTGGAGTCGGCTGGTACGCCGACAGGACACGGGGAGCTGGCGTCGGCCGGAGAGCGAACAGGTGACGAGGAGCCGGAGTCGGGACCATGGCTGCTGGGTCCGGTACTTGAGCCGGAACCATGGCTGCTGGGACTGGAACAGAGGCCTGGACAATGGCTGTATGGGCCGGTTCTGGAGCCGGAACCATGGCTGTATGGGCCGGTTCTGGAGCAGGGACCATGGCTGTATGGGCCGGTTCTGGAGCCGGAACCATGGCTGTATGGGCCGGTTCTGGAGCAGGGACCATGGCTGCTGGGGCCGGAACCAGGGCCTGAACCATGGCTTCTGGGGCTGGGACCGTGGCTGCTGGGGCACGGGCTGGAATCCTGGCCTTGCGTTTCCTTCCATTCTGCCTTGAAGCCTTGTGGAGCCTCAGAGGTCCTCCAAAGGCCAGACGAGACCCCGCGAAAGGGTCCTTGAAAGGAGCCTTGTAGAGAACTGTGGCCGGCAGGGGGCTAGCAGGCTGGGAAACAGGTTTGACCTCAAAGCTACCAAAAAAGTCCTCCACCCACTCGCGTATAACTCCCTTAACCAGGGCCTCGAGGTTACTTCTTGGCGTGCCGTAGAGATAATAGACTGCCTCTCTTCTCTACTGGAGGCATATCGACAGTCATTTTTTAAGCACAATAAATTGTATGTCACCTCGTCTGCTGGGTCCATTTTTGGTTAGATCCTTCTGTCACGGTTGAGCGAAGCAGGCAGGACCCAAATGCAGATTTCACAGAAAACACCTTTATTAAAAGGCTACAAGAAAAATACAAAGCTCTTCCCAGTGAACAAAGTCAACGACAAACAAGGATCTAACAAAGACAGACAGAAAAACCAGAACTTAAATGCACACAAGACTAATCACACAAACACGACACAGGTGAGGAGGGAGGAGAAAACACAGGGGCACAAGGTGAACACACTCAGGTAAATCAGGGAGGAGGGAACACAGAGACAGGAAGCAACAGGCAAGACGGGGGGGTGAACACTTTTCAAAATAAAACAGGAAACCAAAGACGGATCTCGACATGACAAAACACAACACAGAGAGATCGTGACGTATTCCTCCTTGGTTAGAGAGGAATAAAGCTGCGTCTTCAGCATGGAGGAACATATTTGCTATAAATACGTTCCGATCATCTTTTGCACCATAAAACTCTGTTTCTAAATACAATATCTTTGTTGTTTCCTCTTAATAGGGTCCAAAATATTGTCTAGTTAAAAAAAAAATAACAAACAACAAATTGCAAGTACATTTTATTGTATTGATCCATTAGATGGAGAGCTGACAGCATTCAAATGAAGCGAGGACAAAGCCTGCTGCGTAAACAAATCAGAGTCATTAACTGTTTTGCATATTTCTATATCTTATACAGTCTAATATATGTGTATGTACATCATTTGGATAGCTTCAACTTACTGACAAAGATATATATGCTATATATACGGTGCATATCCACATAATGTAACTTAAAACACGATCAATGCCCTTTATTATGGCATTCTTTTTACTCCTAAAACTATTCAAACCACAGTTCATCTTTTACAGGAAACTCAGTTTACAGATCCTTGGATTATTTCAGGATGTTTTCACACATTGTTCACTCGTATACCTAAGTTAAATCAAGCTATATAATAAATGAATAAACAATCATTCTCCCCAGTCGTTGTAACGGACGAGATGTTTGTCTCTGGAACGGTTGAAGACTAAGCCAACATGTTTCAAATGGTTTTCGTGCTAAGCTGATTGAATCCTCATCTTTATTTGGTGATTTTCTTACAACAGGTTAATTTTCCTGCCCTGTGCAGAAACAGCAGAGGTAACACCAGACTGCGGGGAGAGAGAGCCAGTTATCAGCCACCGCCATCTCACAAATAGTTTCCCCGGACACAGCAGAAACAAACCACATCAGATTCGCACAACAATTCACCAACATAACGGCAAGTATGGCCACTATGGTGAAGAAAGCCCTGCGCTTTGATTGGTCAACTATTTTCCTGTCCCCACCCTGCTCCCCTGGCCCTGGACGAATCAGAACGCAGAGAACAGACATGCTGCAGAAGAAGACAATGCCCAAGGAGATAATCGTGAGGCTGAGATCGAAGTAAAACAAAGGTTTCTCTACGTTCAGAGGTGTCACTGCAATGAAAATCATCCAAACACACCCAATGCAGATATTTCTGATTCTGACCCCTCTCTCTCCTTTCAGATTCATGTAGGTGACGGGATGCACGACAGCCAGGTATCGCTCCACACAGGTCAGGACGTGAAATGAATTCCTTCCATACCAGGTAAAGCACACAACACAAAATAACCAACACGGTATATAATGACATGAACTGTATAGAGACCATACATGTAGAGCGTGAACCCTGAGTAATCCACCAGCTCCATCAGCACCATGTGGAAAGTGAAGATGTCCGAGTGACTGGTTGATGACGTGGAGCTCTGCTGACGCCATCGTTGGAAACCCAGGTAGAGGACGAAGATGCAGATAGGGAGGATGAGGAGGGTGCTGGTGATGTAGAATGAGAGGAAGACTAAGGAGCCTGGTCTGCTGATGAGGCACTCCATTTCCATTGGGAGGCGTTGATGAAGAAGGGAGTCATTGGAAGATGGAGAATCGAGTGCCATGTCTGCAAGAGAAAAAGTCAATCAAGAAAACATAAATGTAATCCTGTGATGCTCTTCCTGCTATACCGAGAGCCGGAGCATATTTTAGGAAACCCACTGAGTTTGAAATAATATAACATCATCTGTGCAAGTAATCATCCATAATAATGTTACATTAGAAAATGATAATAAAAGTGGTAAGAAAACAAAGTGACCAAACTTCATGAGGACCAGATTCTGATCTTCTAGCATCTGCAGATTCCCGTATCTGGGTGTCTGATCCAAATCACCCTCTGTATATATTAAAACCCCACTCCTCCTGCCTCTTTCTCTCTCCCAATAAAATACAAAACTGATATTTGAATACAATCAAAGTGGCACTGACAACAATAACATTGATTGAGTTGTGTCCAGCGTTAATGTACTGACACAACTTAGAAAGACTTTGTGTGGAAGGTAAGGTATGTTTATTTATATAGGACATAACACAGTTCTGTGATAAAACTGATGCAACTTGTTCATGCCTTCCTTTTCTATAAATTGGTCTTCAGGAACTAAAAAGTAGAGTTTCTGCTTCCCCTTGTAATCTGTCCACCACGAGATCTGTCCAAATCCTGATATCTATGATGTTTGGCAACAATCCGAACATTTCCCACTGAAATACTTAAATCTGAGGACCTACATAACCTCCAAATGTCGATTTAGTTTTTCAAAGGTGTAAATAAAATGTATAAAAGACAATAAGATATGTTTTTTATGTATTTATCTTTTAAATGGTTCTGTACAATGTCTTAGTGTTTGGGGGGAAAGAGATAAAGCTGAGTTGTCAGCATAGAGGACGATGTTTTTGTAAACAAATGTAAAATTAGAAAGAGCAGAGTTTCAAATACTGATGAAGTTTCTTAAGGTTACTCCGGACTTCAGTTATTTTATCACAGAAACATGCCAGTATCCTTTCTGATCATATTTGCTACTATTCAACACAGTTTGTAACTGGAATATCTCTGTTGATTCTTGAATAAAAAGGCTCTAAAACAGGGGTGTCCAAAGTACGGCCCCGGGGCCAAATGTAAGGTTTCAGCGTTAGAGTCCTTCTAGTTTATTTTTTGTGTTTATATCTTGTGACCTTTTATTTTGGTATTGACTCTACCCTCTCGTTTCCGGTGTCTACACTTCCTGTCTTTGTGTGTCACCTGCCAGCTTGATTGTTGTCTCCTGCTCCTGATTGTTTCCACCTGTGCCTCATTACCAAATGTGTGTGTGTAGATATAGCCCTTCTCTCCTTTTGTCTTTTGTCGGTTCGTCTTGTCTACACATCAAGTCCATGTCTGTATTCTCTCGTGAACCGTTGAGCAACCTAGTGGAACCTAGAGATCTGATGAGAATCCTAGTTGATCCTAGTAATCTTTTGTTTTGAATAGTCTTTTATAAAATAAAAGATATTCTTGAAGTCAAACTGAATCGTGCATCTGAGTTCTTGTGAGTCCTTCGTGTCACCAAATGCGGCCCGTGGACCATTTTGAATCGGCCCTTAGCAAATTCAAAAAGTGTAATGGAATATGGCCCACAAATGAAACTTGTGCTTGTCTTATATTGTACTTCTTAACTATACATGTAAACATATATTACACAGTATAGTATTCATGTGTTAATAAGACCGCTTTTCAAATAAATTCAGTCAAAGTTGGAAACATTTTCTAACATATCTTAGTTGATAAGAAAAAAGCCAAATGACTTATTTACATAACAAGCTTGAAATACACCCTTCATATTTCCCTGATTATATCTGAGGCTTCTGTTTTAAGGGATGAGCTGCCAACACTCACAAGAATCATTTACCTACATTTGATGGATTTGACTAACTTATAACTGAACTCATGAGGCGATAAACCTCTAAGGGGCCCAGCCCTTCGTATATTGTTCTGTATGTGGCCCTCAGTGAAAAAGGTTTGGACACCCCTGGTCTAAAATAATGTCTGTTTCAACACGTGCAAGAACCTCTTTATGCAACTGAGGTTTGTTTAAGCGATCCAGCAGATGGACAGTGGACCAGTTCAAATGGAGCGAGGACAAAGCCTGCTGCGTAAACAAATCAAAGAGTCAGGAGCTGTTTTGCATCGTGTTAGTTTAATCACATCGGCATCACTGTCATAAACATACAAATCAATCATGGGTAGGGTTATATGAGTTCCTGTGAATCAAAATCATCTACTACCATATACAGTCTAACATTCATTATTAGATAGTATCAATATTCTTGCAAAGGTATCAATGCTTATAAACTGTGCATATATGGTTTTTTTTGCATTTTGCATTTTGCATTTGTAAGTTGTGTAACTTGCTGCTGTTAAATACCATCAAACTATGTGCAATATATACATGATATACATATGCCATTAATAACTGTGTAATATATACCTGGCTGCTAAATCCTAAGAACTGTTACAGGATTTGTATTTTGAAAAGTTTTTTTTTTTACTTGAATTTCTTTATTATATTTTTTATTATATCATAACTTAGTACTTTTTTTTAACATATGTAACATTAAGCTGTCTGTGGCTCTTTCCTGCTGAGACGATGCAAATGTCCCCTCTGTGGGACTAATAAAGGTATTCTGATTCTGATTCTGATTGAACGTAATGTTGTTAATATCAAAGCTATATTTATTCTATCAGTAGTTTAAATCCTTAAACCATTCAAACATTTATGGAAACTTGCATTATTTCAAGATACAATGTACATTTATATATAAACAATGTATTAATTCAGTTTATAACCCACATAATCAAGTATATAGACCAAAAAAGTCCATGTAATTCCAAACTAAAATGCCTTTTGTTGTGTCCTGTGTGAAATCCCCAGTCAACATTGAAATTGCATATCTTACGTCGCAAACTGAAAACGCATCTATTAAAAAAAGGACTTTAATTGATTTAATGTAGGCCTTGTATCTGATTCACCAGCACTTGATGGTATGATCTTCCTTGAAGTGAATATATCTGCAGTTTTCCTTGTGCTTGAGTTTGATTCTTTATGGTTTTTGCACTTATTGTTATTTGCTTTGGACAAAAGCGTCAGCAAAATGAAATTTAATGTAATGAATATTTTTGTTACATGACATCCGTACCGAACTAAGGCCATCTCCAAAGTTATTCGAACCCAAATGTTGACTTATTTGTTACATAATACTGAAGTTATTTGAAAGTAAACCACAATATTTCCCTACGACGACGAGGAGTTTCTTATTTTGACCCTAACCAGCTAATCTAATTGAGTCCTTATCCTCCTTTGGTGTTTTTCTTGCAACAGAGAGCTTCCCGGCTCTGTGCAGAAACAGCAGAGGTAACACCAGACTGCTGGGGAGAGAGAACCAGGAGTCAGACACTACCATCACACATATCCCTTCATTAAACACAGTAGGAACAACCAAAGCCATATTCCCACACGACCTGAACAACAGCACTCCCAGTATGGCCACTATGGTGTAGAAAGCCCTGCGCTTTGATTGGTCAACTATTGTCCTGTCCCCGCCCTGCTCCCCTGGCCCTGGACGAATCAGAACATGGAGAACTGAAAGGCTGCAGAAGCAGACAACGATCAAGGAGATAATCAAGAGGCACAAATCAAAAAAGAACACATTTTGATCAAGGAAAGCAGAGTTGTTGCTGCGAAGCTAAGCAGCCAAACAAACCCAATGCAGATGTTTCTGATTCTGACCCCTCTCTGTCCTTTCAGGCTCAGGTAGGTGACAGGATGCACGACAGCCAGATAATGCTCCACACAGGTCAGGACGTGAAAGTAAGCCCGTCCATACCAGGGTAAAACATTATAATGAACCCGGCACTGGTTGCATTCTCATTAACCAAATGGATACCCAATATGACTAGCGTGAACCCTGAGTAATCCACCAGCTCCATCAGCACCATGTGGAAAGTGAAGATGTCCGAGTGACAGGTCGTTGATGACGTGGAGCTCCGCTGACGCCATCGTTGGAGACCCAGGTAGAGGACGAAGATGCAGATAGGGAGGATGAGGAGGGTGCTGGTAATGTAGAATGAAAGGAGGATTAAGTAGCCTGGTCTGCTGATGAGGCACTCCATGTCCCAAAGGAGGTTTGGATAAAAAGGGGAGTCATTGAAAGAGGAAGAATTTAGTGCCATGTCTGCAAGAGGAAAATAAAAGATCAAAAATAAGAAACCATTAGTTGAATCCTGCTCCTACTGCTACTATATAGATATCCAAAGTATCTTTAAGAAAAACCATTGAGTTTGAAAATAAAGCATCAACTGTGCAAGTTTTTAAATGTACAATTTTTTTCATTTTCATTTCAATCATCCACAATAATGTGAAATTAGAGAGATGACACAAAAAGTGGTAAGAACAATGCCAACGAACCTTTAGTGTCTTTAAGGAAACCACTGATTTTAAAAGGAAGTATAAACTCTGCAGGTGTCCAACCAGTAAAAAAACATTTTCTGTCTCTTTCAGTGGACCAAAATAATGATCAATTAGACAATATTAAAAGTGATAAGAAGAACAAGATGACCAACCTTTATCAGCGTGAGTTTCTGATCTTCTCAACTCTGTGGATTTATGTATCTGAGTATATGTTCCAAATGTACGTATGCATTATATTCAAACCCCACTCCTGCTTCTTCTCTCTCTCTTTCCTTGCAAAGAAAATACAAATTCAAATCTGTTATTTGAATAAAATCAAAGTGGCCCTTACAAACGGACATATGAAAAACCTAATGATGAACAGCGACAATGAGGGAGGAAAACAAGAGATAAAGCCTGCCACTAAATACCAGTTGTGTCCAGATATAATATTTTAACTGATTTGAGATGGACCCAATGTAAAAGTACCTTTCCCTATATTAAAACAGACCTCTGATCTGTCTGATTCGGTTAATTTGACTATTTAAATAGAGTACTCGTGGTTCACATTGGAAAAGGACACTGACAAAGTCTTGTCGCATAATCTGTCCACTCAGAGATCTGTAACCTTTTTATTAACCAACATTTTTTATTTTCAAACAGGAAGTTAATAATGTTACCCTTTAAAACATGATTTCACTGGCTCCCTGCTATGTTTAATTCCTTGGGCTTAAGACATAAAGCAGTCGTCAGCATAGAGTCAAATGTTTTTGAAAACATATTTTATGACGATGTATACCAGAAAGAGCAGAGGACCTAGGAACTTCCCTGTGGCACACCACATTTGATTTATTTAGCCCCACATAAAAAGCTGTTAAGATGAAAGTACATTTCCCTAAATTAGAACAGACCTCTGATCTGTCTGATTTGATTTATTTGACTATTTAAATATAGTACTAGTGAACCAATAAAGGCTAATCGAAGCGTAGCTGTATTAAAACTGAGGCTAACTTTTTCATGGTGTCCTTTACTAAATATGGGGCCTTCTTTTCAGAAATATGATGTTCTGGTTTACATTGGAAAAAGACAATGACATCGTTTTGTCGCATAATCTGTCCACTCAGAGATCGGTAACGTTTTTATTAACCAAGTTACTAATGTTACTTTTTAAAACATGATTTCACTTGCTCTCCACAATGTCCAAGTCCTTGTGTGGAATAAATAAAGCAGAGTCGTCAGCAAAGAGTACATTTTTTAAAACATACACTATGACAATGTATACCAGAAATAGCAGAGGACCTAGGACGCTTCCCTGTGGCACACCACATTTGATTTTTTTAGCCCCATATAAGCTGCTGCTTAGATGAACTGTTGCTCCTATTGGTCAAATATTACTGAATGCATTTGAAAGCCATGTTATTGTAACCATTAGTTTAGTAGGCTGGTGGTCAACGATGTTTCTTATGGTTTCTCTCGACATGTCTTGTTTGTGTTACATGTTTTATTTCGGATTCTATTTGTGACTTGTCTTGTGTTATGCTTCCTGTATTTCGTGTTTTTTCCTGTCTTTGTAATTGTCTGCCCTGATTCTCTCCGCCTGGGTTCCCTTGTGTTTGTACCTGTACAAGTCATGTCACTATAAATTACTGTCTTTCTGTTCTTTGTCGGTCCGTTTTCCTCGTATCCCATGGATATTTTCTGCCGTCATAGTCTTCCCCGGTGTGATTCAGCAATATTCCTCGTCTCGTGCCTGGGTTGTCCGTCGTTTTGTTTCCTACTTTACCTTTGTTTACCTTGCCTGTTTAGTTGTATTTGTTTTGGTACCAGCTGCTTTTGGTTTGTCATACCTGCCTCCCCTGTTTTGGACCGCATTTAGGTCCTGGTGTTCAGTTATTCTTAACGGAGAAATGCCCGTACCCTTTCTGACCGTTTTTTGCACCATATCACTCAGTCTCTTCTACATTAGCCAACAACCTCTTTATGCAAGTGTGGTTTATTCATCAGATGGACAGTTGACAGAAGTCAAATGATGTAAACACATAGCCTGCTGCGTAAACAAATCAAATAGAGTCTTGAACTGTTTTGCATGGTTGTGGTATTTTAATGACATCTTTTTCAAACAGCCCTTTGTTTCCTGTGTACACAGTATGGGTGCTCTAGGTTGAACCTCTTCACCTAAGCATCACTGTCACAAAATATAAATCAAATCACGGTGGGATTTATTCCAATTCCTCTGCAATAACCCTGTAATACAAAATCATCTACTGCACTTGTACACCATAAACAGTCTAATATATTTGCTATAAATCATTTGAATGGTATAATTGTATTGAAAAACGTATTAATATGCGTTATATATTGTGCATAATGTAACATAATAACATGCTATATTTGTTGTAGCACTCTTTTTACTCCTCAAACCATTCAAACCCCTTTTCATTTTTTACAGAAAACTCACAATACAGCAACTTAAATTAATTCATGATGTTTTTTATATAATGTTAAAACAAACACCAAAGGAAAATAATGCACTATAATTCATATATAAACAATGCAACATTATATAGCCCACCTGAATGTGTACATGAGGTATACAAAGCAAAAAAGTCAGCATGGGACCGTGAAACCACAAGCCAACATTAACTTGTTTGTTGCATAACATCCATACAATTAAAAACGCCATTTCCCTAGTTATTCTATCCGAAGACGTAAACTAAATGTCATATAATCATTTATTTTAAAGTAAACCACTGTATTTTCTTGTGTGGTGATTCTTTTTGACCCTAACTCTAACTCCCCAACGCCAACCCTTACGAAGTCTCTGGAACTGGCGAAGACCAAACCAAAAAAAGGGATTTCATGCAACTCTAAGTGAATTAATATTCTTATTTGTTGTTGTTCTTACAACAGGATAATTTCCCTGCTCGGTGCAGAAACAGCAGCGGTAACACCAGACTGCTGGGGAGAGTAAACCAGACTTCAGCCGCCATCAAAACACAATCCTCAGGTTGGTCTGACAATTCAAATACAGCCCTAACAAGACCAACAAAACACCTGAACAACAGCACTCCCAGTATGGCCACTATGGTGAAGAAAGCCCTGCGCTTTGATTGGTCAACTATTGTCCTGTCCCCGCCCTGCTCCCCTGGCCCTGGACGAATCAGAACGCAGAGAACAGCAAGGCTGAAGAAGGAAACAACGATCAAGGTGAAAATCATCAACCCGAGATCAAAGACCAATGTGAGGTCAGGAGGTAGATTTGGTATTGCAAAGCTAAGCAGCCAAACACACCCAATGCAGATTTCTGATTCTGACCCCTCTTTGTCCTTTCAGATTCAGGTAGGTGACGGGATGCACGACAGCCAGGTAACGCTCCACACAGGTCAGGATGTGAAAACTATTCGGTACATACCAGGCAAACACCAAATAAGGAACCCGTCAGATAACATTTTGTAATTCTCCACATAGACAGCATAGACGCAGAGGTTGAACCCTAAGAAGCAAAGTAGCTCCATGACGACCATGTGGAAAGTGAAGATGTCCGAGTGACTGTTCGTTGAGGCTGTTGAAGACGTGGAGCTCTGCTGACGCCATCTTTGGAGACCCAGGTAGAGGACGAAGATGCAGAGAGGGAGGAGGAGGAAGATGAAGGTGATGCCATATGAGATGAATTGAAAGAAGCCTGGCATGACGACGTAGCAGTTGATGCCAAATGTAAAGTAAGGCTGAGGAAGGGACTCATTGGTGGAGGAAGAGTTAACTTCCATATCTGGAGGAGAAAAAGAGATATATTCAAGTTTTTATTTCCATTTAATTGTAGGCCCAGTTAGCTTCACCCTGGTTCCCTCAACGAAAAGGGAAAACATGGGAATTTTGAATTGGCTTTTGGGATATTGCAGAAAATATTCTCTGTGGCGAACAATCGTAGTTTGCAAAATAATCTCCACATCTTAACTACACTTTTGTGATTTTTGAAGTGTTAAGGCAATCTCTAGAAGTAAAAAGCGAACGTTAGGCTATAATAATAATAATAATAATAATAATACGTTTATTTATTATAGCACCTTTCACAGAAATAGATTTCACAAAGTGCGTCACAAGTAAAAATGAAGACCACAGAAACATGAATACAATAACCACATGAGGCATACATTTAAGGTCAACATAAAAACAAAACACAGACCACGTGGTGTCCTGAAAGGAACAAACATAATAACAGGACACATCACACACATTTCAAATAGGAATAAAAGCCAATGTAAATCAAATATAAAGGAACTACAGCACGGTCACATGACTAAAAGCAGCTAATGTTGGGCGTGACGACGTTTAGTCGTCTCATTTAGACACTCGAGCAACCGCTTATTTAAAATTCAACAGCGGGGTATTTACTGACGTATTTGATGTAGTAGAATAAAGATCTCTCCAGCTTGTGTTAACCACAGACCTTATTTCAGGCTTCTAACCAAAAACCATTGACAAAGGGAGCTTGGAAAGACTGAAACGACTCAATTCAGACTTACTGTAGCAGCGAACAGACAACGTGAGTGACTATCTGCAGAACATAGTCACATTCTCAACCAGAGGCAGTGATTTATAAAGCTAAAAATGCTTCGAGGAAAAATAATTCGTATATTTGTTGTGAGATTCAAAATCTCTATATCCTACATTTCCCACAATGCAATGCCAATAATCTTTCATTAGATGTTAAATGTGTTAAACGCCTATTGCTCTTTAAGTCCAAGCCGACTTAAAAGTGCATATTTTTGCCAATTCTCAACCCCAAACCTCCGCTAGAAACGATAAAGACATTATAACGTAAGCATTTTGAATAAACTGACTTCTGTGTGAAATCAAATCGTATAAAAAATGACTATGAAAACCTACCTTGTAAGTTTCCTGTCTTCCTTCCTCTGTGGCGTCCCTTGTACGAGTTTATGATTTAAATATACTGCGCTGGATGTATATACCTCTCTCATTCTGTGTGTGTGTGTCTCTCTCCTTTAAGGGTCTTTTCAATTCAAATATGTCTAAAACAACATGTGAACAACACAGCTGCCGTCACGCGTTCCTATGGAAAACACAGAAAACAAGGAGTGTATGGCCGTGACCACATATATCAACACACCTGTAAGTAGAGCTTCCAAGATGTGGAAAAAATACTATTATTTTGACTGATATTGAAATTGCGATATGATTCATGGTACTGGAGGGATTGATATGTTTTCAATGATAATTCTCCTTCTCATTAAAACCTGCGTTTAATGACTATGGTGTGATTTAGTGAGGATCTGTACCAAACATATGTTTGATTAAGTCTGTATTATGTGATTTGTTCTTTCTAAGTGGTATTTTAACACATAGTTAGCCTTTAGGAAGGCACACACACACACACACACACACACACACACACACACACACACACACACACACCACACACACACACACACACACACACACAACACACACACACACCACACACACCACACACAACACACACACACACACACACACACACACATACACACACACACACACACACAACACACACACACACACATACACACACACACACACACACACAACACACACACACACACACACACACACAAACACACACACACACATACACACACACACACACGCACCACACACACACACACACACACACACACACACTAAATGTGCACCAGTTTTACTCACACATGATTTGAATGTTGTCAAGCTGATGATAAATGAAGCGTTGTTTGTTCTGTTGGAAAATATAGAGTAGGTATGACATATTTTATTTTGTCTCTCTGCAGGGTTGCACTTCATATTCCATTAACCATCATCTGTGTATTGAGGCATGGTTTTAGCAAATTGCCTGAGTCTATGCGCAATGTAATCAAAGCACTTTCAGGCGTGTGGTGCAGTGGGTTGAGCGTTGGTGTTGGGATCAGGGGAGCACAGGTTCAAACCCCACTGCAGTCAGCATGTCGTTGTGTCCCTGAGACACTTCACCCCAAATTGCTTCTGTGGGGATTGCCCACAGTATTGAGTATGTAAGTCGCTTTGGATAAAAGCGTCTAACAAGTAACATGTAATGTAATGTAATGTAATATTCCATTAACCATCATCTGTGTATTGAGGCATGGTTTTAGCAAATTGCCTGAGTCTATGTAATCAAAGCACTTTCAGTGCAATATTGTCCATTGTCGTGCATTGAATTACTCCAAAATCAGTATTGTAAGGTGGTTTTTTGCAGTAGTTAAACTTTCTTTGACCACGCTAAGCATAGAGAAAAGTCAAAGGAGTTGAATGAGGTTTGTAGTCTTTCATGCCATCTGGAGGCCATTTTTATATCTCAGCACTATCCTGCAGAAGTCAGGGAATCTCTGCAGTGTGGAGCATGTGCATGGATTCAGGACTGTATGATGATGATACTTCGATTTAGTGAGTTTGTTTATCTTGAAAACACGTTTTTTCTGCAGCTTATTTGACGTGCTTTGATTGTGACATTTTAGGAAAAGGACGTAGAAAATGCACAAACATCTAATGGGGAAGCAGTACTTTACTATTATCCATTGTTATTGATATTGCTCTCCATCTTCTAAAAACAAATGCTTCAGAAAATAGTGTTTTAACCTTAATTCACTTGAGCTGCCATCCTAAACATTGCTCTTCAAGGCTTCAGCTCTCAGCTTGAGTAACTCAACCAATAAGATCATTTCTGCCAGGGAGGCATTTTAGTAAAGCTCAAAATCTTTCCTTGTTCATTCTTACTGTTTCTTCTCACACACACACTCACATTCTCTCCTTTCTTCATCGGCATGTCACATCACACTGGCGGAAATTAAAATATGGTAACTTCATTCATCTTGTGATAACAGTCCTCCTCTTCCTCCTGACTTTAAAACTCCAAGCACGGACTCAGGCAGGATGAAAGTGTGGGAGGATGAGATGAAGGTGTTTTTAGGACAGGAAGCTCATCAGTTTACCAGGTGTCTTTCTCTCTATTTTCTCCATGCTCTGCTTCATAATCAGTGCCTGCAGACTGGTGGCATCCATCATCGAGGTCGACATTAATCTCACTTACTCATGATTAATGTCGCCAAACTCACATCAATTAAAACAAGTGGTATTGAAGGCAACAACATGGTATACATACAAAGATGGCAGGAGGAGAAAGACAGTAGCGTTTGTTTAAAGTAATACTACGACATGTGTACTATTTCTTTGCGACAATCACAGAAAAACTCAAACTTAGTATCGCTTTAAAGGCATCAAAAAGATTTAGATTTAAGTGGTTCTGGGTCTTTGAACAGCATCTATAAACCCCTCTTCTTCTTGATGTAAGAAATTAGGGGATTTTAGGAGGAACTTGTCACAACATCTGACAGGAACTTCCTCTTCTACTTTTTATTGGTTCAAATCAAGCGGCAACCTCTGGGTCTGTAAGGGTTAGCAATGAGGAAATGCCTTAAACCTGCATTCCTTCTAATATCCAGCAGGGGGCGACTCCTCCAGTTACAATATTGTATAGAAGTCTATGAGAAAATGGCCCTACTTCTCAACTGGAAAGGTGTGTTTGTTGACCTAGATATTTGACAGTTAAACAACTTACTAAGCCAATGTGGAAGTGCCTTAAACATGCATCCTCTCTAATATCCAGCAGGGGCAACACTTCTGGTTGCATATGGACATGAACTTGTACAGAAGAATGAACGACTTCTCACTTGATTCATTAACTCAGTAGACATTGCTATTGTGAGTTTTTGTTCTCAATCTTTAGTTTTAAGCCTTCTTTAATAAATAATTAGGTTAATTGTGTAAATGATGGTCTGATTTAGAGTAAAATAAAGGACAAAGCAGCGTCATTCGGAGTCTCTATTAAACGTATATTCATAAAGACACATCATAGCATGGATCAACATATCAGGACATGTGTTAGTACAACTATAAAATTACAATTAACTTCAAAAAAAACCCACAATCAGGATCAAATGAATGTTGACATGGGTGTGACTCAATATCGATTTTTCTAAACATGGGAAAAATCAGGAATCTTTTAATGACATTGAAAGAAAACCACTGTATTCTTAGTAAAATCGTACATTCAGGAAAATGTTTGTGTATTGTTTTTCCTGATCGCAAAGGTATCACATCAATTGTTCTTTGAAATAAATAGGAAAAATCTTCCTGCAGAAGTTAATCTCCAAAAAGAAAAAGATAACCAAATCCTGAATTGCCTGCAGCTGGAATTGAGGAAACAAGCATCAGGGTCATACTGTACTCGTGTGTGTGTGTGTGTGTGTGTGTGTGTGTGTGTGTGTGTGTGTGTGTGTGTGTGTGTGTGTGTGTGTGTGTGTGTGTGTGTGTGTGTGTGTGTGTGTGTGTGTGTGTGTGTGTGTGTGTGTGTGTGTGTGTGTGTGAGACAGAGTGTTTGAAACACCGTGATGGAGGCGTGAGACGCAATGCTTATATGAAAGACTCTGCAAGTGTCTATGCGTCGATCATCTGCAGTAAAGGGCAAGGTGACTTTTCCGTAATCCAGCAATTTGGGTTTTTGCACACGAACCACACGGAGAGAACACGGGATAAAGATGGAGGACGAATGACAGAAGAGAAAAGATCTGAAGGAGGAAGACGGAGGAAGAGAAAGCTGTTTCTAATCCTTCAGCGTTCAAAGTCTTTTATTCACCAGAGAGCAGCTTTATGGGGTTATGTAAAGACATCATGGAGTTAAGAGCCATTTCCTTCAACCTCTGCCCTCTGCGGAAGATATGGAGCTCTGAGTGCCCCCCAGAGAGGATTATATATTTATAGGGGTGTTCAGAGATACAGAGAGCACAACACAGGGCTGGAAGGGGTAGCAAAGCTGCAGTATGCAACTTATTCTTACTCTTACACACTTAATGCATTTAATATCCTGCTTTATTTTCTGTTTACTGTAAATGTGTATAATGCCTTGTCTTTTTATGCTGCTGCGACGCAAAAAACATCCCAAATAGGGAAAATAAAGTACATCTCATCTTATCTTATCTTTTCTATAATAAAATATTAAATGAAGAAGGGATTTAGAACTAATGTCGGTCGAATGGAGCCTAATCTTTCAAAAGTGTTTTTCTTTGTTCTAAAGTGTGATCACAAAGAGAGGTTTCAGTTGTGAAAAATACCTAGAAGACAAGGAAAGAAACCCAATCTGATTAAGGAGGAAGATGTGCTGGTTATATGGAACTGCTGTCTGTGTCCCATTTGTTACGTATTTTCTTACTCAAGTAAAGCCGCTTCTGAATGTATTGTAAACCAAACTGTGATATTTTCCTAACCAATTAAAACAGTTTTATTGCATAACCAAGTTCTGTAATAAAGGGTCTACAGCAGGGGGGTCAAACTCAAATACACAGTGGGCCAAAATAAAAAAATGGGTACTAGTGAGGGCCGGACTGGTTCAATGTTTATTGCAAAACTTATTGAAATGAACTTATTGCACATATTAAACCTGGAACTAACAAAGCTTCAATGATTGCCTATAAAAACAACATGAAACATTAAATCATCAGTAGCATTCATTTCTTATGGCTCTATCTGCAGCTTTCCAGAGTCATTTCTTATGATCACATTTTTCCACAGGCCAACAACAGCTTCAAAAAAACTGTTTCCCTCAAAGAACAAACCAAACATGCCCTGTTTGTCGTGAGAGAAAAAGTGCAGAAGGAAACATTGAAACTCAGTGTGCTGCTCTTGTGATGCTAGTTCAAGCAGATACTTGGCATCTCATCTTGGGTGCAAGTTCATCAATGTTTGGGCTCAGGCTCTGAGCTGAGGAGACCCTCAGGATGGAGTGAAGGTGTGCGTGCAATATACCGACGGGCCAGATCTAATAGCAATTAGAGATTATCCTGCGGGCCGAAATTAAATCCACCACGGGCCGGATTTGGCCCCCGGGCCTTGACATTGACACATGTGTGCTGTAGTGCATGAGCAATTATTGCATGTGTTTAATGAATTTGCACAGGAAAATATTTTTAAAATGAAGAAATATATATGCAGCCTTTGTACTAAACATTACGTCCAATGCATTGTCGATTATGTCTCAAGTTAAACATATTTTCTCCCGCAAAACCTTTTTTGACAAATCATATATATGTGTTTGAGGTAAGTCTGCAGAAGTCTACAGTATGTATGGAGGCTGATAGATAGGAATTTAACCAACAGCCAATGTTGACTTTTCAAAAGAACATTTGTCACTTCAATAATGTAGGAAAATTCCTTATTTTAAACCAAACCAGCAGCATTTCATTAACTTATTAGTTGTGATGCCTAAACTTGGGCTAGTATTTTGTTTTGTTCTTGTTTTATTTGGTTTCAATTCACCTTGCAAGTCATGTGTTCGTCACTAGTAATCCAGGAGAGATTTAGTGTTCCTCGAGTTGACTTGAGATTGTACGAGACTTGATAGACATGGTTTTTGCATGAGGATACCTTTCTCTTTTGGAAAGGCACAAATCAGCAGAACACACAAAGTCATCTGTATTTGAGAGAAATGGATGTCTCTCTAAATTGCGTACGGTGCAGTTTGGGCAATCAGAGGAAGACAGGAGCGTGAAGTGTCAGCGTTTTGTGGAGCGAGTCGAACCCAGACTCACTGCAGCAGACGATAACGGGCCGTTTTGGCTCGTCTCTTCCTGGCAGCTGTCGCCATAATCACTGCAAACGAGATTTAATCAACTCTGAACCGTTTCACCATCGCTTAGAAGAGTCCTGCTGCTGACCCAGATCAAACTGTAGATGTTCCTCTTTCCATATATACTGTTTTCTTTCTGCTTTTTAACGTTTGTTATTTTTTCTCTCTCTCTCTCTCTCTCTCTCTCTCTCTCTCTCTCTCTCTCTCTCTTTGGATTCTCCTCTACTTAATTGGGTTGATTTTGATAAAAGGATGAGCAAGAACACGCACATGTTCTACCACATGCCAAACAAAGACATATGCAAGCCACATTACAAATATATTATGAGCATCAGAAATCAGATTAGAAACACTTAATTTATTCACAGGTGGAAAATTGGATTGCGTTAGAGTCTAAAACTCAAATTTAGAATAACATACAAATATGTATAATAACATACAGAGGTTAATTAAAAACGCTGCCATTATACTACCACATATAACAGCAAGAAATGTAAAACAATGACTTTTTAATATATTCAGTAGTGTGTTGATATAAATACTGACATTAATGCTAAAAATCTGATCATAGCTTGAAAGGTAGAGTATAATACAGCAAGTATGCAGAAGTAATGCAGCTTTTGCACAGCTGAATGATTGCCAAGGTTATATAGCATAAGGGTAGTTTAATTGGGTGAGTCCAAGTCAATTATAACTGATTACACACTTGTAGAAACATCCCACAGGGCTACACCACACACACACACACACACACACACACACACACACACACACACACACACACACACACACACACACACACACACACACACACACACACACACACACACACACACACACATGCAGGCCTAATGTGCAGCTCATCAGACCGATATCGAGTCAGCTCACACTGACTCGATATCCGGAGGAAAAAGGGACGGGGAGATAAAGGAGGAGGACAGTAAGATAGCGTTTAAAACTAAATATGACATATTATGGAATTTATTTCATTTTGTATTATGATTTTCTTTTTTTTAAATTATTATTATTGTATTTTTATTTTATTTTTTATTAGTATGTTATTATTATTTGTATTTAATTAAAACATTTTTATTTGATTTATTTCTTTACACCTATGTTTCACTTTTTTTATTACATTATTTATTGTATTGCTTTTATTAAAATATTGTATTATATTATAATAATTGTTTTTAATACACAGTGCATTACATGTTACGTCCCCACAAGAGCAATGTTGGCGCACCAACCCACTGAGCCACAGCCTCATACGTATATTTGTACAATTAATTAATTGTATTTGTTTTATATTGTCAATTTGATATCTTTTTTATTTTGTTCTATTTTATATTATTTATTTTTCTTATTTTAGTATTTTCACTACAGTACTGGGTTATTATTAACATTCAATACAAGATAGTAGTTATAATCCACTGGTTTAACATTATTATTCTGAAAAAGTACTTTTAGTTTTTGTACTTGAAGTATATTTAAATGCCAGTTCATTTGTATATTTATTTCACCAGATTTAAGACAAATTCAAGATGAAAAAATAGGATTATTTTGTTGTTTTTTACCCATGCTGCGTGTGTTACAATACATCATTCCACACGCAATACACATTAACATTAGCAAAAAGAAAAAGCAAGCACACTACCGGCAACATGCAAAACAAACAATGCAAATCCTCTCCTCTAAAAAGTATAAATGCATTTATAAGTCTATTTCATATTCTTCAAGTAACTGTGGAACTCATAC